>JAJMGG010000009.1:0-412070 GCA_030568635.1 Suhomyces caryicola | reverse complement strand
CACGCTCATGGGCGAATTGGCCGAGAAGGAAGGTGGAGGAAGTGGACGGTTGACGAGATTGGCCGGCGCTGGAGATAGGGCGGGCTGTGTGCAGGCGGGCTGTATGCAGGGCGAGATTGTGAGTAGGGTGTGCAGTGTGCAGCGCGCGCTGTGTGCAGTGCCGCGCTCCGGGCAGCGGCGCCGGTGGGTCGCGTTACCCGGCCGGCGGCCCTAAACGCATCAACAGCTGTGGAGAGTCCCGGCAGTAAACATGGAGGACAAGAGACACGGCGGCATGAGCGACAGTAAGTGGGAGAAGGCCCCCGGGGACGGCGAAACGGCGACTAACAGCGCAGCACTCAGCAAGCGGGACAAGAAGCGACAGCAGATCGGGTCGCGGCTCCTGAAGCTCGAGGTGACGTTCAGCAACGAGCGGGACAGCTACTACCGCGAGCTGCTCCACGACCTCCAGACGACGTTGGCGACGCTCCAGCAGGGCACCAACGAGAAGTACTTGAGCCGCAAGAACGACTTGGAGGAGGAGCGCGACTACGAGCTCACCAAGTTGCGCCTCTGGGAGGAGTACCAGGTGAAGCGCATCGAGACCGAGTACAACGAGGACATCGAGAAGGCGCGAGATAACCACCACCGCATGATCAAGTTGATCAAGGAGAAGTTGTACGACAAGCTCGAGAAGCAGATCAAGCAGCTCAAGGAGGACAAGTTGCTTTTGAACTTGGTGAACGCCAACTCGTGGAACAACGCCAAGGACGACTCGGCGACGGTGGCGCTCAACGCGGCCGCGGCCGCCAGCCTGCTCAGCATCAACGACCGGCGCCTGCTCCGCAAGCGCGAGATGAGCCTGCGCTTTGCCACCGGCGACGCGGACGATCTCTCGGACGGCGGCGCCGTGGGGACCGGAGCTGGCTCCACGACCACCGGGGGCGCGGGCGGCGGCGGGCACTTGTCGGCCAACGGGTACATTTCCGCCACCAAGCGCCGAAGGCACTACGCGACGCGGTACTCGTCCAACGACGAGATCTCGTCCGGGGTGACGAGCGCGGCCACCGGCGGCGGGCACGGGCGCTCGAACGGCGGCGGGCACGCGCACGCGCACGGCGGCGCCACCGCCAGCAGCGGCAACGACTCCAACTTGAGCGACAAGGACTACGACGCGTTGAACACGCTCATAATGGACAACGACGACGGCGGCCCGTCGTTGGTGTTGTTGGACAAGGCGAACTCGGGGAAGCCCAACACGCGCGGGTCGTCCAAGCAGTTCACGGGGTTGCAGGGGCTCAAGCCCGAGGAGCTCCACGAGGACTTGACGATGTTGAAGACGGCGCTCGGCGAGCGATAGACGCCGGGGAACGGACAATGGTGACCGTAGCGGGGGTAATGTACAGAATAGAAGATTAGGGAGAATGGTGCGTAGTGCGGGCGGCGTAGCGAGGGCGAGAGTCGAAAATGTAGCGAGAGAATGGAAATAGTGAGACGTGCGAAAGCATAGGGAGGAGCATACTAGCCCGGAGATTCGAGTTAGGCAGAGCACTTGGCGGTCCGTGGTAGCCAGGGACGATAAACGTCGCATAGAGGTCGCGGCTCGCACGAGGCACGTCTCGCTAGCACGTCTCGCTAGCACGCCTCGCTAGCAAGGCTCCCTAGCACGTACGCCGCGTCTCGCTAGAGCCTCCCCAGTACCGCGCTCGTCTAGCGAGAGAATCAGCGGCCCGCCGCGCGCCACCGGCGCTTTTTTCCAGCCCTGCCTCCACCCACCGCTGCCATTTAAACTACGACAACTAAGCCCTGTTCTATTATGAGATGCATCCGCAGCATATCTCCCGTACCTGAAGCCTAAAACCTCCCACCTCCAGGCTTTGTAGTCCCGCGGCTAGTCGCTACTGCCAAACAAATCTTTCGACACCGTACGCTCAACAGGGCCCCGTTTCCCGCCGTCCTTTTGCACCGCCAACGTTTTTTTACCGCCAGTCTCTGCCGCCGATCCGCCGACCAAACCAGCGGCAACACCTACAACAAAAAGACTCCGCCTCCCCCCACCGCAGGCCCCTCGTGCACTCCATGCTAGGCCTAAAAATACGCGTCTTCCGGCGCCTGTTGATCAGCGCCGTCGTCGTCGGCGTGGTCCTCTTGAGCGGGATGGTCGTGGTGACGCGATTCCCCCACTGGATCGTGCCGCGGCGCCACGGCGAGTACTGGGAGGGCTTCGACCAGACGCTGGTGCCCGGCGCCGCCAGCGCCGCCCAGCACTCCCACGACATCTTGATGAGCGAGCAGGTCATCGCGTCCCACAAGGACGCGCCGTTCCAGTACGGCTGCCGGGTGCCTGACACGGCGGCGCCGCGGGCCGACGCGGCGTTCGTGATGTTGGCCCGCAACTCCGAGATCGCCGACGTCATCAAGTCCATGAAGTCGTTGGAGCGCCACTTCAACCAGTGGTTCCAGTACCCGTGGGTGTTTCTCAACGACGAGCCGTTCGACGACGCCTTCAAAAAGACCGTCCTCAACTACACCAGCGCGGCCGTCGAGTTTGGCTCGGTGCCGCGCGAGCAGTGGGAGTTCGGGCCCGACGTCGACCGCCAGGAGTTCTTGGAGAGCATCAACAGCCAGGGCGACCGCGGCATCTTGTACGGCAACTTGGAGTCGTACCACAAAATGTGCCGCTTCTACAGCGGCTTTTTCTTCAAGCACGAGTTGGTCCAGAAGCGCAAGTGGTACTGGCGCGTGGAGCCGGACGTCGAGTTCTACTGTGACATCACCTACGACCCGTTCGTCGAGATGGAGAAACACAAGAAGCAGTACGGCTTCACGGTGCTTCTCAACGAGTTGTACTACACCATTCCGGGGCTCTTCCGCGAGACCCAGTCGTTCATCAAGAAGAGCGGGCTCAAGGTCGGCTCGGCGTGGAACTTGTTTGTCACCAACTCGCGACACACCACGGGCAAAAACAAGGGCCACTACTCCGACTTGGGCGGCAAGCGGGAAATCCTCCAAGCGGTCGAGGACAGAATCACGCTCAAGAAACTTCTCGCCATGCCCAACAAGTCCGAGAAGTTCATGCTGAAGCTCAGAAACGGCCCCATCTTGCGAGCGCTATTCAGAGACGCCAAAGACAAGCCCCAGCTATATGAAGACCGAATGGACAGAGAAGAGTTCAACTTGTGCCACTTTTGGTCCAATTTCGAGATTGCTAGAACCGACTTGTTTTTGTCGGAGGAGTACGAGGCGTACTTCAAGCATCTAGACGAGAGCGGTGGCTTCTACAAGGAGCGATGGGGAGATGCGCCTGTGCACTCCTTGGCCGTGGGTATGTTGTTGAATGTGAACGAAATACACTACTTTCGGGATATTGGGTACCGGCACTCCACCATCGGCCACTGCCCCGGGAACTCACCGGCCAACCAATTGAGGTACGAGCCCAGCGAAGAGTACTTTATGAGCCCCGAGACCCAGGCCAAGGAAGACAAGTACTGGACGGCGCCCGATCGTCCAGTGCACGCCGGCGTGGGCTGCAGATGCAGATGTCCTGGCTGGGACGAAGATATAGAAAACTCGGGCTCTTCGTGCATACGCGACTGGACAGAAGTCACATCCGACAACTACAAGGCGTTCGAGGTCATTGACGTGGACCACTACGAGAAGGTGGTGGAAAAGTTGATGGATAAGTACTTGGAGAACGGAGGAGAGTTGGGGAAGAGCGACATCGTGGAAAAGTTGATGTACTCGTAATCGTGGCC
The DNA here is from genome assembly GCA_030568635.1 of Suhomyces caryicola. Lineage (NCBI taxonomy): Eukaryota > Fungi > Ascomycota > Pichiomycetes > Serinales > Debaryomycetaceae > Suhomyces > Suhomyces caryicola. The sequence goes on along the minus strand of JAJMGG010000009.1, from coordinate 408,336 downwards.
AGACCGCTCCCAAGCACTTCAAGTTGTTCGACCAGCGTCAACTTGGTCAATAGGCATGCGTGTGAATCAATATACTCGATGCACATCTTTGGCGAATGGTAGTTGCAAAACTCTCCGTATTCTGGCGGCCAAATTGCTACTCAGTACCCTAACGATAGAACCGAGTACGGAAGCAAGAATGTGCAACCAAACGGTCTAATGAAGATTCTGGGATCAGCGGTCAACCACCAAGGTGGATGTCGCTTGACTAGAATTACCCTACTGTTTAGACACTAGCGACCTAATTAGCAAATCAATATGACCGTACACGAGACTTAATGGTTCAGGAACTCGACAGTAGCACAAAATAGCCAAGCCATGAAATTGGGAGTCATGTGTCACAAGAGCGGGCTACCCATGCTTGAGGAATCACGAGGCACTGGTCACAAACGACGTTGTCGTACCAACCATCCGACCAAGGTTGGAACACCAGAAACAATCTACAAGATACTCCTCTGAAAACATTTATTCTAATATACAAATGGGGTAGTAATACAATTTAACCTCCGAAACCGTACAAGGTTCTACCTTGTCTCTTCAAAGCGTAGACGACATCCAAGGAGGTGACGGTCTTTCTCTTTGCGTGTTCGGTGTAGGTGACGGCGTCTCTGATGACGTTTTCCAAGAAGGACTTGAGCACAACTCTGACTTCTTCGTAGATCAAGGCAGAAATACGCTTGACACCACCTCTTCTGGCCAATCTTCTGATGGCTGGCTTGGTGATACCTTGGATGTTGTCTCTCAAGATCTTTCTGTGTCTCTTGGCACCGCCCTTTCCTAAACCTTTTCCACCTTTTCCTCTACCGGACATGTTTGCTTATATGTTATAGTTTTAGTAAGATAAGATAGTTCTTAATGAAACTGATGAGGAACTAAATCGAGTATGGTGGCCGGGGGCCGGGGAGTATTTATACTCGAATGCAAAATCGCCAACTTGCAGCCGACCGTGATTAGGTGTCTGCAGGAGATGCAAACAACGCCAACGCCAGATTGTGGGACGCGCTGGGCGTGCGGAATGTTTAGTGCTGCTGGTTACGCATTTTGGGGCGTAAACCACAGCACGCGAAGGAGCGAGCTTTTGGCGGCGCGAGAAGTGCCAATTTGTTTGTTCGAGCGTGACATGCATAAGCGGCGAACGCAGATGGAACCCGTTACTGTGACTTCTTGCGAGGGCGGCGGCACAGCGGTGATGCGATTTGCGCCCACCGGCACGTATCCACGTATCTTACACAGAACTGCGCGTACGCATTTACTGCGGGACCCGTACAATTGAGAACACGACGCTGCACCTCACGCTGTTTCACTAGCGTGACTCCCGCTAGCGTGACTTGTTTTGGATGCAAACAGACACGCAGCGGCAACAACTCCTCCCCGTCCGAAATTTTATATAAAAGCGATCACCCTCCCGGTGGGTTTCTGACTTTTTTTCTTCTCTATCATCTATACATTCACAATGGCTAGAACCAAGCAAACAGCAAGAAAGTCCACTGGTGGTAAGGCCCCAAGAAAGCAATTGGCTTCCAAGGCTGCCAGAAAGTCCGCTCCATCCACCGGCGGTGTCAAGAAGCCCCACAGATATAAGCCTGGTACCGTCGCCTTGAGAGAAATCAGAAGATTCCAAAAGTCGACCGAGCTCTTGATCAGAAAGTTGCCTTTCCAAAGATTGGTCAGAGAAATCGCCCAGGACTTCAAGACCGACTTGAGATTCCAGTCCTCTGCCATCGGTGCCTTGCAAGAATCCGTCGAAGCCTACTTGGTTTCCTTGTTTGAAGACACCAACTTGTGTGCCATCCACGCCAAGAGAGTCACCATCCAAAAGAAGGACATCCAATTGGCCAGAAGATTGAGAGGTGAAAGATCCTAGGGATCCCGCTTTATTTCATTGTACATTAGTAATATACGTAAACGAACAGAATCTAGTGTAGTGCTGACGAGGAGCAGGCGCCTTCACCATCAGTTTGGTGTGCCTTCACCATCAGCCGGGTGTGCTGGCGACGGATTCGCAGCCGATGCGATTATCGCGGTGCATGTCGCAGGTCACGTGCGCGCCGCCCCCGGTTCTGTCACTTGTGTCGCGCTACCGCCTGCGACCGCGGCTCACGTGACCGTTCCCACTCTCGCCATATTGCTTTCTTTCCTACTCGAGCCATAACTATTGCTACCAACGATGTCGACCCAAATCCTCGAGACCGTGGACGAATTGTCCGGCACGCCGTACCCCGCCTTGGCGCTCGGGTCGTCGCTCATTCTTAACGCCCTCACGTCCACCACGCCCATACAGAGCTCGACCGGCACGTCGGGCTCGTCGGTGATGTTCAGCCGCAAGTTGGCGCAGGCCAGACCGACCAAGATGTCGTGCTACACCTTTGGCGCGACCAGCCTCGCGGGCGCGTGGTTGTCGTTCGACGGCGAGCCCGTCAACGCGGCCGGCTTCAACTTTGCGTGGTCCGCGTTGTACTTGATCGTGAACGGCACGGCGGGCGTCAAGGCGTTGGCCCGCGGCCGCTTCACGCCGCTCGGCTTGAGTGCTCTTGCGCTCGGAAACGCGGGCATATACGGCAAGAAGTTCTTCTATCATTAGTACCAAACACAGATGAGGTGGAAGCTTGAACGTAGGCAAAAACGTAGCCCTGGTGATCACACTGCAACGTAGAAGCACTTGACGAAACGATCAACATCCGGCGATCCCCGGTGAGTCTGCTGGAGCGCGGGGAGGAGCCGCAAAGCACACGGCGCGTTGCTTGGTGTTCGGTGCAGCGCGTCAGTCCCATGTCAACGGGAGCAAGTTGTTTTCGAGGGCGTAGTTTGTGATTTCGGACTCGTCGTAGAGCTCGATGAACTGCTGGTCCATGGGCCGCTCCTTGGGCGCGGCGAACTTGCGGTACTCGTCGAAGATGATGGTCAAGGACCACTTCTGCAAGCGGCGCAACACGCCCACGAGGCACCCCGTGCGGTGCTTGCCCCTGTTGCAGTGGATCAAGATGGGCTGGTTCGCGGGGTCGATGACGATCTTGATGGCCTCGGTGATGAGGTCGGCGTTGATCTTGACGAAGGGCTCCTTGTTGCCCGACATGCCGAGCTGGAAGAGCTTGATGTTCTCGTGCTCGAGGAACGCGGCCTGGAGCTCGGGGTAGTCCTCGGGAATCAAGCAGAAGATGGACTTGAGCTTCAACGTGCGGAGAAACGGGAAGTTGTTGGGCTGCGGGAACGACGAGCGGTAGATGCTGTTGATGACGGGGGCAAAGTTCTCCGGCGGGGTGAGCGGCTGCTCCACCTGGTCGCGGAGCCGCTGCTGGTGCTCGGCGTGGAGCTTGCGCTGGAGCGCCAAGTCGAGCTTGTCGTCGGCGTCCTCGTCGTACGCCTGGTCGCGCTGCTCGCTCTCCTCCTCGGTGGTGTTGGTGCCGCCGGTGCTCGCCTCGAGCTTGAAGCTGGCGAGCTTGGATCGTATCAAGATGTCGTGGTTGTACGTCTGGTCCAACTGGCGGTACACGTCGGAGTACTCGGGCGCGCCCGGGGGCTTTTCGTGGGGCCGGGACGGCGACGGGAGCTCCTCGTCCATCTGGAACGGCTCATCGGAGAAGTCTGCCATGGAGGGGGTGCGGGGGAGCTGGACGCTTGGCGGTGTGCGCTTGAGGTAGTCGCTAGCGCCAGGCACTTTCAGCAGACTTGGAAAACGCGACATCGCTCCGTGGCTTGCGACAAGACACGGCCCACCGCTACGCTCCTCCCCACGCTACACGCTCGACTGACATATATGGATTGGTATATACACCGCGGCCCCGGCGGGCGGCAGCCACAAGCAGCGGGCGGCAGCCACCAGCACTGCGGGGTGCTTCGGGGCTCTCCTCGGGGCACTCCACGGGCGCTCGCGGGGCGTGTCGCAAAAACGACGGGGCCTCTGTCGCGACGCTGGGCCTGTCGCAAAAGCACATAACCCGCCCGGGCGACAACCTGCCCCTTTCCAAGCCACCTTCTCCGGTTGTTCTTCCGTATCTCTCTCCGTACCTTTGCGTACCTTTGCGTCCCTCTGCGACCCCCCACGTCTCGCGTCTTTGGGGCTCCCGATCCGTCCGCTTCCGCGTCGCTCTCGGTGCTCACGAGCCTCCGCTTCCGTCGCCCCACCGCGCCGCTCCACCGCGCCGCCCTCCTACTTCTCCTTGAAGATGAAAATGTTGTCGTAGAGGCCCACCAAGCCCACCGCGTGCTTCAACTTCTCCTTTAGTCGCACGTTGGCGAGCTTGTCGGAGTAGCCGATCTGGTAGCCCTCCATGTACTTTTTGAGCTGGTCGCGCGAGAGGCCGTCGATGTCCTCCACGTTGTGGACCGGCGGCAAGCGCACGTCGCGGACGGGGTGCTGGCCGTTGGTGAACTGGAGCGGCTCCACCGGGAGCTTTTCTTTCGACAACTGCCGGTTCTTCTGCAACGTGGACATGAAAAGCGAGAGGCAGGCGAAAGTTGGCCGTGGGCAAAGTCCAGTGCCGGCGGCCCTTATAAATAAAACCGCCGGCGCATAGGCCAACGATCTCGCCTATGACGTACGACACTCTACAACGGCCGTGCTATCGTGACCTTACTGGATCTGGCAATGGTGGGGTCGCCCGATCTGGGTATGCAACTGGGCGCTTACGTAAGCGCCATGCCCAACGGCTCAGGGTAGCGTTGGCGCACATGCGTGCCCCTCCTGACAGTGAATCTGCAAGCTGGAGTGGCCCAACCTGCGATTCGTGGCCCCCTCCAACCTGCAAGTTCTGCCGCCGCAACCTGCACTACGAGCCTCCCTCCAACCTGCATCAACTCAACTCACGGTCCAAACAACTCTGCTACACCCACCGCAACTATGGTACGCTTCTAGCCCCTCGCCCCCGCCCCGCTCTCCTACTAACACGCAGTCCGCCCTCTTCAACTTCCAGTCGTTGCTCCAGGTCATTCTTCTTTTGATCTGCACGTGCACCTACGTCCATTCCACCGCGCCCGCCATCTTGGACAACCGCAAGTCCGGCGCCTTGGGCGTGTTCTGGAAGTTTGCCCGGATCGGCGAGCGGATGAGCCCGTACGTGGCGGTCGGCTGCTTTGTGATGGCCTTCAACACGTTGAGCGGGTAGGCTCGACAGAAAGCCGGCGAGCCGGTGAGCCCGGGAGACTCAGTGAGCGGTGAGACTCGGGTGAGCTTGCGGTGACATCCGACGAGCTCACAGTGAGACACGGGAGCTTACAGTGAGCTTGCGATGAGTCTCCGGTGACACTCCGGTGACACTCCGGGAGCGTGCGGTGACTGCTGCGCTTACAGTGGTTCCAGTGGCCGCCGAGTTCTGCTGCTCCGTGCCCGCTCACACTTCTATTATCTATCTAAACTCGTACAGCTCGTTCACCGAGTTGCACAAGACCGGGGCGCGCTCGGCGCCCACGACGCGCTCCAAGCACACCGCGTCCCACTTGGAGTAGAGCACCTTGACCGCCACTAGGTCCAAGTCGGCGACCTCCCTGAATATAGACTTGCCGATGAAGCGCACCAACTCCTTGTAGAACAACGGGTTCAGCGGCATGGCGTACATGACGACGGTCTTGACGCCGGCGACCTCGTAGCGGCGGAAGTAGTGCAAGCGCTCGGTGTACAACAAGAGCTTGATCTTGCCGTGCTGGAACTGGTGGCGCACGCGGTCCAACTTGGAGTGCGGGGTGTACTCGTCGATGGCGCCAAAGTTGAGCTTGGTGGCGGTCTTCATGTGGTTCTTGACGCGCAAGTAGTCGTAGTACGACGGGATGAAGACCATGAGGCCGTCGCCGTACGACGACGCCTTGGCGAGCGACGGCAACACGCTGTTGATGAAGAACTTGAAGCGCGCGTCCGGGTCCAGCATGGGCGACCCGCTCTCGAAGCGCTGGAACACCTGCTTGATCTTGAGCCCGATCGAGTTCATGACACACGAGTCGGCGCTGACGACCGGGCGGAGGCGCACGCGCCCGGCGAGGTTGCGCGAGCGCGTCGCCGTCAAGTTGGTGGTGTTGGGCGTGGCGTACTCGCCAAACACCAACGTCTGGCGCAACAAGGCGCTCTGGTCGTTGATGCACCACATGCGGATCCGCGAGAAGTCGGCGTCGTGGAACTCGCGCGGGATGCGGTTGACGTACTTGAGCACCGTCAGCACGTGGTCCCAGTTCTGCATCTCGAGCTGGTTGGCGCGGTCCACCACCAACACCTCGATCGACGAAAGAAAGTCGTACTGGCGCTTGCGCTTGTCCGGGTGCTCCAAGATCATCGAGAGCCCGATCGGCGACGCCACGATGATGTCCAGCGAGTAGAAGGACGAGTACAACTTGACCGCCTTGCGGGTGAACTTCATCCCGATGCAGAAGAAGTCGTTCGAGTTGCCCTTGAAGTGGTCCTGGAAGTCGGCCGGCTTGCTGGCGGGCGGCGCGTCGCGCGAGTGGAACTGCTGCGTGAACTTGCGCTTGTTCTCCTGCTGCTCCAGCCCGGAGACCCGCGTCAAGAGCTCCACCGTCTCGTAGCACGCCTGGCGCGTGGGGAGCAAGATCAACACCTTGGGCCGCGTGAAACCCTGGTCGCGGAACTCGGGCTCCTCGGCGCTGGCGGCCACGCTGCCGCTGCGGACGCCCTCGCGGTGCGCGTTGAGCCGCGCCGTGTTCTTGATCACCCGGTCCCGCGTCTTGGTGATGTGGTTCATCGCGTGCATCGCGTACACCTTGCGGTACGCCGTGTTGCTGAACAGCCCGTACGGGAAGTTCACGTCGCGGTAGTTGAACATGGCGTCGGCCAACTGCGCCTCCATCGCCGTGAGCTCGCCGCCGTACGCGGCCCGGTACGCCTGCGCGATCCGGTTCTTCACCACGTACTCGTCCACCAGGCGCGGCGCCACCGGCGTGGCCGCGGGCGCGGCGCCGAGCGGCTGCCCGGGCGGCGCCTGCGTGTGCGCAACGTACCCGAGCTCCTCCATGCGCTGCGTGGTGACCGTCGGCCAGCGCTGCTTGGCGTCCACGAGCCGCTGCTGCTCGTCGATGTAGCTGTCGCTCACCTGGTTGAAGTGCACCTCGAACGGGTCGCTGGTCGCGCCGGCGCCCTCGTCGGCGTCCGCCTCGGCGTCGCTGGCGGCCTCCTCGTCCTCGCCGTCCTCCTCGAGACTCAAGTTCACCCCGGCCACCTCGTCGGTGTCGTCGCTGCCGGCGCTCGCCGGCTCGGCAGCAGTCCCGTCGGCGGACGCTGTCGCCTTTTTCTCGCTCTTGTGGTCCGACTTCAACAACGTCAACAACGCGCTGTACGCCATGCCGCGGTCCTCGCCGTCGGCGTCGTCGTTTTCGGCGCTGGGGGCCGGAGCGGCCTCCTCAGCCGGCACCTCATCGGCGTCTTCGGGGTCCTCGTGCTGCTCGGGGTCCGGCCGGCGCGCCGTTCGGGTCACCGTACGCATCTGCAGCCGGCCGTTCTTGATCCGCGGCTTCTTGAAGTCCTGCTCGGGGCGCGTGGCCTCTCTGGCGTCCCTCTTTTTGTAGCCCATCGGTGGTTGTTAGTGAGATCGGTTTGCGATGGATGGCTGCACAGAAAAAAAAGGCCGGTGATGGGATGGTGAGTCACCGGTCGGTGTCGGGTGCTGACTCAGAACGCGACACTCGCGGGCGGCAGACCCACCGGCACGCTGCCGGCACGCTGCCCGGGCGCTGCCTCCTGGCTGTGCTGCCTGGGCTCAGCGACTCGGCCCCACCAGTCCGCGGCGCCCCCCACCAGCCGCCTGTCCCACTTGCCCTCTTGCCCTCCCCCCCCGCTGATCTTCCCCCGGGCTCGCCAGGCACACCCTATGTCGCGCCGTCTCCAGTGTCGCACAATGTCGCGCCTAGTCGTCGCAGAGCCACAACACAAAAAACGAATGATAAGTGGTTATTCCCAGACGACCTCCTCCCCCATTCGGCTTCTCCTCAACACAGTAGTCCTGGTGGTGCTTTTTCCCGACGTTGTGTATTGCTAGTGTCACTAGCATCGGACCTGCCGCCTTTCGAAGCAAACCGCGAGCGCATCCCGCCAAAAAGTCCCCCACCCCGGCCCCCCGGCGTCCCCTACCACACGCTTCCAGCATGATACCCACCCCGGTGTTGCGGTTGCTCCGCGCGGTGCTCTCCACCGTGTACCTCGTGCTCATGATCCTCACCATCCCGTTGGCGTTCGACGTGGGCGGCGTCGACTGCGGGTTGGCGTACTCGTTGACCACCTTTGTGCTCTACTTTGTGCTCACCACCCTCCGCCTCCTCACCCGAAGAAGACGCTACTTTGGCTGGGTTAGCGTCTTGTACTACACCCAGCACTTCTTGATCCCCAGCATCTTGACCTTGTTTTTGTCCTACTACACCAACAGCTCCGCCAAGGACGGCAGCATCCTCATCGAGACGTGGCGCTTTTTGATCATCAACTCCACCTCCATCTTCACCATCTTGGAGGGCTTCTGCTCCTTGCTCCTCATCCAGGCCATAGGGCAGACCGTCAACTGGTTGACTCTCTACAAGTCCGACAGCTGGTTGATCGTGGCGCTCGTCGGAAGCGGCTGCATCATCACCGGCTCCTTCAGCTTCTTGTACCGCTTGTACGTGTTCCCCTTCAGCATCGACATCGTCAGTGCGTCGCTCTTGGGCTCCTTGTTGACCCTCACCGTCGGCTTGTGCCTCTTTGGCATCGTCTCCGGCAAGGGCTCCATCATCGAGTCCTCGCTCTTGTTTGCATATATCGTGCGGTGCATCTACGAAACCTTCCCCATCTTGTCGGAAAACGCCACCAAGTCGCTCACCACCTTGTTCACCCTGGCCACGTACAACTTGAAAAACGAGATTCCCAAGTTGCCCCCGCAGATCTTGAACCCCATCTCGCAGGTGGTGCCGTTCTTGGCCTCCAATCTCCCGGGCTCCTTCAAAACCATCTGGGAGTTCTTGATCATGGCCATCCAGAAACTCACGCTTCCCATCTTGTTGAACTTGGCGTACCGCATCGGCGTCTTCTACGCGGCCACCAAAATCATACCCTCCCTCTACAACAGCTCCTCCTATCCGACATTGAGTCCGCCGAGAACCCCTCCGCTTCTCGCTAGATCGAGGCAGACCTCGAGCAGCTCGATCGCACTGTTGAGCCAAGAGCTGCAGCCGCACCAGCACAGCGAGCCCGAGCGTCCGCCGCTCGAAGTCCAGCCGCGTCCCGCCAACAAGTTCAGATTGAAGCCTCCCCACACCCAGCCTCCCTCGGCCATAATACGATTGATCTACGCCTACTCGCCGTGCTTGATCATCGCAGTGTACACCCACTTGATGATGCTGTACAACGGCAAGTTGGGCACCGAGCTCAAGCTCTGGGGCTTCTGGGCCTCGTCGGGCTACGACTCGTATCTGATTGTCGTGCATCCGTGGCAATTCTGGAACTGGGTCAACATGGCGTCGACGCTTGGTCTTTACACCATGGAGTTGCTGGGGTCCACCGGTGGCAGCAACACCGCTTTGACCAGCCACTGGAATGTTAAGTAGTTAAAAAGAACATTTGTACTATACCAAAGTAAGTGCTGGGGTGATGTAGCGCAAATGGAAACGAGTATCCTGTCCAAAGAGAAGTAGAAAAAGAGAGAGATGGCGCTTAGCGCAGCCTACCCACATATAATGGAAAGAACCAAAGGCTCTTTCTTGTACTGTTCAATAAAACTATGGTTTTTCATCAGAAATTTTGCAACTCTCATCAATCTGCGTCAACCTGCCATTTTTCCAGACAGTGAAGCGAAGAATCAGAGCTTGACTCTATGTTTGCTTGGATGTTTCATCATTAATCGAAAAACCGTAGTGTTACTAAACAATATCAAACACTGCCTAGCGTTCATTACTTTGTCAAGTCCCGCATATACGACTATGCATTCTCGACACCAGGGAGTATCAGAACCAAGACTTTTAGGGAGGACGTTCATGGCACAAGAGTAAGCTCCATTGCGTTAGCCGAGTACCGACCATTAGTAATATCTTTCGTTTAGGATACTGAAACCCCATTGCCGACAGTAAACGTTACACTAGCAGGAATATACCGCACTAGGACAATGAGCGACCGCAAGAGCCCCGGAGAAACACACAGGCCACGATCCAGCGCCACAACCACGCCCGTCAGAACTGCAAGAGCACGCCGTCAAGGACGGTCCGAATGGATGAGGGACGTGGATGGGTCTGGAACGTGGCTTTGAAGCGCGCCTCCATGGGCTCCCGTGACCGCTCAAATGGTTGGATGAACACATTACGTTTCCGCGTTAGTGGCAGGAGACTTTCCCCGAAGCATTGATGGTCTTGCGACCTTGTGTGGGCTTCGTCAACTAATCTTTGGCCATGAACGTGAAGGAAAAAGAAGCGGTAAAAAATCGCGGCGATTGCTGCCTTTTATAGTACAGAAAAAAGTTTTATTCGCCGGCGGGCGCGGCGCGATGTTGTCACGTGACACTATACACAAAGGAGACTCGCCAGTTAGGGCAGACGGCGCTCAGTGCAAGAACCACTCTAGCCAGGCCTCCGGGAGGATGCGGGCCACCAAGTCGTACGACCGGGCGCCGGTCCCGCAGTAGACGACCGTCGCGTCGCGTTTCATGTAGACCAAGTCGAAAAGCGTGTGGTACAACTCCCTGAGACTGGTGCCTCTGCCCCCGGACGCCTTGATGGGGTTGGAGCGGAACTGCGACCGGGCAAAGTTCTCCGAGTAGAGAGCCTTGATGTCGGAGCTCCAGCGCCTGACCTCCGAGTTGACCATGTTGGCGATTTTGGCCTCGGAGGCCAAGTTCTGGTTTGAGATGTGGAGGTTGCCCAAGCGCACCTGGGTGACCGAGAGGCCGTGGGGCCGCAACTCGCGCGTGAGGGTGGTGAACAAGTGCTTGAGGATGTTCTGGAAGATGGTCTCCGGGGCGTGGTACGGCATGTCGAGCGAGCTGATGATGTTGGCGTTGAGCAAGATGGTTTTGCTGTGCTGGGTGCGGATCAAGTTGATCAACCCGCACGAGAAGAGGTTCAAGTACAACTGGAGGCGTTCGTTGATCCGCAGCCAGGTGCTCGGGGCGATGTTTTCGATGGGCCCCACGGGGAAGTAGAGGCTGGGCGTGAACACCACGCTCACGAGCCGAAGCGTGTGGGACTCGGCGCCGACAAAGGGCGTCACCTGCAACTCCAACAAGTGCTGGAACTTGACCAACTGCGCCTCGTAGCTCTGGCCGTCGTCCAAGTTGAGGTAGTTGATGTCGTCGGTGATCGGGTTCAGCTCCACGAACCGGAAGTCCTTGTCGTCGAGGATGGTCATGTACACAATGAGGCCCCTTTTCTCCATGTCCAACGCGATCAAGCGGGTGAGCGGCTCGGTGGGCGAGCCCACCACGAGCACCACGTCCCGGCGGGCGCCGTTGGCGAGCTTGGGGGCGCGCCGCTTGGGGCGGGCTCGTTCGAGCGGCCGTCTGGCGGCCTTGGCCCGCTGGCAGTACACGTACGTGCACGAGCCGATCCCCACCGAGAGCACCGAGCCGTACACCACGCGGTGCTTGGCGAGGTTGGCGCCGAGCCGCTCCCAGACCGACACGGGCCGGGCGGCTGCCGCTGGCGCTGTGTTCAGGAAGAAGAGCTGGTCCCGCGAGGGGAGGTACTGGTCGAGCTGGCGCGTCACGTGCTCCTGCAGCCGGGCGACGAAGTCCGACGTCTGGTTGTAGTAGTAGCTGAGCGTCTGTATCGTTGCATTGACCGGTTCCGCCACCATTGTGAGTTGTGGTGGTGGAGAGCAGGGAGAGATTGTGGCCACAAGATTAGTGCGCTCGGGTATCGGCGCGCAGCGTGCTTATGTTGGCTCCGCGGCAAGCCTGAACAGAAAACAGCCGGTCTAGTATAGTGGTCAGTACACATCGTTGTGGCCGATGAAACCCAAGTTCGATTCCTGGGACCGGCAGTATTTTTTGCATTCGTTTTTATTGACCATCGAAACTAAGTGGGGAGTGGAACAGAAAATAGAAGACGGCTCGACCGTTGAAGTGAAGAAGGAGAGTATAGAAGTTGGAGAGTACAGAAGTTGAAGAGACTCTGCTAAGCGTAGTCCAGCCGGGTGAACTGGTGGTGACCGTCCAGGTAGTCGCTTTCGGACCCGGGAGTCTCGACCACCGTGTGGGCGGGCAGCTTCTCCTTTTCGGTCAAGTCGTCCCTGAGAAGGTCCGCGATATCGGGGGAGTACATCAAGTCGGCGCTCGCAGGCACCTCCTGCACCGCTCTGTACTTTTCCGGGAGGAAAGAGCTGGTGATGAGGGTGTTGGAGGTGCTTCCCTGGGACGAAACTCGGGAGTCCACGCGCTCGATGAAGGTCTTGGCCGGCAAGGTGGGGTTGTTGTTGAGCACCAGTGCCCAGGTGGACGAAAGCGGCAAGGACACCACCACCAAGAGCGACGCTGCGCTCAAGAGCGTCGAGGTCTGGAGCAAGCTGACGCCGTAGTTGATGATCACAAGCAACGACGGGACCGCCATGGTCTGCGTGGCCATGATGAACAAGATGTGGAAGCTGTCGAACTGCCGGAGCCCCAAGAACTTGCGGGTTCGGATGGCCGCCGCAAGCTTGATCACGAGAATAGCGCTGAACAAGTTGACGGACGCCGAAAACACGATGACGGGGACGTTGGACACCCAGGGCCGGAGAAGCGCCGCGGGCACCGTTTCGCCGGTGTAGGCACTGTGGTAGATCTTGGAGTTGGCCACGGCGCTGTTGATGTAGAAGCCCACGACAACGGCGCCGACCGCCAGGCACCCGGCCGTGAAAAGCAACCCGAGCCGGCTCACCTGCGGGGTCTGGAAGATGACGAACACCTGGTAGACGATGGAGACCTCGATCAACGCAACGAGCATCACCTGGAACGCGTTGGCGGTGGCCACCACGCGGTACGCGGAGTAGCTGTCCTGCGTCACGGCGCCGGTGAAGCCAAAGGCCAACGACGCCAACGGGCCGACGAGGTAGACCAAGTAGAGCGACGACCGGATCACCTGCACCACGAGCGTGGAGATGTTCAACACGAACAAGGGCGTCTTCTTCTTGTTGGCGTTCAAAATAAAGAGAATGATCGCGAGAATCACACACGCTCCGATGGAGCACGCCTGGATGATGGCCCGCTGGAGCGAGCCGACAAGGTAGGCGTCGAGAGTAGCGAAGTCGACCGAGACGAGCTGGCCGCCGGTGGTGTAGTTCAACACGGTGTACTTGGGGTCTTGCGACACGAGCGATACGTCCATGGTGCTTTGGGTGGCCGCTGCACTGGCACGGTGGGAGCGGGCGTTTAAGTAGCATTTTTGGGCGGAGGGCTGTTTTGCAATCTTGCCCGTTTGAGGTGTCGCAATATCGGTGTGTTGCAGCCAAGGCGAGTCGATTCGAAACACGGTGCCGATGCGGCTCGGTGCGACACCGTCGGGCGAGCGACACCGACCGAGCGACACCGACCGAGCGACTCCGATGAGCGGACGCCACGTGACCTGTGAGTGAAGAAACTGCCCGGTCGCCAGCTCCAAGACGAGGGCCGAACCGATGGATACATGCTCGCTGTGAGCCCGGCTTTGTGGCTGGGGAATGTTAGTAGCTCAGATATTTTTATGTGCCCAGAGATTTTTCTTCCACCGGCGGGCGGTGAAGCACGCAGCGTTCGTAAACGATACGAAGCATGCGACCAAAAACGAAGATGGGCTAAAAGCAGGCTGCATGGGGCCAAATCCGCTGTGGTGGAGAACGGCCCGAGGTCCAAGGACGGGTGAAAAATTTGCCACAATAGAGGACAGTTCCGTTGTCACCAGGACACAATGAAGATCGTAGGGACGCGGATTCCGCAGACAGCAAACGGCCCATCGAGGGGACCCGAGCCGGTCGCCAGGAGTGATGGGTGGACCGAGCCGGCAAATGGGGCCACAAAGCAGGAGCGTGGGTCCGCCCTGCTGTGTAGGAAGTAACGCCTGGGCGTAAACTCCGGAGCAGACGCCAATTATTTAGCCAAAGAGCCAATGCTAGCTAGCGATCGCTAAACATGTGCCGATAGAGAAAAGTTTTAATCCGATTAGGAAAAGGATGCATAGTGGTGCGTTAAAAAGTGACTCAGGCAGATAGCACCCGCGATTAATTAGCGGGCAGCGAGCGATAAAAGACTAAAAGAGAGAGAGCGACAAGGAAGAAACACGAAAAGAGACAAGAGAGAGACACGGGAGAGATAAGAAGGGCACGAGAAAAGACAAGGGCACAAAGGGGCCGGGAGGTTTTCGGAGCCCGAGAGGCGAGGCTGTGGCGGACGCAACCGTGAAGGCCGTTGAACGGTGTCATCGCTACCGGAGGCAGCAGGCTCGTTGGGAGGTGAACACGGAAAAGGACGCTGCCGGTCAATATTATTGCCTGGCGACTTACCAGTGTCGTGTAATTCGCCTCTTTGTTAGCAGATGGAGTGCAAGTGCGCCCATTGATTTCGACCGCGGAGCACAACCGTTGGAGGAGGTACGCGATCGGGGGCTCGCGCACAATAGTGGGCTAAGACGTGATATCCGGGCAGGCCGGCGCGAGCGAGGCCCGCCGCCGCGGCCGGGGGAGCGATAACGGTGCGCAGTCGTGGGGGGGGTGGGCTGTCGGTGCAGCTGCATGGGGAGGCGAGTGGTGGCTTCGGCAAAGTGTGGCCGGTGGCAGACGGCGGAGCTCGCGGCCGGAGCCACTGTGGGCGGGCAGGTCCATCAGGGTAGTCCAGTTTGGCGGCGATTAGGTGGCGCCTGGTTTCTGTCATTCGGTTATTCTAGCTGAAATGTGTCCCCGGTGGGCCTCCGTTTCGGGAAACAGGTTATAAACCGTTGCTGCACAATGCCACAGTTTGTGCACAAACGTAAAAACAGCCTGCAAGGCCGCCAGAAAATATAGAGGCTCATGGGAGGCACGCAGAAAATAACACTTATTGATACAGAGATCATCAGATTTAAATAAGTGGAGGGGGACGGAAATAAATCGGGCTCGCTTTTTTACTGGCACCATCCACCGCCAACGACCGCAGCGCCCTCTCCTTCCTCCCGCCGTGTCGTTCGAAGCAGCCGTCCCCGCGCACACTGTCCCTACTGCCCCTGGCGATGAACACCTCCCCCTTTGGCTTTGCCGACGGCGGGTGCTCCACCATCCTCAACTACTCCATCAACCACCAGACGATCCAGTTCATCCCCACGTTGGACGAGCTTCTCCAGGAGACGCCGCCGCAGCCCGCCGGCAGCGTGTACTCCAAGGCCAACTTTGTCGAGTTCCTAGGGCGCATCCACTGCTTGGAGAACTTGGAGTTTGTGCTTGAGATCAACGCCTTCATCCAGCACCCCACCGCCGCGGCGTGGCAGCACATCCACGACACGTACCTCATGACGGACGCGCCGCAGGAGATCAACTTGCACCACGGCGTGCGGCAGGAGCTCCTCCGCGCGGCGTGCCCGGCGCCCGAGACCGTGTTGCGGTGCAAGCGCATCGTCTACGACGACGTCTTGATCGACTTGTACAACGAGTACGTGCGCTACGTGCGAGACAGCACCGCCAAGCTGCTGCTGTGCTCCAACGTGGTGTACCGCCGGCGCTCCGAGATCATCTCGCCGGTGTCGACGACGTTTGGCTCGCGGCGCACCTTCCCGCCGGGCCCCGCCGCCGCCGCCGCCGTGGCGCCCGCCGCGTGCCCCAAGGCCCCCGCCGACGACGACGTGCTCCACGAGGTGGCGTCCACGCCGTCGCCCACCACGTCCAACCTGCGCAACAACAGCACGTCCAGCCAGTCGTACTCCAGCAGCCGCGGCTCGTCGATCGGGTCCGTGCTCGACTCGCTCAAGAGCGTCAAGCGCTTCAAGTTCCGCCGCTTCAGCAACGACGGCCAGTGATCCCCGCCCCGCCCCGCCGGGCTCTTATGACTTACGTATGTACAATAGATTATAGAATTATAGACCCCAGGCCAGAGGCTGTTTCCCCGATTATGCCCCCCGCGTCCCCGCAGGGTGGTGCGCTGCTCTGAGGGGAACAATCGCCCGCTGGCAAAATATATCACCAACCGCCAAAACGGCTCGAAAGCTTGTCGTTTGTTGTGAGCATATTTTGTTACTGCGCGTGGTTATCAAACTCTATCGCGCGCACACAAAGCCGGCGCGATCATGCAATTTCCTGAGGGGGGAACATCCGTGCACCACGCCCCGGGCGTGCGCGCACCGCCCCGCGCGCTATCAATGGCGCTGGGCCCTGCCGCCGCTATTGTTGCGGGCCACGTGACCGCTGTCACTCCCACCTCATTTCGCTCCCCGCCACCAGACCCTACAAGACCCTCACCACCAAAACTCTCCACCAAACACCACCACCACCACCACCACCACCATGAGCCAGCAGTACACTCCCGTTCCCGCAGAGCCGCCCGCGTACCCCGCGTACGAGGACGCGCCGGCCCGCACCGACGGCGACAACGTGCCCGACGACTTCAAGTACTCGGTCGATGTCGCCTCCTGCGAGCTCCCCATCAGGCAGATGTTCATCCGCAAGGTCTACAGCTTGCTCTCGCTCCAGATCGCCGCCACCGTCGTCGTCGGCTTCCTCATCCGCCTGAATGCGTCCATCCAGTCGTGGTGTCTCGACAACATGTGGTTGTTCGTCGTGTCGCTCGTCGGCTCGATCGGCTTCCTCATCGCCGCCCACATCAAGGCCCGCTCCTACCCCATCAACCTCGTCTTCTTGGGCGCCTTCACCATCTTTGAGGCGTACGGCATCGGCTTGAGCTGCTCGCTCGTCGAGAGCGAGGTCGTCATCCAGGCGCTCTTCCTCACCCTCATCATCTTCATTGGCTTGACCGCGTTCGCCTTCCAGTCCAAGTACGACTTCACAAGCTGGCAGGGCGTGCTCGGCATGTCGCTCTGGGGCCTCATCGGCTGGGGGTTCATTCTGATGTTCTTCCCCGGCCAGTCCGGCGCGGCAGAGTTGATCTACTGTGGCTTGGGCGCCTTGATCTTCTGTGCCTACATCGTCATCGACACCCAGAACATCATGAAAACCTCCCACTTGGACGACGAGGTCATTGCCGCCATCCAGTTGTACTTGGACATCATAAACTTGTTCCTTTTTATTTTGAGACTCTTGCAAAAGAGAGAAAACTAGGGCCGTGGCTGCTATAATATGTAATAAATGTGCCTAGGCGCCGCTGGTGTCACTTTGGCGTCGACACTTCAATCATCTTCACCGTAGTCATCACACCGCAAGTACTCGCTCTGAGTCACACAGGCTGTCTGCACCTTCCTTTCGTTGACCATTCGGTATTGCGGCACCGTGTCCCATTTTCCAAACTTCAAGCCCATGTACGGCTCAGGGGTAAACCAGTTGTCTCCCGTCAAGGTGACCTTCCGCCGTCTCACGTTCTTGACCGTGATGGTCTCGGCCTTGACCTGGAATTGCATGTTGCCGTACGCCGGAATGTTGCAGCTCAACGAGCCGCCCACTCCCTTTCCCACGGTCACTGAGCCTCCGAACTTGGGCTTGAACCCAAATAGCGTTGCAAACTGGACGTTGGCGTTGAGTCCAGCCCCACCGTCGATCGACCAATCTTGCGAGTACGTGGCCGTGCCGTTCACGTCGTTTCTATGACACGGGCCAAGCGGCGTCCAGTCCTCGCTGTCTCGGTTGTACTCAGCCTTTCCGAAATCAGTCTGGTAGAAGATCTTGCTTCTCATTGTGGTGTCGATGGCTGAGAAGTTGACGCTCGGCTTGAAGTCCGAGTCCATTGCCTTGCGGGCCAAGTCGTCGCTGGTGATGATTGAGTTGGGCTTGAGTATCTTCACCACCCCGTACCGGAGCAAGTCCCCAGGCCGAACGTCTTCGAGCTTCTTCACGGTGTAGATATCGCCCCGCACGTCATTGTACGCACGATACATATCGTTCCGTTGCCTGATGCTGAACCTGATGTCGTAAAACGGCATCAGCTTGCCCACCAGTACGGTAAGTAGCAACACTATCATCGTGTACCATAAATTGTGTACTTGCATGCTGGCCAGTATTGTTTTTTGACTCGTCTAGTCGCTCCTTCCATACATATACTCATGTCTAAATTGCGATATGCTAGTCCAAGCAGATGAAAATTTCGCAGCCAAAATATGTGCTGGCTACCCCCCAGCTTAGCGTTAGATAGTGGACTATCGTTAGAAAGAGCGGTCATGGGACAATCCGTGTTGTCGGTTTTTGAAGCCGTGGAGAAAGTAGAATTCTTCGGGTGGTATGGAATTCGAGAACAATTCGTATATTTTTGAAAAATATCCACCATAAAAATCTGAATAATCCTTAAATCCAAATTTATTTCAGCTGTTCAGCGTAAAAGTTTCTTCCCTATTCATTTCACAAAGTTCGTATATCGAAGTTTCCATTCGTATGGTTTAGGCGATAATTCCGTTCGTATCCAGCACAATGTGGACTCCTTTAGTCAAAAAGATGTCGGGCTGTGGCTGGAGATTGTAATATTCATTGTACGCTACGCAAGCTTTCGATTCTACACAAAGTCTGGAGAGCGAAAAATAGAGAGCCGGATTAATTAACTGAAGCTACGAGGTCGGGATATTTCTTGACTCAGCCTAGGACTGCAAGCCTGGATTCTCGTCAAAAGTGCCATCTTTAACCGTGAGGTAACGTTTGACGTGCTAAAATATATTATCGCATCTGCGCTTGTTCCCATCAAAAAATTCCTTTAACGTTATTAGATAACGATAAGCCACAAAGAGGGATTGACAGCTAAGCTCTGATTTACGAAGATAAACTTCGGGTCACCCGAACTATGCGATGAAATAAATACCAAAGCCTCCTCAGTAAGTAGAGTAAGATAGTCCAGGCGCCAGCCCGACTCTAACCGACGACAAATGTTCCACACCCCTATTCACAAACTTTTTCAAACTTGGGAATATGCTAGAGGCGCTAAATCTGATAACAAATGTTTCACGACACCCTCACTTGAATTAGGATACAAAGCAAAGGACATATTGGTTTCTGCGCTACGACTAAGCTAAATAACTCTAGAAGTATATCTTAACAGGCGACCTATTTGAGCTAGCTCGTAGTTTAGTGCCGCAATGTGTGAACCTTGTCATGAATTCAATGGATATACCTGAAACTTCCATTTTCTACATCCGTCAAATCCAAGAATTCATAATTCTGAGGCATGTTGCCTTGGTCCTCTGCTTCTCTTTTCAAATTCTCCTTCTTTGCTATGAACCCAATCCAGAATGTGATCGGAATGCACACAGCTTGCGTTACCAAAATCGTGATTTTGGCAGGAATGTAATTGGGAGCAGAGTAAGCTTGGAAGAGCTGCGGGCCGATGATGCAGGCCACAGAAAATCCGATCATCGTCATCACACTTCGGAAAAATTTCTTGGTCGAGCCGGCTGTGTTGGCACTAATCCAAGCATAAATTAAGGTAATGACAGAAGACCCGCTGTATAGGAGGTACATTCCGAGCAAGCTGCCGACTCTTTGCGTTTTCGGATCTGCTGCTAGTAGAACTATCGATCCAATCACACTTGGAACGAACATCGAGGCTAGAATGTAGGTTATGCACTCAAACCTTGCGACAAGCTGAGTTGCGGTAATGATAATAATAATGATGGCGACCCCGACTGGAATTTGGAGCAACGCGGACTGAATGCTACTGAAACCAAAAGATAGCGTAATTGTAACACTGAACGATCCGAGAGATCCAGTCACAATTTGAGACGTTATTGTCAAAAGAAACAACGGCCATGTCAATTTGTCTTTGAAAAGGAGTTCGTAGATATGTTCCTTCTTGAACTTCCTACTGATAGTGCCTGTTTGGTTTGCTCGGACATTTTGCAATACTATGCTTTTCTCCTCATCCGTTAGGAACCCTGCTGAAACAACGTTGTCAGGTAGGAGAAATGCGACCACTACCCCGAAAATACTCGTTATAACTCCCATGAACAAAAATAATATCTGCCACGACACAAGCCTGGAGGAATGCACCTTCTGGAAACCAAACGAAAGAAGGCTTCCAATGATGGTGGCAACGCCCGCCATTACGGACCAAATCCCCATTCTGCTGGCTTGTTGTGGCTTTGTATAGTACATCCCGCTAATAACGATGAGAGAAATAGCAGAGGAGGCTTCGAAAAGCCCCAATAATGATCTGACAACCATTAGTGAAGCATAAGTGTCGCAGGCGGCGTGGCAGGCGACCACCACACCCCAGCAGACGATGAAGCCCCCAAGGGTTTTACTCAAAGGAAATTTTTGCAAGCAATACGAGACAAATGGCTCTCCAAAAATGTAGGCAGCGTAGAACATGGTGGATAGGTTGGCGAATTGGTTCCCAACCAAATTTTTCTTAATTCCCATTGCTGCTGCATAGTTGAGTAAACTCTTATCGAGATACTGTAGTAAGTAGATCAAGCAGAGAAGAGGCATGATTCTCCGATCAACCTTGCGTAGTAAACTTTTCACTTCCTCTGCATTAGGATCGACGACAACTTCGCCTCGATCGTTAACGAACTGATAGGCCCCGTCGTAATTGGAGAGTGATTCCACTGAGCGGGAGATCTCCTCGTTGCTCTCGTTCTTGATAGCGGTCATTACTGGAAGAAAACTTGCGCCCTAATGAACATCGCCATTGCTTTGAACAATCTCATGAACAGATTGAGCATACGCTCATGACCACTCAATTAAGGATGCGCTTGTGGGGAGCACTGTGTCAGCCGCTCAAAAAATGCGCTTACTTGACACCTTGACAATCAGCACCGGATCGAATGCGAGCGAGGCGCTCGACACGGAAGAAAGACGCAATTGAACAAGGGATCGATTTCAGCTGCATCATCGTTTTAATCTTACATCAACTACGAGCAACCACACCGGTCGATTTCCCGCTGTTTCAAACTAGAGAACGCAATCAGTCGAATCACAGGCACAAAGATTTGGACACTGATTCTCTTATCAGCAGCATTGTGGATCACGTGAGAGCATTGTATACAAAATCTTGGGCCCAAAGTGAAACTTGCTACCCAGATTTCAGGGTCTGCTCAATAATTCTCACATGATTAGACTTTGATTGTGTATACTGACCCAATTTCACAGCGACAATAGGAATGTTCTATGGCCGGGCCCGTGAGGTACCTGACCACATTGTTTCACTACGTGGTCCACACGTTCTTCGGAAGCAGGGTCATGCTCTTTGCGTCTGGCGTTGTCCCGTTACAAGCAAAGTGTAACGAACCCAGTGCATGTAGGTATCAAAGGTACATGTGTCAAATGGAGGCTCAATTTCGAGGCGCTGGTTTTCGAATTATCCGGTGTACGATCCGAATGTAATTGAGAAGACAAATAATTCCGAAATCAGAAATCATCGATCACCTTTAGTCTGCGGTTCCACGAGCCCAACTGTGGCTTACCCTTGTGTCGGTCCGCTTAGACTTGCTCTTTCACTTATGCTCGTGAGGTATTAAATAGGCCCCGCGGATATGAAATAGGAAAGGTGCATACAGTTATTTTCTGTCCCTGTTCTAGCTCTAGGTTTATTTTGTATACTGAATAGGTATATTGCGTTCGTCAGATGTGCTGGCCCAACCCAGTTGTTTTATCAGCGAAGAGTTGTCGGTGATTTACGATACGCTATCTTTCGCGAATCAAATCCGATGGATATCATACGCGGAAACCGTCACTGTGCAGATGCGAGCACTTTGCCGAATTATGAACTCTGTTCACTGCATGACCCCCACACATTGCTTCAACCATAAAGATTAGGTGAGGGGGAGGCTTGCTTGTAGGTAGGCGGAAAATAGAAGATTCTGTTAACCAAGGCTGACAAGATCCATCAAACTTGCCAAGCAAAACCCTTGGTGGTGTATCTGGTTTCTTTTACCAGCTGTCAAGAAAAATCGCTTCCTACTCCAGTAGGTGTAAGCGTTGGCGAAAGTGACGGATGATCAGGAAAACATTCTAAGGGGAAGTGATTTTTAAACTCTACTCAAAACGAGCAAATCATCCTAACCCTGCGGGCAAACTTTGGCAACAAAGGGAATTTCGGCTGGCAAGTTTTCGGGATGTCCCAAAAGAGAGCGGGCCGGCCACGAAATCTTTGTCTTATTACAGACCCAGCTCTCTACCCCATTGCCTAAAACAATATTGAAATAGGCTACAACGTCAATTCTTGATGTTTTCTCTTCCATACACCCCAGCGAACGGGTACTCTTGCATATTAACGAAAGGCAAGAAGATATCGAAATGTTCCTCGCCAAGAAAAGTATGCACAAATTAAACCGAACAATCGCAGCAGACCCTCAAACGTCCACGCTACAACGTATAAGGCTAGGAAAAGGAACAGCCTTGTGGAGAATCTACTCTGTAGCTACTGGGT
Source organism: Suhomyces caryicola (assembly GCA_030568635.1). NCBI lineage: Eukaryota > Fungi > Ascomycota > Pichiomycetes > Serinales > Debaryomycetaceae > Suhomyces > Suhomyces caryicola. Next base: position 385,915 of record JAJMGG010000009.1, on the reverse strand, counting down.
AGGCTCAACAGAAGCTTCTTCCCAATCGCTCTTGAGCTAGTAGAACCTCCGACTGCCTATTAATAACTTGAAGAGTTAAAAATAACTTAAATTAAATCACTCATGCAAAAAAAAAATGAGAAACGTGTGCTAGGGGACAAGTTCGCAAACTGATGATCGTATAGACACTGTTCGTGGTTGACAAGTCGGAATGTACACTGATAGAATATCTGTATGAGAATCGCTCTCTCCGTTCTCTGCATACCCGAATTGTGTCTTAGGATGAATTAAATTAAAAGCCTCAAGCTCGAGAAGGATTTCTTTTACCATTTATCCGATGTTGCTGCGAACTAAATCGCTATCAGCTTCCGTCCTCACCGAATTTTGCGCAATTGGAGTCTTAAGTGTCGTTATAAAATTAGTACGTGTAAACCCATTTCAGACAATACCAATTTCAAAGATACCGTCATTTTGAGTTCACACATACGCGGCTAACTAGCACGGTTTAAGGTTTCAGAGTGATATCAGGGCGTAAGTCCAAGTATTTTTAAACCAGTATTTTTATTTTTTGACCGTTCGGGTAGCAGCCCAAGTCGCGTATTGAAGTATTTGAATTGACATAGGCCTCATATAATAATTTTTTGATGCTCTCATTTTTATCCGTGAGTACCCTTCCTTGAGCTTAATTTAGTTACTGACTTGAGGAAAGGTCTTTGTGCTTTTATAATCCCCCCCGAGTTCTATATATACCCCGACAATCGCCGTTGCATATTTTTGACACCACTGCAAGGGTCTATGAATGAAGGTGCTTTTAAAGATTATTAGTCATGTCTTCCAACACGTATCAAACTGAGTACTTCTCAGCTCCTGGGGCCTCTGCCCCAACCTCCTACAACAACTCCTCCAACTCTGGCTACTACCAGTACTTGGAATCTAAACAACTACCCTCTATTTATGTGAGCCCCAACCCGGCTCAGGCTGTGCTGAACACTCAAGGTGTGAACCAGAACTTGAAGCAATCGGGAAGCCAATCAGCAGGTCTGACGGGAGTCAACCAAAACTTGGGCCAACAGTTCCCACACCCATCTTCCGGTGCAAGCAACGTTCCTGCTAATGGAAACATCGACTACTCTTACTACTACAACAACAATAACGCCAGCAACGGCACTGGAAACATCAACAACCCCCCAACAGCCTCCGCCAACTCCAGGATGTATTCTATTGGGTACTATCCTTCAAGTTCCTCGAGCATTGTGGGGTCCAACTCTGCTGTCAATCCTTCCAGCCAGGTCTACTCCCAAGGTTCCAACTACCATCCTTCTCTTGGCTACCACCAGTATCACCCAAACTATATCACCTCCACCTCAAACACCGGCGCTCAGTTATCCCAACTGCTGGGTTACCAAAGCCAGCCCGATTCTTTGCTGAAGAAGTCTTTCTCCATGGCATCTTCAGACTCCCCCTCCCAAAAGGCAACATACCCTATCAGTCCTCAGTCTATCGGTCTTGAGGGCCACCAGGACTCGGAGTCTTACGGTAGTGGACACTCCCATGGTCCTCAAATCGATTACTCGTCGTTGGTATCGTACACGATCTCGCCCTCATTGAAGAGGAAGAGAAGAAAGGCAAAGTCTTTGAGCGAAGTTTCTGGCAATGTTGGAGGCACCGGTGGTCTTAACCTGACTGGCTCAGGTAAAGTTGCTTCATATCCTTGCGAGGTTTGTCACAAGATTTTCCAAAAGCAATACAACTTGAAGTCCCACATGAAAACACACTTTTCAGAGAAACCATTCAAGTGCAGCAAGTGCTCGAAGACTTTCGCTCGTTCACATGATAAAAAGAGACACGAACTCCTCCATGATGGTGTGAAGAACTTCAAATGTGAGGGTTATTTGAAAGACGGTATAACCAAGTGGGGTTGTGGAAAGAAGTTTGCTAGATCAGATGCTTTGTCACGTCACTTCAGAACGGAAACTGGGTGGCTTTGCATTAGACCTTTAATGGATGAGTCGAAGAGATTGGAAGCGAAGGGAATAGTGATGGAACCCAACCACTTGGGTCCTCAACAACCCTACCTTCCAGGACAACACGCTCATCAGCTTCAACAGCCACATCTTACAGGCGAACACGACGTGAATGGGGAATCGGGCGATGGTTCTTACATTTACAACTCTTCTATGTTGAGAAGATTAATCCAGAGTAAATAATTGCTGCTTTTCGCTCGGTTGTGACTGCTGTTAGATTTTTTGTACCTCTAGATTGTTTTTACATGGTGTTCTTGTTCGTCGGAGTTTTTTCGTATTCAATGTTATAACTAATTTTTATCAGTTCTTTTTTTGTAGTTACAATCTAGAAATTTTGACTTCTATCGTAGGGCTGAACAAAACCCTGAATAAGCCCTTTTTATTCAACTGGGCTTGACATCAGCTCGCTTATATGCACCGGTTAATAACCCGAGAAAGTATGCATACGAGCACATATGTCGCATTCAGCAGAACTTAATTATCGAGAAGGTGATGTCAACACCCATTCCACGCTTATTCATTTCACCTTTTGAAAGACCACCCTGCTCTACCTGGAATCGTTTGCTTTTGTCCGAGCTTCTGACCTCGACCTTGTGTTGAAATAAACCCTAATTTTTTTTTGGTCAAATCTGTAGTGTGGAAGCGAACTTAAACTTTCCGAGATTCTTTTTTAGGTATTCCTATCCTTTATGTGGCTCAGGTTCCCAGATAGAGGTCCACTGCTGTTCTATTTGAAACATCGTGCTTCGAAACAATCTTGGCTACAGCGCCGGTTATCCACGGGCGGTATGGGGGAAACTAACATTTTTTTTTTGCTCATCCGCTAGACCTTCGCATACATGTTCTTTCTGTGGAAACAGCATTTGGTGCGAAGGATTACCTGCAAGTATTCTGTGAAAATAAGAGTGACGAGTGCACGCTGAAAGTTTCAAGTTGACAACACCGGGGCCCTACACTGCAATCACACCCCGCTTTCGGCATCGACACGAGAACACCGGTGTTCCAATCGACGACTGGCCGGGAATATTCCGTCTGAGAGAGCATGTTAGCGCCAGTTTACAGTTTGCCAGGCAGCTTATAGCTTAATTATCCTCACCGATTCTTTCTCTGGGGTCTGGAATAATTAATTCTTTTTGGAATTAAGGTAATTGAATCCCGAACTTTTCTAAAAATTAATCCATCTAGTGCTTCCAAAAGAGTGATGTGGGGCCGTTATTTCTAAGCTGTGTGAATATTAGCCTAATGGTTATGATAAGCCCGCCTCTTGAAGAACGCATTGTGTGAGTTGGTTCACAATTAGGAAGAGTAATTGGAAGCTTACTTCTGCCCATCTTCCGAGTCTATTGATTTAACTCTTTCAATCATTTTTGCGCTCTCGTATCATAGTCCTTACCGTTTACAACCGAAATGTGCCGAGGGCTCGATGCAAAAATCACTTTAAAGTAGCCAAGACAAGTTAGTTGTGTCAAACATGTACGAGGTCATAAAAAGAATCCTGGCTAGAATTGCGAATATCGGTGCATGCTCCGAGCGGCGCTTCACTGGGAACCCGAGATTGTCATACCATAAACAGCCCCTGATTTCAACAAAATCGATATCAGATCTTCAGCCGTAACCTCAGCTCAAAGGTTGCAAATGTTTCGCTGTAAATCACACTTGTCGATACGAGCATTTGATTGGTACTAAGGCGAGCACCAGCCAAGCTGAAATGATACTATTGCCATTGAGAGGTCATCTTTTGTTTATCTGTATATCCTGAATCTTACTCTTCGATTCCAGATCACAACACTGCAGTGTGAAAACTAACTCCCAATTTGACTCTTTCAAATCCGTGGCCACTCGCCGCCCGACTCCGGAAGGAAAGCCGACTCCACACCTTCGGGCTCTACTAGTGGCCGACAGACAGAGATGTGTAATAGCCGAGGTATTGACTCGTGTAATCCTTGCTGGGATGCCAGACTTTGTTTAATCGCTCTAATTATTCGAATGAATAACGTTTTCTGACTGGATCCGAGGTATCAGCGCTATTTTTAGAAGTTGATGTTCGAGATAATGTCAGTCCTCACAAGCTAATTTAGAATGTCAGTGGCCATATTCAATACATATCCTCTCTGCCAGCATTGAAAAATTGCTGTTATCCAAATCATGACTGCCTCCCAGCAAAAGGTCAACAGGAGTGGTAGACATGGGGCACGCGGAGCCTATTGGTAGTCAGATTGGTTAAGGGACTACAGAGGTAGCGGATCGCTTAAAGATTTCATGGCAGATGGGGAATGTCGAAGGTCGGAGAGAAGGATGCATGAGGGTGTCCATTGGTAGCACGCTTCTTGGATGCACCCCTTCGTTTGTGATGTCGCCAAGCACATTACAAGGTACGCCAGTTTAGCAGCTGGAGATAGAACACACAGCTCGTGCTCGTGAGGTTCTGGGGTTTCGAAACTACCCAAGGTTGGAAAGGAATCTGACTTTGGACCCCTGGGGGCTGTACTCGTGGCACTTCAGGAACCACCGATTTCAACCGTCGTCTGCCAAGTAAATAAATTAACCGTTGCTTCGAGGCTGTAACGTCATACGGGAGGATTTACCGCGAGCCGTTCTACCCATACACGGCACTCCGTCATTTGTCGACACTTTTGGTGTGTGCAGCCCCGGAGACCCAGAACAGACATGATATCCGCGATGAGTCCGCGAAGGAAAAGAACAAAGCCGCCAGGGGAAGAGACAACGTTTGCGATGCGGTGGACAATTCCACCCCGGGTGTCTCGGCGTCAGGTACAACTTCAGCCGTATGGCAAAGCCCTGAACGAGCCTGCCCCAAGAGCAGGCGACAGCATGCGCGCAGATTGAAACTACAGAGAGGCTTTTTTGGGTGCAAAAGCCCTTGACGGCTGCAAGCCCACCGCGAGGATGTGGGGCGCAGAAAGCGTCTCCTCTGCGAGATCAGGCAGGGAGATCCGGCCATTTTGGGGCAGCCGTCGGCCGCCGGTAGCGGTGCTCGCAATGCTGGCAAATGTGAGTAACGGCGCGGCCTGAAAAATTTGTAGGAGGAAAGGCGCGGACTACAGCGGTAAGGCTCAGCTCGGAGTACGCCGCGATTCCCGTCCTGTCAATTGTGTCTCAACAACGGCCCTACAACGGCTTTCGCTTTTGGCCAGTTTCTTCTACGCCAGAGTCCGCTGCCCGTCCCTCCCTCCGCTAGTGCTCCGTGTCTCTCTCTCCCGTAGTGACTAATTTGTGGAGACGCTGTCCCGCGCGAACCACGTGATCGAAGATTCTGGAAAAATTTTCCCGCCAGCATATATAAGCACTCCAAATCGTAGCACTGGAATCTGCAAGTTCACACCACATCCCGCCACCATGTTGAGAGCCAACCAATCCGCCAGAGTCTTTGTTCGCAACCTTTCTCACAAGGAATTGAAGTTCGGCGTCGAAGGAAGAGCCGCCTTGCTCAAGGGCGTCAACACGCTCGCCGACGCCGTGTCGGTGACCCTCGGACCAAAAGGCCGTAACGTTTTGATCGAGCAGCAGTTCGGCTCGCCCAAGATCACCAAGGACGGGGTCACCGTCGCGCGGTCGATCACGTTGGAAAACAAGTTCGAGGACTTGGGCGCCAAGCTCTTGCAGGAGGTCGCGTCCAAGACCAACGAGAGCGCCGGTGACGGCACCACGTCGGCCACCGTGTTGGGCCGCTCCATTTTCACCGAGTCGGTCAAGAACGTGGCCGCCGGATGCAACCCCATGGACTTGAGAAGAGGCTCGCAGGCCGCGGTCGAGGCCGTCGTGGAGTTCTTGCAGCAGAACAAGAAGGAGATCACCACCTCCGAGGAGATCGCCCAGGTCGCCACCATTTCCGCCAACGGCGACAAGCACATTGGCGACTTGTTGGCCTCCGCCATGGAGAAGGTCGGCAAGGAGGGTGTCATCACCGTCAAGGAGGGCAAGACCTTGGAAGACGAGTTGGAGGTCACCGAGGGTATGAGATTCGACCGTGGTTTCATCTCCCCTTACTTCATCACAAACACCAAGTCCGGCAAGGTGGAGTTTGAAAACCCCTTGATTCTCCTCTCCGAGAAGAAGCTCTCCTCCATCCAAGACATCTTGCCATCCTTGGAGTTGTCCAACCAGCAAAGAAGACCATTGTTGATTCTCGCCGAAGACATCGACGGCGAAGCTTTGGCTGCCTGTATCTTGAACAAGTTGAGAGGCCAGGTCCAGGTCTGTGCCGTCAAGGCCCCTGGCTTCGGTGACAACAGAAAGAACATCTTGGGCGACATTGCCATCCTTACCGGTGGTACCGTCTTCACCGAGGAGTTGGACTTGAAGCCTGAAAACGCCACCGTTGAATTGTTGGGAACTGCCGGCTCCATCACCATCTCCAAGGAAGACACCGTTGTCTTGAACGGCGAGGGTACCAAGGAAAACATACAGTCAAGATGCGAGCAAATCAGAACCGCTGTCGACGATGCTGCCACCTCCGAGTACGAGAAGGAAAAGCTCCAAGAGAGATTGGCCAAGTTGTCCGGCGGTGTTGCCGTCATCAAGGTGGGTGGATCTTCCGAAGTCGAGGTCGGCGAAAAGAAGGACCGTTACGACGATGCCTTGAACGCTACCAGAGCCGCTGTCCAGGAAGGTATCTTGCCCGGTGGAGGCACTGCTTTGGTCAAGGCCTCCAGAGTGTTGGACGGTGTCAAGTCCAAGGCCGCCAACTTTGACCAGAAGTTGGGGGTTGAGATCATCAAGTCTGCCATCACCAAGCCCGCCAGAAGAATCATCGAAAACGCCGGTGAAGAGGGTGCTGTCATTGTGGGCAAGATCTACGACGAGCCCGACTTCAACAAGGGCTACGACTCCGCCAAGGGCGAGTTCACCGACATGATTGCTGCCGGGATCATTGACCCTTTCAAGGTTGTCAAGAACGGATTGGTAGACGCCAGCGGTGTTGCCTCGTTGTTGGCCACCACCGAGTGCGCCATTGTGGATGCTCCACAGCCTCCCGCCGCTTCCCCCGCCCCACCTGCCGGTGGCATGGGCGGTATGCCAGGAATGTTCTGATTGTAAATAGTAAACGAATGAATGTTGAGCAGACTGAGTGTAGGTGAGTTGAACGACTGGTGAAGACTCGACTACAGCTGCCTGCATGTAGTGCCACAGTTTTTTCATGCAGGTTCATCGCGATGTGATTGTTGATTTTGTGTGACGCCCATACCAAACTTCCTTCACAGCCAGAGCAGTTTCACCTGGAGTGTACTTTCACCTGAGGCAGTAAACAGCAGACCGAGCAGCTCCAAACGCCGAGCTTTGAAATATCGGAGACCAACGGCAATTTTATATGCATGAGACTGGACCTGCTTTGACATATAATTCGCTGTGTAAAGAAGCATCTCACTGACCACGTCAAGTGCCCACCACCATGTTTGAAGAGGTGACGTTTCCGTACGAGATGCGGGCGGGGCGCAGCAAGCGCCTCGCGCGGTTGCTCACCAAGTACACGCAGTTGCGCCGGGTCGAGGAGATGGCCGCCGGCAAGGTGCACAAGAACCAGTCGGCGGTCGCCAAGCTGGTGCTCCGCGAGATGGCCAACCGGCCCAAGCCCGAGGAGACGTACGAGTTGTGGCACGAGCTCAAGAACCTCAACGTGCGAGCCCGCGACACCAACAAGGAAAACATCACCAACGGCGCGGCCTGCGACAAGGACAAGGGCCGGGCCGAGGGCGACGAAAACGGCGACGCCAACGCCGACGCCGACGACGACGACGACGCCGACGAGCTCGCGGAGGAGGAGCAGGAGATCCAGAAGCTCACGCAGACGTTCGACACGTCCGCGCAGTGGGTCAAGACCAACTTCCTCATCCAGATCAACGGGTACGAGGCGATCCCGTCGGCGCGCAGCGACGAGTACATCCAGCGCAAGCACATCCGCAACCTCAAGGAGTTGCTCCACTTGAACGTGCTCCGGCGCAACTGGGCGCTCGCGTTCCGGCTCTACAGCTTGCTCATCCGGTTCAACAGCGTCGACATCCGGTCGCTCTGGCCCGTAGGCATCGAGCTCTTGCAGCGCCAGATGGACACGCGCCGCCAGAACAAGTTCTTCGAGTGGTTGGCGTCCTTCTACGTGCTCAACAACCAGAACGCCGCCATCAAGCGCGGCGAGTCGCGGCCCATGTCGGCGCCGGCGTGGCGCTCGGGCTCCAAGACCAGCGCGCCGCTCTACATGGTCACGGCGCTCTGGAGCCTCTTGGAGCAGGGCCAGTACGCCGTGCTCAAGGACCGCTTGGACGAGTTGTTGTTGGAGCCGCCGTACAGCACCGAGGGCGTCTTCTACTTCATGATGGTGCTCTGCTGCTACTACGAGGTGCAGAGCGACGCGGCCACGCACGACGCCAACGCCCCGACCATCCGCAGCTGCTTGGCCAAGTGCCGCGAGTTGAACTTTGTGTGGCCCAGCGGCTTGGAGAAGTTGGCCGCGGCGAACGACGACGCTGGCCGCGAGTCGGCCGACGAGCCGGAGGCGGTGCACGGGCTTGCGGTCAAGGAGAGCGACGGCGCGTCCGACTCCGACTCGGACGACGAGCCCGACGCGCCCCCGCCGGCCGCAGACGCCGGCGCCAACGACCCGCCGGCGGCAGCCGCTACTTTCAATCTTTTCGATCTGGCCCACATGGACTTGGACTTTGACTTGAGTGATTGAACTATATAAGGGTAATGATAATGAATGATGCTGGAACGTAGCCAGGCGTGTGTGTGCTTAGGGTCTGGTGCGGCGTAGGTCCAACTCGCGGTTGGGCTCCTTCTTCTTGACGGTCAACGTGCCCTGGTGCCACGTGGAGAAGCTCACGGTGTAGTCGGGCGACGACGCTCTTTGGAGCGGGAGAATCACCCAGTTGGGCGGCAACAAGGCGGTGGACGGCAACCGGATCGACTGGTACTCGCCCGCGGGTCCCTGTGCTTGGTCGGGGCGAGGCGCGGAGAACATGCTGTCGACGTAGGCGTCGGAGCCGGGGGTACTTGGCGGGCCAGCAGCACGAGCACCAGCACCGGCAGCCTCCGGCGGAGTATCCAGCGTCGCGGCCGGCGGCTGTGGGGTCTGGGGTGCGGTCTGCTGGTTCTCGTGGGCCGGTGTGGCGCCCGCGGGAGTGATCAACTCGGTGAACTCGCGAAGTCTCCGTTCCAAGTCCTCGGGCGGATGGTGAAAGGGCGCTTGTGGAGGTGTTGGGGCCGCGGCGGGGGTCTCTGCGGTGGCACGCGCTGCGGTGGAGCCGCCGGGGGTGCCGGGGCCCGGGCGCGCTGCGTCTTCAAAGACCTTGCGCCGACACATGGGACAGCTGTCGGAGCGCTCCATCCAGTCCTTCAAGCACCCGAGATGGAGAATGTGCAGACACTTCAACTTCTTGGGGAGCTTGCGCGGGCTCAACTTGCGCGCGTGCGCGGCCTCGTACTCCTCGACGCTGGTCATGTCGTCCCGGCAGATGATGCACAAGGAGTCGGACGCCTCCAAGTCTTCCTTGGACGCGGTCTGCAACTGGCTGGCCAAGCGCTTGGAGTGCCCGATGAAGGCCATGAGCTGCTTGACCTCCAAGAACACCTGGCGGAGCGAGTAGTACGTGCCCTGGATCATCGAAAACGGCATCGACTGGCCCGAGTGGAACGTCAACATGTAGATGAACACCAAGTACGAGAGCCCCTTGAGGGCGCTGCTGGCGATGTCGATGCCCTTGACGTAGTACGGCTTGTTGTCCCACACGTTTTCGTTGGTGTCGTCGTCGTCGTCGTCGTCGTCGCTTTCCGCGGGCTCGCTCTCGTGCTCGGCCCCAGGGCTCCGCCCCACCAACTCGTACACGTTCAAGCAGTTCTTCACCAAGTAGGTGCCCATCTCCACGCTCAGCATGGCAAACTGGAACCCAAACAACAAGCACGTTATCAGGCCGATGCCCTGGAAGATGTCGTGCACGAGAAACTTGGCCAACCACCCGTCCACAAGCACCATCACCAACACGAGCCAGAAGTACAAGCTGGTCAAGTACTTCCCGGCGCGGCGGTACCGCGAGTCCCGCCGGTTGGCCACGTGCAAGTTCAAGAGGTCCACGCGGTCCTTTAGCACGATCTGCGCCATCTCAAGGCTGACGGTCACCCCCGTGAGGAGCACGCTGACAACGTGGTTGCTGCCGGCAGAAATCAAGTTGAAGAAGAGATTGACCATGAAAAACGGGACCAGCTCCTGCAAGTGCTCCACCTCGATGAGCCGGAGCTCGCCGAAAAGGAGAAGCTGCATCAACTTGTTGGCTATCAACATCACAAGCACAAAGAAGTTGAGCACGATCACGAGGTTGAAGCCGTCGGTCATCTCCATGAGAAACGAGTCGAAGTTGAACGCGCGGTGCGTGGCCTCGTTGAGCGCGTAGCCGAGGAGCGCCGCCGAGCCGAGCCCGTACAAAAGCGCATACAACTGGATCTTCATCGTGGGTGTGGATCACGCCGGTGGATGTGACAGCGGGGTTGGAAATAGGGCGCTGCTGGTCACGTGCCTGTGCGGGGCACGACTATGGCGATCCTCCCGGCCTAACCGCGCGCGACGTTTGGGTGCAAAACTGCTGCGCCGGCACGTTATCGTGGATTGCAGCGTATTATACAGGTACTATACATTATTATCTGGCGGGACTGCCCCAGGAGCTCCGATATTACAGCCAAGGGTGCGTGGCTCTGGCCAAAGTGTGTTCTGTCAACTTGGCACCGTTGTTTCTCAAGTTACTCGCGCTTCCGCTTCTTGAGCTCCACCCAGTTCAACGTGGGTATTCTTGAGTTCGACCCGTTCTTTTCAGGCGAGCCTCCAGAAGGTCTCGGAATGGCAGAGTTCATTTTGGAAGGCGACCTCTTGAGAGGCGACGCTTTGCGAGGAGACGGGGTGCTTCTCGTGGTGCCCGTCTGCGAACTTGCCGTGTGTGATGGTTTTCGGGGTGACCTCTTGCCTGTTGTCGAGGCTTGATTGAGAGCTTCATCGAGACTTTTGATTTGCTGTAAGTTTTGGCCGATGTCCTCTAGAAAGTTGGTGATGTTAGAGTCGTTGTGAGCAAGCAGGCTGCAAACCGCATCCAATGCTTTGTGTTTCTGTTGGGCTCTGATTGTGGAATCGATGTGCTCAAAAGCTTGCGTGGTCGTGCGATTCAATTCCGTAAGCTTGGTGGTGTCCATGGGGGTGATTTCGATAGCCTGCGACTCGCCACTCAACGTGGCGAGGCTGGATGCCACCGAGGCTTTCCATTGGTCATGCGAAGAGAGTAGTTGCTTCTTTTCATGGTCCGCAACTCGTTCGTGTATCGACGTGGATGATGAACGGAACATGGTATCGTATGAGCCTCGAGCTTCACTGAGAACCGAAGTGATATTTCGAGCAAGAAGATCATGCTGCTTTGCAAGTTTTGACGATATCGTCTCAGCCACTAACGACTCCACTAGGTGCATGGCCTCGGGACCGAGATGCTGCTGGCGTAAAAATTGAGATAGAGAAGTGTTGGCAGTTTGAAGATCAGCGATAGTCGACGCAACAGTTCTTGAAAGAACGGCAGAGACACGGGCCATAGTCTCGTTATGTTCCTTGAATTGCTGCGGAAGGTCGTCTAGAAGAGTGCTGGACACCTCAGACGCTATCTTGTTTGTTTTCGCGAGAAGTGTCTCCCCAGTGGCTGTGAGTTGCAAGCTAAACTTGTTGATTTCTTCACATGCGGGGGTGCTGGCGAACCTGGCCATTATTGCCTGTATTGCCTCTAGAGAACTGGTGAGATTCTGCCCGATCAACTCCGACAACTGGGATTTGCTGGAGCGATATTGTGCTGTGAGCTGCGCAATGGTCTGTTCTGCGCTCGATGCACGCTCCACTGCGTCTGAGGTTTCGACGCGAAGTTTAGCGTTGGCCTCGGTCTGTTGGGCGAGCTGCTCAGCGAGACGAGCGTTCTCTGCTCGGGCGGCCTCGAGTTCCGAGACTAGCGAGATTCTGGCGAGCTCCGAGCTGTCTCGCAGTCTAGCGAGCTCCTCGTTCTGCTCCCGCACAGTCTGCATGGATGAGGCTAGAGAGCGGTTTTCCGACGTGGCGATGTCTAGACTGGTCCGCAAGGTGGAAGCACGGGCGGTGATCTCCAGAACGCTTGAGCGTAGGGCTTCCGTCTCGAGCGAGATGGCAGCATGGTTTGCTTCGCTGAGCCACACCCCATTCTTTGCGCGTGTTGCCGCGAGATCGGCTTGTAGCCGCACTATCTCCAGCGACAACGTCTTGACGAGCACTTTCTTCAAGACCTGGGCGCTGTCCTGGCCCACCTGGGGCTGGTTGCGAATGTTTTTGGCCTTGCTGGCGTACTCGAGTGTGGACACCGACTCATCGGCGTTGACGCGCGCAGGGGAGATGGTTGCGATGAGCGCGGTCTTGGTGGCTCCGCCGATGGAGTCCTGGAGAAGCCTGGTGAGCTTGGACTCGCGGTACGGGATGTGGCCACCGGGGATGCCCAGGTTGTCGCTGAGGCTGTTGATGACCCTGCCGAGCGTGAGGAGACTCTGGTTGATGGAGCCGGCCTCCTTCGCCCGCTGGTGCACGGCGCCGGAGCGCAGAATGTTCTCCGAGCCCGCGAGATCGACCATGTTCATTTTGGAGACGCGGTAGGCGTCTGCGTCGGTGCGGCGGCACAAGGTGAGCGAGAAGATGGTGTGGGAGCGCGACAGCTCGTCGTTCATGCGGGTGGACGCGGTGCGGCGGCGGGCGGCGCCGCGCTCAAGCACGCGGAGACCCTGCTCGCTCGAGGTGATGATTTCCTCGCTGAGGTTCTGCACAAGGATGCTGGAGAGCGTTTCGGGGAGCTTGGGGCGGCGGCTAAACCGGTCGCTGCTGCGGTCGCTGTTGCGGCGGTCGCTGAACCGGTCGCTGCTTCTGTCGCTGCGGTCCCGCGGCTCGTTCCGCGGCGGCTCCTTGTCGCGCTCCTTGTCGCCGCTGCGCTCGTAGATGCGCAACTTGCGGCCTTCCTCGCCCAACAAGTCGCGGAGCTCCTCGTTGTAGAGCTCCAAGAACGAGCAGCGGACCACGAAGTCGTCGCCGGCGCCCATCGCGGCAAACACCGCCTCCATCGCGCGCGGCACGAGCCCGCGCTCGTCGCCGGGGCCGCCGCTCATCGTGTACGTCTTGCCGGTGCCCGTCTGGCCGTACGCAAGCACCGAGACGTTGGTGCCGGCGAGAAAGTCCGCGACCATCGGGCGCGCCACGTGCTCGAACACGGTGGCCTGCAGCGCCTCGGCGCCGTACGCCTGGTCGACGGTGTATGTTTTCAGCGTGGCGACGGCGCCCGGGCAGACGGTGACGTAGGCGGGCGCGCCCGGCCGCGTGTCGGGCGGGATGTCGACCACGATCGGCAGCTTGGCGCTGATCTCGCGGGCCGTGCGGCCGCGACATCGGACTGCCACCTGGATGTTGCTCATGGTGTGTTGTTGTGGTGGATGGTAGAGGTAAACAAATGTGTTTGTGGTGGGTTGGATCGCGATGGTCGTGCGCGGCCGGGCCCTGTGCAGGAGCATCGGGCAACGGTGGAGGCGTCTGCGATCGTGGGGGCGAGCGCCGGCGCGGAGGCGCGTGGAGGCGACCAGGCTCATCGTGCGAGCCTTGGGGTCATTACAGTTTAGGTTGGGAGGGGCGGCCAGCACGGCGGGCGGTCGGCACGGCGGGGCGGCCGGCAGAGAGCCGGCCGTGAGCGGGCGGTCTTTCCGGACCTGCGTGTCAGGCCAGTCTTTCCGAACTGCGTCTCGTGACTTGTCTGGTCTGGTGACTTGTCGGGTCTCGTGACTTGTCGGGTCTCGTGACTTGTCTGAGCCTGTGGGTCTGAGCCTGTGAGTCTGAGCCTGTGAGGCGACGCTCTGGAGCTCTGACGCTCTGCCTGAGTCAGCCGTCGACCGTCGCAGAGAGCAGCAGCGGCTGGTTGCTGTTTGGGCCCTCCTGGCGGTCGGGCCTTCTGGTGGCGTCCGCTGTGCTGTTTCTGCTGGTGCTCTGCTGTTCTGCTGCTCTGCTGCTCTTCTCTGCTGCTCTCCTCTGCTGCTCTTCTCTGCTGCTCTTCTCTTTTCCCTCCTCTCTACGGTTCTTCGTCTGTCGTGTATTAGTCGGACCAGTCGTCGTCGCTCTCCACGTTCTTTCTGTTATATACAATCTTGGTGCCCTTCTTCTCGTCTCGCAGCAACGAGTCCAAGATCTGCACCACGTCCTGCTCGCCGAGCTTGGCCGAGATCTGGCCCATCTGGAAGAGACGCACGATGTACTGCTCGACCTGCTCGGCGCGGTCGGGCCTCACGATCCGCACGCGGCTGAGTCGCTCGCGGGCACTCGGCTCCAACACGCGGGAGAGCATCGACGCCTTGGCGTCGTCGGCCTTGGACGGGGCGCTTTCGCGCGGGCCGGGCCCGCTGGACTTCTGGAGCTCGGCTAGACGCGCGGCGCGGATGGCGTTGAGTTCGGAGTCGTCCATGCTGTGGGGGAGCGGTGGTGGTGGCGGTGGGGGAGAAGACGTAAGTGTTGGTCGCTGGGAAGACGGTCGGTGGCGGCGGTTACGTAAGCGGGCGGGCGCTTGGCGCGGGTTGCTGTTACGTAAGCAGCCCACGACAACAAACCTGATCAGCGAGTGCTGGGGCCGCTGAGCGTGATTCGTGCAACGACTACAGGCACAGAACCAACGGGCCGCTGAAGACACACGAGAGCAACGACGACCGCTCGACACGACAGCAGCAGCGCACACGACACAGCGAAGCAGCCACAGCCAGAGGCACCGACCAAGACACAGCCACCGAAAATGTCGGGAATCATGAGAAAGTACAAGATCGTGTTTCTTGGGGACCAGAGCGGTAAGTAGAAGCACAGCGGCACGCCCGTCGACCGGCCGCGCGCCCGTCCCGTGGGACGGGCGTCGCTGGCGGGGCGTCCTGCCAGTGGGCCCGCGGGCGGCCCGGCAATGGCCCGCGGGAGGCCTGGCAATGGCCGGCGGCCTACGCAACGACGGCACCACGCCAGACGTACTAACATAGCAGTGGGGAAAACGTCGCTCATCACGCGGTTCATGTACGACAAGTTCGACGAGCAGTACGCGGCGACGATCGGCATCGACTTCCTTCTGAGGACGATGTACCTCCAGGACAAGACGATCCGGTTGCAGCTCTGGGACACCGCCGGGCAGGAGCGGTTCCGCAGCTTGATTCCGTCGTACATCCGCGACAGCCATGTGGCGGTGGTGTGCTACGACATCACCAACAAGAAGAGCTTTGTCAACGTGGAGAAGTGGATCAAGGACGTCAAGATGGAGCGCGGCGAGGACGTGATTGTGGTGTTGGTGGGCAACAAGAGCGACTTGAGCAACGACAAGAGACAGGTGAGCCACGAGGACGTGGAGGAGATGCATGCGCGGGTCGGCAGCCGGTTTTACATCGAGACGTCCACCAAGGCCAACCACAACGTCAAGGTGTTGTTCAAGAAAATAGCGCAGAGCTTGCCGGAGGGAGAGGAGGGCGGCGGCGACGGGGGCGCCGGCGGCGCCGCGGCAGACGTGCCGGAGACGATAGACATCAGCGTGGAGAAGACGGAGGGCAGTAGTACGTGTTGTTAGATAGAGACCAATGAGACGCATGTGCAGGCAGGGAGTGTAGCCGGGCGTGGGGCGGCGGGCGCGGCGGTGGCGGGCTGGGCGGCTGGCGGTGGGCTGGGCGGCGGGCTGGGCGGCGGTCTAGACGGGGCGCGTGGCCGGGGCCGTGGCCGGGCCGCTAGCCGGGCGCTTCGGAGGCGCTCAGGCTGGCGGGCCGCCGGGGGCATTTTGGCGTGCCTGAGCGGCGGGCCCTTTTGGGCGCTTTGGGGGCCCTGTGTGGGGCCGGGCCGCCTTGGGGGCCGGCGCGGGCGTAGATTGGGGCACGGCGCGCAGTAACTCTGGGCCCGCCCTCGGGCGCGGTGTCCAGGAGACGGGTCAGGGGGACGGGCAGGAGTGGCGGCACATCTGGCGTAAGGTTTGTGCCTGCTGGCGGCCCACATTGACGGGCGTGCACCTGTCGGTGCGCCTGGCGGTGCACCTGGCGGTGCGCTGGTTGCGTTTGGCGGCGGCGGTGTCAAAGTTTACGACGCTCACAATGGAGCGGGCATCTGGCGAAGAGTGGGGTATTAGGCAGCGGTGCCGCCCGGGTGCGGCGTTGTTGGGGCCGCGGGCGGCGGGCCGGGGGGCTTGGGCGGCCCTTTTTCGCCTCGGAGCGAGGCAGCGACACACTCGGGAAGGTGACACGCTCCGTGGCAAGGGGAAAAAAAGCTTACGTCGCCGAATGATAGCGCAGCGCCCACCACAAAAGCTTAAGGGGGAGCAGGCCCGAGCCGGGAAAAGAAACCAAAAAGCTGCCATCACGAGCGCACATTCCCAAGCTTGTGCGTGAAAGGGGCCAGGTACAGCTGACGCGAACAGGCTAAGATAGACACCGCCGGCAGCGCCCACAGGCACACCTTGCTGCACACCTCAGCCGATTCTGCACACCTCGCCGGCACCCTTGCCCGCACCACACCCTGTGCCGGGGGCCGCCCGTTTTCTTTTTTTTCATGGCCATCGCGGGCGCCCACCGTTTGCCATTCTTTTTGCACCAACGCTCTCATCAGCGCAGCACCCACGCACCGATCAGCGCACCCAGCTCCGCATCCGCCCAACGCAACCCACCAACGCACTCGCCTACGCACCTTCCCGGCACAAATCGTCCGAACAGGCCCCCTCCCTCGCCCCCCCTCCGCCTGCTGGGCGTACGCAACACGCTCAGGGGACGGAGTGGGGGCAGGAGCACAAGCGTCGCCCGCCGTCAGTTGGTACGACGAGAGGGGTGCGGAGGGGCCCCCAGGCTCAGAAAATAAATGGCTATTTAATTTTTGTTGAATAGAATAGGGCATTATTTTCTGGGTCTGGTTTATTTGTTTAGGCAATTTTTGGGTATTTCTTCCCTCCATGTACGCTAAACAGCGGGCCAGTTGTTGGACGTGGGAGCTAACCAGACAATAGAGTACGAGCAAGCGGACCGCCCATTTCAGAGACCGGCAGACGTCCGTGGGAGGGCTCTGGCACGGGCGCGAGCCGCCACCGGGCCCGGCGGCCTGCGCGGGCAGCGCAGTCAGCAGCGGGCCGCAGAGGCGAGGCCCCGAGATGCCCGCCGCCGCTGGGGCGGAGAACAACGAGGCAGACGACAGGTTGGGTAACTTTTTCGATGGCACTATTTGCGATAACAACCAAACTCTGATGTGTGCGGTTGAAACATTTTCCAGCGCCCGAGCGTGCCCGAGCGCTCGCCGCCAACGCCGCTTGGCTTCCCCCCCCCTCGCGGCGGCCGCTCTCGGCTCAGGAGAGCAGCAGCCCCTAGCAGCAGATCCCGCCGCCGTACAAAATATCCTGGACTCCTGGCCACGATTATTGCCAATTACATCAACCGCACTGGGCCTCCTGCCGTGTTACGGCATCTGTTAATGCGATATGCACGTATTCGAATTCTTCGTTACCGCATCCACTTTAGTGTTTTCTTTACCCTCCGGTATTTTTTATCCTCCTTTTGTCAATTTCTTTTGCCATGGTCTGATTATTTTTGACATCTGCCCGACCCACCAAACCGCTAGCGTCTCAAACTATAACAGTCTCTCACTTTCTCTTTATCACTCCTTTCTCTGCACTGGCCGCCTAGCAATCTCTTCTTCCATCCACCCCCGTCCATTCCCGCAGCGCCGTTCTCGGAGTCGAACCACCAGGATCCTCGCCGACTAGCCGCCTAGCCGCTCTTTCCTCCCGCAGTTTACACTTTGCCGCCGTCCTCCAGCGCCAACAACAACAACAACAACAACAAAACACTCCCCGGAATTCCCGCGTCCTCCTCACCCGCCAGCATCGCCCACAGCACTCACGCCGAGTCCTCGCCACAGCCCTACTAATATACCCCGGAAGCCGCCATTTCCGCCCCGACCTTTTCCGTCCATCATATCCCTCGTTACAAGTCAGATGCTTACTATGCCCTCCCATGACGTGAGCAGCCCCAAGAAAAAAGCCAAGCGGCCGTTCAAGGGCAGGATGTTCCAGTGCACGGGCTTTCCCGGCTGCACAATGTCCTTCACCCGCTCCGAGCACCTTGCCAGGCACAAGCGAAAACACACGGGCGAAAGACCGTTCACGTGTCCCTACTGCTCCAAGAACTTTCTGCGCATGGACAACCTCCGCCAGCACAAACAAACCGTCCACGCGTACGAGACGTCGCTCCACGAAGACAAGAACGAGGCCTACGTCAACGTCGTCCACCCGCACGCCAGCGGCTCGCCCCTCGGCCTGTCGTACCCCCCACACCAATACTACCAGATGCAGATGCAGTACCCATACCTCCAATACCCATACGAGCCCTCGCTGGACCGCGCCAGCGTGGTGGTGTCCCACGTCGACTCCGAACTCAAGATCCCCAACCACGAATTCAAACCCAAAAAGAGACCCACCCCGTTGGCCCTTCTGCACTCGTTCCTCAAGGACTCCACCAACAACCCCCTCATTCACTCGGCCGGCACCCCGACAGTCAACCACTCCATGGGCAGCTCCCTTCCCATCGCCACTCCCCTCAAAACCGCCCCCGCCATGCAGACCACGTTTGCCCGTCCCACCAACATGACGGTGCCGTCGCTCACCCCCAACTTGGTGTCGCCGTTGTCGCCGCTCTTCCACCAGTCCTTCAGTCAGACATCCATCACATCAGACCGCTCGTCGCGGACCTCCATGCACAAGAGCCTGCCGTACCTGACGACGTTCCACACCCCGAACCAGACTTTAAGTACCAGCACATCCACCTCGTTAGAAGAGGACAGACAATTGCCTTCGGTACATACGATACTCAGTAACGGCCATAAGACAGTGAAGCCCCAGACGTCGATGGACAGCATCATCAACAAAAACGAAACCAAGAGCTGGTTGCGTGGAGTGTTGAACGATCACCCCCAGTCGGCTTCGCAGGACTTTTCATCAGCAGCAACCTCCACCAACTCCTCCACCGGGAGCATATCTACGTCATCTGTGAATAGCAAGACTGCTATCAACAGCGTACCCTACACATCAAAGAAACCAACCATTAATAGCTTGCTATCACCTTACGACCAAGACACGTTTCCTGTATCATACGAACGGTCTAATGAATAATGTTACGTTTTAAATGTACAATACCCAATACATACTACTGAGGCCTTATATATAATACACCGTAGGAGGAGGCACTTGATGTGCGAGCAATGCACTCTTTGGCTGCGGCGTCTATGACTCCTTCAAGTAGTGCTTCAAGCGATTGGCGCAAGCGATATCCTGATAGACACGCTGCATCTCGTTGTTGTTCTGCTCCAAGCAGACGTTGAGTTTCAGGCACACCTGGCTCATTCTGCACACGTACTCGAAGCTGACGCAGTAGCGCCGGTAGATTGCGTTGAGGCGGTCAAACTTGACGGCCAAGCTGCGCATCACCACGTTGTCGGGATCGCTGGTTATCGTGGTTAGCGCAATGAGGTCTGTTCGGAGCGCTGGTAGCAACTGCTGCAGCACAAACATCTCGTACTCGTGCACCAACTCGAGCATGTGGGCGTTCTGCACGCTGTTGTTGCGTCTTATGCGTTTGAGTTTGATGATATCGTGGGTGAGCTCGTCGATGCGCTTGTTGCCGCAGCTGGACACCTGCAAGGGTATTTCGTCAAGACGGTACTTTTGGCTGAGGAGGTAGCGGAGCGGGTCCACGTCGGCGGCGTCGGGGCCGCCGCTGGAGCTGGCGGTGGACTCGGTGGTGGCGCTAGCGGTGGCGCTAGCAGTGGAGCCAGCGGTGGAGCCAGCAGTGGAGCCAGCAGTGGAGCCAGCGGCATCGTCGCTACCACTGCCGGCGTTACTGCCCTCGCCGGCGCTTTCGCCCGAGTGGGCGCCGTTCACCGCGCCGTTCCTCTCGCCGGCGCCCTCGCCGTCCAGCGACGGCTCCTTGGCGGTGGCCACCTGGTCGGGAAAGCGAAGCGAGCAATCGGCGATCCGGGTCAAGCGCTCGACCACCAGGCGGTTGAGCTCGAGCTGGCGGCTCAATTGGTCCACCACCGCCACCAACGGGCCGACGTTTTCTGTTTTCAAGAGGAAGTAGTTTCCGGTGTCGCTCATTCAGGGAGGGCTCCGTCCAGCGGGGCGTCGAGTCGGTGGAGTGGCGAGGGCTAACTCGTAGGGAGAGCGCAGCGAATTGGCACGGCGGCCCGCACGCAGCGAGCGGGCTCGCTGTTCTCGTGGCACGACACAAAAACTGAAACGCACGGAGGGACGCCGCCGGCCGGGCGCGCTTCTCGCTACGCCCCGCCGAGCTCTCCCTGCAAAAATAACGCGCCCTCGCGGCAGACTCACTGGCTCCTGTATTTCGGCCGTGCGCACGACCCTCTATCTACTACATACATTATACTCATTATTCGTTAACTACTAGCCCAGCCTGAGCTGCTGCATCTGGGCCGATTTACGCTCCTGCTTTCCCTTTTTCATCTCCTGTTTCAATGCAACACTGTCCAACGGATCGAGCAACTCGAACGAGCACAAAAGCTCCTCCGACACACTCATCACCGCTCCCCAGTTGTCAAACTCCCCGCAGTAGTTGGGTGCACTGAAGACCGTGACCAACGTTCGGTCGTTGAAGAACTCGTACCCGTCTTCGACCACCATGTGGGCCCGGCACACCAAGTCAAACCCAAACTTGGAGAGGAATTTGTTGATGGCCACCTTGGAGAACACGTACGAGACCCCTCGCTCATTGTCCTCCCATTCGTTCAACGTGTCAGCAGGGTCGGACCACAAGAGATCGTTCAAAAGTCCAAAGTCGGGCACATCTGTCGGCCTGGCAATGTTGCGTATTTCGTCCATCGAGTTCAACACAGGCGAGAGTCCGCCGTGCACACAAAAGATCTTGCCTGCCACAATGGCCGCAATCGGAAGCGTGTTGAAGGTGTCGATAAAGAGCTTCCACGTTTTAATATTACACCGTCTCTTGCACTCGTCGTAGAACCCGTATACTCGCGTCACGTTGGCACACTCGTGGTTACCGCGAAGCAAGAAGAAGTTCTCGGGATACTTGATCTTGTAACAGAGTAACAACAAGATGGTTTCGAGCGACTGCTTACCACGGTCGACGTAGTCACCCAAGAATAGGTAGTTGGTAGACGGAGGGAACCCGCACTTCGTGAAGATCCGAATGAGGTCTCCGTACTGCCCGTGCACGTCCCCTACCACTTTAACCGGTGGGGAGAGCTCGAGCAACGATGGTTGTGAGAGAAGGATTTCGCGAGCGGTGGCACACACCAACTGGATCTCCAGGTTTTTCAAACACACGTTCTTGGTGCGTTTTCCGCTGTAGCCTGCGTCCAAAAGACGCTGGATGAGGTCTTCGATGTCAATGGTGTTGCCTCCTGCGGGGCCGCTGAGGTAGCTGGTGCCTGCTGAGCCGGAGGTGGGTGTTTTGGAAAGCACATTCCCGGAGGTGCCGAGCGTGGGCATGTCGGTATTGTTGTAGGTGGAGGCCGCGTTGCCGCTGGCGATGGAGATGGAGTCGGAGTTAAGTCCGTTGTCGGCGCCGGGGCCGTTGTCGTCGATGGATAGCGACGAGAGCTTGGCGAGGGTCGCCTTGTCGTCCGGCGACGCGTTGGTCAACTGCGGCGAGAGGGGGTAACTCAAGCTGGGGATGGAGTGGTTGGTGGAAGAGCGCGACATCTGGACCCCGGTGGCCGACGGCGATGCATTGCCAAAGGGCAGCGAGTCCTCGCTCTGCAGCAAGTGGCTGGCGAACGTCGCCACCGTATCGTTTGTGTTTCGTCTGATCAAAATGGGTTCTTTGGGCTGCACTTGGGCCATGGACGCCGGCAAGTTGAGGTTGTAGGACGAGGACAATTTTGAGCCGCTCGAGTTCCGCGAGAGCCCGTACGCGGAGCCGGAGCCGCCGTTGGCGGAGCCGCCGCCGTCCGTCGAAGACGGTATGTTGAGGTCGTTCAGGTGGGACGATGTGGAGTTCTTGCGGGACACCTTGGGCGAGCGAGGCGCCAAGCGCGGCGAGTCTGAGGTGCTGGAGGCGGCGTGCTCGCCGTGGGGGTCGATGTGGTGGTTGCTGTCGGAGCGCTGGAGCGATATCCGCGAGCGGATGGATCTCGACGACTTGGCGGAGTTGCCGGTGTCGGTTCTGCTCAAGGGCGTCCCTCTGAGATCTTTGGAGGAGGAGTTACCCATGCTGGCGGTACGCTTTGGCGGGAGAGAGGCTTCTTTTCGTGTTGGGACGTAGTCGTGGCGCAGAAGGTTCAGCAGGCGCTAGTGGACGTCGGTGGCTGTCGTGGGGGATGGATGGAGTAGTCTGGCGGTGGAAAGACGCTGGGGGGACTACGGCTGATAGTAAAGAGTGTGTTGTGTTTTTTATTCGATGGTGCGATAGTGGGAGTGTCGCTATTAGTGGGCTCGCACTCCGTGCTGGAGCGAGCGCCCGCGGGCGGCGATGCGTGGCTGCCAGCGAGAGCTGCGCCTGAGGTGGCCCGCCTCGTGCGACTTTCTGCTGGGCCTCCGCCCGGGGTACCTGGGAGCTCTCCCTGGAAACGGGCCACCCCCTGGAACCAGCTGCCTGTGCTCGCCGCCTCGTAAGGCTCCTCCTGCCTTGCGAATAGCTTCTGTGCTTGCTCGGCTGCCGCCGAGCACGCTGCACCAGCTGACAAATTGCGATCGTCCTGCCCGTGCGTATCTCTTGGCGGCGCTACACAGCAATTGCTCGTCTACGCATTGGCTCGTTCTGGCTCTCTCGCTGGAGTCCCTCCCTGCGACCCTCCTCAGTATCTGATCCCTGTCCCTGTGCATCGGCAGCCGCGGACGTTCTAGAACACGGGCGCGGGGTGACTCAGGCATCGGGTCGTGCCGCGGCTTTGTGCGCGACGTGCGTCCACCGCAATATCCCCAGAATCGCTCGGCGCACTCCCTACGCTCGTACCCTCGTACCCTCGGACCTTGCCCCGTTGGGATGTGCTGAGCTTATCGCGGTGCAGATCCCACCGGGTATATTTTATCCCAACTGGGCACATGCGGAATATGCGGGCTCCTCCCCCGACGCTAACTTCCCCTTTTGCGTCGGGCACCTGTCTTATCTCTGGCACCATCTGCGCAGCGATCTACCTCTCCTAACAAAACCGCCGTCCGGGCTGCACCCCCCCCCTCTCCACTGGTGCGCATCAATACCCCCAATCGGGAATTTCCGCTTCCGCTGCCGCCAGAATGTTCAGATTAGCCGCCACTACAACAAAACAACCCACCTGCTGCAAAATAAGCCTCCTATAAATTCACCAAAGCGTCCGCACGTTTGCAAAAAAATTCTCCACCAAACAAATCACCTCCATCGACTCAACCAACAACACTTGCTCCCCCACTCCTTGTCTCGTCACTACCCCCAATCGATGTTCGACAATGTTAGCCCTCAATTCAGAAGATTACCATGAATCAAATAGAAAGGGGAAACCACGACTGCCTCAGTCTCAGGGCGACGCTTTAGAATCCTTGCCTAGAACAACCTTCAAAGATCTAAATGCTGTCGAGGTAGCCACGGCCGCCGCCATCAGCCCTCGAATCAGCAATGCCTCCCTGAGACTGTACTTCCAACCCGTCCCCAACCAATCATCCAAATTTAACTTATCGTGCACCCCCTCGTCATCCTTGTCCATTCCTCACTCGTTGAGTGTCTCGATAGAAAGAGCCACCATCAAGGAATACAAGCGTGTCGCTGCTACGCTCACCATCTCCTTCGAAGACGACCCGTTCATGAACTACATTATCAACACCGCCCACATCTCTAAGGACACCACCCCCAAGTCGGTCTACAAGAAGAAGAAGCTAGACTTGATGTTGGCGTACTTTGAGTACTGTGTTTATGAATGTTTGACCACCAACGGAATCATATTCGTCATCAAGGATAATGCTACAGAGGCTCTTTTGAACGACATGGGAATCACTAAAAAACACAAGGTGCCGTTCCTTGGTGTTTCCCTTTGGAACCATATTTATGGTGCGAAGATCGATACCGATTTCTCGTGTTACACGGGCTCTGGCTCCTCGGACTCTGAGTCCGAAGATGACTGGAGTGATGATGACTACTTTGCTTCCGGACACATTGGATTCAGAGACGCTATTCATCCGTCATACTTGAAATTCAGTATTTTCGCAATCTTGGGTAATTGCAGATCCAAGATTTTGAAAGATAAATGGCCATTCTTGACCAAGGTTCGCAACAAGGTCTTGATTGACCAATTAGTGAAGAAGGAAACTAACAAGTCCGATCTTGAGATCTGGTACTTGAGTGACATTGCCGTTTTGCCCTCCATGAGAGGTAAACGTTTGGGTAAGATCCTTCTCCAATACGTGATGAATGAGTACATTAGCAAGATTTCAAAGATGGCCTACGTCTATTTGGAGAGTTCGAATCCCGTCAACAGGGAGTTCTACTCCAAATTGGGTTTCAAGTTGATGGCGAGTTATTCGATCCGTGACAACAAGTACGTTGATTCTGCTAAAGTTGTCCAAAGAGATCCGAACAACAAGGCCATCAATATGGATGCCATGGTCTTCTTTCCTCCGAACGGAAGTGTGTCTCCTCCGGACGTTCCAAACTAAATCAATGTTTTCGATGTTTTGCGGCACAATATTCATATTGCGGTTCATGGTATTGAAGTACATTTTTTTCTAGTATAGACTATCATAGTAAGTCGCAAGGATCTTGGGTTTACCCTGCTCCTTCTTGTTACTATGGTTGGTATATTATTCAAAAGTGTGCTATGAACCTCGTGTGAGTACTGTCCATAAAACGAACAGGAAGTTTTGGCTTAGGGTCCTACTGAGAGACCGCTTCAATGCAAATCGGCAAGACCGATACTGGGTGGAGATTACTAACTGAATACTGACTGACCAGCTTTCCTTTCAGACTTTTCAAGACAAAAAACCACAAAAAAAATGAAACCTCAATGGCATGTAGCAGCCAGGGCAACTTTTGAATTCTTCCTATAACTATTTACCTCTTTAAAAATCTATGCTTTGATAGGGTGTAATAAGTGAGGTAGTTGTTAGAGATGTAGACTTTAGAGATCTGGACGTTAGAGATGTAGACGTTAGAGATGTAGGATAACGTAGCGGTTTGTCTCGCTAGAATGTCTGCCGAACGGGGTTACAGTTTGAAAAGTGTCGTTACAATTTGAATGCTACTGCCACTACCGACGGGTTGTCGGTGGCTTCTGCCCGTTTCGCGGCAAATCTCTCCCCACGATTGAAGCACTTCTCGCTACGATTTTTTTCCGCTCACTGCTGAGAATTACCGCTAACAAAAAGCCAATCACTTCCTCATCCCGATGATCTCCAGACACAACCACAGGCTCCTCCGGAGCTTGAGACGGTTCTCGACTAGGCCAGCGCTTTCAAATACCCCACCCAAGGAGCCGCCCATAGTGGACGGACTCTACTACGGCAAATTCACCAAACAAGAGTACGAAAGTGCTGCGAGCTACATCCAGCAGCAGCTCACCAATCTCGAGTCAGAGATCAAGGGAGACACCAACATCCGCGAAAACGTGGGCAAGATGCCGCAGTTCCCGCAGCGAGACCCTGGCAGCAAGTCCATCGCCAACTTGACGGACTTGTTCAAGCAAACCATCAAGACCACGGGCCCCATCTCGCTCTCGGCGTACATGCGCCAGTGCCTCACCCACCCCGACTTTGGGTACTACACCACCCGAGACCC
Organism: Suhomyces caryicola; assembly: GCA_030568635.1. NCBI lineage: Eukaryota > Fungi > Ascomycota > Pichiomycetes > Serinales > Debaryomycetaceae > Suhomyces > Suhomyces caryicola. The sequence goes on along the minus strand of JAJMGG010000009.1, from coordinate 360,125 downwards.
GCTCGACGTTCTCGAAGGCGACTTCATCACGTCGCCCGAGATCTCGTCGGTCTTTGGCGAGATGGTGGGCGTGTGGTTGGTCTCTGTGTGGCAGCAGCAGGGCCGGCCGGCCAAGATCCGGGTGGTCGAGTTCGGCCCGGGGAGAGGAACGCTCGTGCACGACGCGCTCAAGGCGTTCAACAAGCTCTCTGCGTCGGCGGCCAGCGTGGAGATCAACCTCATTGAGGCGTCGCCGGTGTTGCGGAAAGAGCAGTGGAAGCTTCTCTGCGGCGACCGCGAGTTCCAGACCACCGAGGAGGGCTTCAACGTGTCCACGACCAAGTGGAACAACGCCATCAAGTGGCTCGACACGGAGAAGGACATCGTGGCCGACCCCACGGTTGCCAACTACGTGTTGGCGCACGAGTTTTTCGACGCCCTTCCCATCAAGAGCTTCCAGCGTACCGAAAACGGCTGGCGGGAGCTCATGGTGGAGCACACGCCCAGCGTCGTCAACACGCAGCCCAAGCTCGAGGGCCACGTCTCGCCGGGCTCCGCGGACGCGCTCCTCGACACCCAGTTCCACTTGACGCTCTCGCCGCGGGAGTCGCCGGCGTCGATCCTCCCCACGCTCAGCAGCCGCTACAAGGACCTCCCCGAGGGCACGCGCGTCGAGATCTGCACCGAGTCCGAGCTCTACATCGTGAAAATGGCGCAGTTGGTGAACAACGACACCAAGCAGGGCGCCGTGCTTGTCATGGACTACGGCTTGGAGAACCAGGTGCCCGAGAACTCGCTCCGGGGCATCTACAAGCACAAGTTCGTGTCGCCGTTCGTGATGCCCGGGGAGGTGGATCTTTCGATCGACGTGGACTTCGGCAACTTGGTCGCGATCGCCGGGCGCATCTGCCAGCCGTTCGGGACCGTCAACCAGGGCGACTGGCTCCACAACATGGGCATCGGCTACCGGGTGGACCAGCTCATCAAGCAGAACGCGGCCAGCCCGGAGACCCAGGAAAAGATCTACAGCGCGTACAGGCGGCTCACCGACACCGACGACAAGTCGATGGGCAAGATCTACAAGTTCATCAGCTTGATGCCGCACGGCAGTGAAGCACCAGCCGGTTTCGCGACGCAGTAGATGGCTGGGGAACATTCGTACATAAAACGGCAGGCTTTCAAGACAAAGGGAAATAGATAAATAGTACCGTTCCAGAGTTTCACCGTAGCCAAGGGATTCGGCCTGGCTGCTACAGGCGGCGATGAGGAGAATCGTGGGTGCAAAAAGATATTCCGGTACCGGGAGTCGAACCCGGGTTTGCTCGGTGAAAGCGAACCGTGCTAGCCGTTACACTATACCGGAAAATGAATAGGATTGTTGCACGGCGAGCAGCTATGCGGCTGTCTTTGGAGAACGCCAGCTGACGTCGACTGGCAGCACCACACGTCCAGCTCACTCCAAGAGCTGCAGTCGCCGCAGTCATTCGCTCCCTAGCCGGAGAAAGGAGAGCCCTAAATTGGAGTGGCCCAATCTGGAGAGCCTCAATTTCCGCTGCTCTTTAAAGTTCGCAGTTTCTCGCCAAATGTGTCAATTTTCAGCACAATTAGCTCTCAGTGAGCGACTGTCCGCTGCCTGCTAGTGTGACTGCGAGCACCACTGGATCTGCTCCTGCTGTCGCTTCGTATTGCCCCCACCGCCCTCCGCTACTCTTCCCCGCCACGCCTCCCCCCGCTTCTTCGCTCGTCATGCACTCCCCGATCTGCCCTTCCGTTCCTTTCGCAGCCATTCTCGCACCCACCAGAAAAATCGCGAAGGCTCTGGAACATTCCACAAAAACGAGGGTCTCCTGGCCGCAGGCTATAAATTGATTATGGCTGCCACTCAGCAATTGTAATCACCAAGCAACACACACGCCATGGACGACTCGCAGTTTACAGACAATGCGTTGAACATCATCAACAACGCCACCAGCATCGCCAAGAACAACGCGCACACCCAGTTGGCGCCGCTCCACTTTTTGGCGGCCATGGTGCCCACCGACCAGGACGACTCCACCGCCTACTTGAAGACGTTGGTCCAGAAGGCGCGTTTCGAGTGGCCGGCGTTCGAAAGAAACATCAACAAGCACTTGGTGCGGCTCCCCTCGCAGGACCCGCCGCCCGACGACATCCGCCCCAGCTACGCCACCGGCCAGCTCCTCACCAACGCCGCCAAAATCAAGACCCAGCAGAAGGACAGCTACATCGCGCAGGACCACATCTTGTTGGCCTTGCTCGACGACTCGAGCATCAAGGACATCTGCAAGGAGTCCGGCGTCAACGCCACCGCGTTGAAGACGCAGGCCATCGAGCTCAGGGGCAACCAGCGCATCGACTCCAGAAAAGCCGACTCGTCCGGGACCTTTGAGTTTCTCAACAAGTACTGCGAGGACTTGACCGAAAAGGCTAGAGAGGGCAAAATCGACCCTGTCATCGGCAGAGAAGAGGAAATCAGAAGAGTCATCAGAGTGTTGGCCAGACGCTCCAAGTCAAACTCCGTCCTTATCGGCGAGCCGGGGGTGGGGAAGACCTCCATTGTCGAAGGCGTTGCCCAGAGAATCATTGACGGCGACGTCCCCAACGTTTTGGCAAACTCCAGGTTGTTTGCGTTGGACTTGGGTGCATTGACCGCCGGTGCAAAGTACAAGGGTGAGTTTGAAGAAAGAATAAAGGGAGTCCTCGGCGAGATTGAGAAATCAAACGAGATGATTATCTTGTTTGTCGACGAAATCCACATGTTGATGGGTGACGGGAAGTCCGATGCCGCCAACTTGTTGAAGCCAATGTTGGCAAGAGGCTCATTACACTGTATTGGTGCTACTACATTTGCCGAATACAGGAAGCATATTTCCAAAGACGGAGCCTTCGAAAGAAGATTCCAAAAGATTGACGTTCCGGAAACCACCATCCCCGAAACTGTGGCCATTTTGAGAGGTTTGCAGCCAAAGTATGAAATCCATCACGGAGTTCGCATTTTGGATAGTGCTTTGGTATCTGCGGCACAGCTTGCATCCAGATATTTGACCTACAGGAGCTTGCCAGATTCTGCCGTTGACCTTATCGATGAAACAGCCGCAACCGTGGCTGTGGCCCGTGATTCGAAGCCTGAAGAATTGGATACCTTGGAAAGAGAGCTCCATTTATTGGAGGTCGAGATCAACGCCTTGGAAAGAGACGTTGAGGCAGACGCTGATTCCAAGGATCGTTTGGAACAAGCTGTCAAGAAAAGGGCAGGTTTGGAAGAGAAGCTCGGTCCTTTGAGAGAGAGGTTCAACCAAGAACGTGCAGGTCACGACGTTTTGATTGCAGCAAAACGTAGATTGGACGAATTAGAGATCAAGGCACTTGATGCCGAAAGAAGACATGACACTGCCGCTGCTGCTGACTTGAGATACTTTGCCATACCCGACGTTGAAAAGCAAATCGAACAGCTTGAAATCAAGGTTGCAGAAGAAGAATTGAATGCTGGACCTGAGGTGTTGTCGAGGAACGTCGTGGGAACTGATCAAGTTGCCGAGACAGCAGCTAGATTGACAGGAATCCCCGTCACTAAATTGACTCAAGCCGAAAACTCAAAGTTGATCAATATGGAAAAAGAACTTTCCTCTGAAGTTGTTGGACAGTCTACTGCGGTGAAAGCAGTTTCCAACGCTATCAGATTAACGAGATCGGGATTAGCAAACCCCCACCAACCTGCTTCGTTCCTTTTCTTGGGATTGTCAGGTTCAGGAAAGACTGAATTAGCGAAGAAAATTGCTGGGTTTTTGTTTGCCGATGAGCGGGCGATGATTAGAATCGACTGTTCCGAATTGGGCGACAAATGGTCAGCATCGAAGTTGTTGGGGGCTGCACCAGGATACGTTGGATATGAAGAAGGTGGAATTTTGACCGAACCTTTGTTGAGGAGACCATACTCAGTTATTCTCTTCGATGAAGTTGAGAAGGCCGCTCCAGAAGTCTTGACGGTATTGTTACAAATTTTGGACGACGGAAGGGTTACCTCCTCACAGGGAAAGATTGTCAACTGCTCTAATGCTATCATCATCATGACATCCAACTTGGGAGCAGAGTACATCACTGCCAGCAAAGGGTCCAAGATCGACCCAACCACACAAGAGATGGTGATGGGATCCGTGAGAAGCCATTTCAGACCTGAATTCTTGAACCGTATTGGTAGCACTGTGGTGTTCAACAGGTTGTCCAAGAAGGCCATCTCCAAGATCGTGAGGATCAGGCTTCAAGAGATACAGGAGAGGTTTGCAGCTAATGGAAAGCAGATTAGCCTCGAGGTGGATCAGGAAGCCCTTGAGTACTTGTGCAAGAACGGATACTCCAGTGATCTTGGTGCGCGTCCATTGAATCGTCTCATCCAGACCGAGGTTTTGAACAAGTTGGCAGTGCTCCTCTTGAAGGGACAGATCAAAGACAAGGAAGTTGCGGTGGTGACCTTGGGAGAGAAAGGATTGGAAGTCTTGCCAAACCACGAGGCCGACGACATTGACATGGCCGAAGTGGAAGTCAACGACTGGCAGGACAGTGAAGATGAAGATGACGATGATGAGTACAACGCCTGAGAGCACTAATACGGACACTCATACATATGCTGTGTAGAATTGTATATAGAACATAGTGAAGATTAATCATATTGAGAAAACAAGATGCACGTAGTCAAGCCATTTCGTGGAGATCGCAAGTTGCAAATGAAAGGTCGTAAGAGTTGCAAATGAAAGCTTGAAGAGGAGGGCATTCATAGATGACCGGCATATTCGGTGAGGGCACGACGTGCCAACTGCCCGAGTGGCGCTTGCTCGTCACGTGCTTTGTCACGTGAAGCTCTATGCACCGATGGTGTTCTATTTCTTCTGACTCATCTCACGAAAATTTTCTTTAAGCAACAAACTCTTTATTGACAAAATGGCCAGTAGAACTCAATTTGAAAACTCGAACGAAGTCGGGGTGTTTTCCAAGCTCACCAACTCGTACTGCTTAGTCGCTGTCGGCGGATCCGAAAACTTCTACTCTGCTTTTGAAGCCGAGTTGGGAGATGTCATCCCCATTGTGCACACCACCATTGCTGGCACCCGTATAGTCGGCAGAATGACTGCCGGAAACAGACGTGGGTTGTTGGTTCCAACACAAACCACCGACCAAGAATTGATGCATCTCAGAAACTCCTTGCCCGACTCGGTCAAGATACAGAGAGTGGAGGAAAGATTGTCTGCCTTGGGTAACGTCATCTGCTGCAATGACTACGTTGCATTGGTGCATCCAGACATCGAAAGAGAGACCGAAGAGCTCATTGCCGATGTCTTGGGTGTCGAGGTGTTCCGTCAGACCATTGCCGGGAACGTCTTGGTCGGCTCCTACTGCTCCTTGTCCAACCAAGGTGGCTTGGTGCATCCCCAGACCTCCATCCAAGACCAGGAAGAATTGTCTTCCTTGTTGCAAGTGCCATTAGTCGCGGGGACCGTCAACAGAGGGTCCTCCGTCGTCGGCGCCGGCATGGTCGTCAACGACTGGTTGTCGGTCACCGGTATAGATACCACCGCCCCTGAGTTGTCTGTTATCGAGTCTATCTTTAGATTGCAAGATGCCAGACCAGACCACATTTCTGGAGATTTGAGAGACACTTTGATCGAAACTTATTCATAGAGATGGCAGCAGCGCCTGGACCGTATCTCGTGCCTGCGGGCGGAGATATCGCTCTGGCCGTTCTTCCTGGTTCGCATGTACATTAGATAATACACAATAATGGGTTAACCCTGTCGCCAGTGGCGCTTCTCAGACCACCAAAAGGGTGGCACCGGCATCGCGGTGGAGAGAAAAAACGATGTCCTGTATACGCACTTTTTTTCGGCTGGCGCGCGTCGCATCTTCATATGCACACCCCGCACCGCGAAACGCATATGCTCGACCGCCCAAATAGGAAAGAAGCAGGGCCCGCTTTACAGCCCAACAACCGTAATAAAAGACGCCGACCGTCCACCCCTTCCTTTCCCTCCACTCCTCTCCACGCTCAAATGGACTACACAGGAATCTCGCGCGGGTCGATCCGCCAGGAGGCGCTTCAGCGCTTGGCCAAGTTGTCGGTCGAGCTGGCCGGAATTGACGAAGAAAACTTCACCCGCTTGATCGAGGCCGTGCCCAAGGCCGACGTCGTCAACGTCGACTTGGCATTGGTGGCCATCAAGCCCAAGGAGTACGAGGCGCTTATAGCGCTCTGCGACGCCTCCAAGAGCCAGTTCCGCTTCCCCGACCAGGCCCGGGCGCTTGTCAACAAGCTCCGTCTCTATTTGTTGGAGTTGCCCAGCCAGCGGTTCTCGCCCCAGATCGTCAGCAAGACCAACAAGACCTCGCCGTGGTTCTACATCGCCGAGAAGGTCACCGGCGCGTTGGTCCACTTGTCTCAAAAGTTCGACCGCCAGTTCCTTGAAGAGGTCATTGATATCTTCCACGAGTTCAACGAGATCTACTTCAACAACACCACGTTCGAGTTGTCCCACTACTTCACCGTTTTGGGCTACATCGAGGGATTGAACAACAATGCCGAGTTGTTGACCACCTCCCACAAAGCGTTCGAGATCTTCCTCACCTTGGACACTTGCATTGACAACTTTGAATTCTTGAACGAGGTCGAAATCTACTCCAACGCCATCTACTCCCGTCCCGACACCGAGTACAGTGCTATTTTGGATAGAGACTTTGTCATTGACTTTTCCCCGGTCCTTTATCTCGAGTACTTGAGTAAATTGATGTGTTCAGTCATCAATTCCATCATTGACAACAACTCAGAGCCCTTGTTGGAATGTATCATTCACCGTGTTGCCAGCAAGTTCGACGACGGCTCATTCAGCCCCAACGACGCTGTTTTTGACAATTTCTTGTTGACCAAGGAAAATTTGGACATTTCCAGAGACCACATGAACATCATTGAGAACTTGACTGAACTTGCGATTCAAAAAATGGAGTTCTTGGACAGAGGTGAAACTTATATTGTTTACTCCACCTACAACCGCTTGAGGTTGGGATATTCGGCAAAGAGCTACAACTTGCAAGTTATCAGCTGCGGAATGTTTACTGACAACGTCGATGTTCTGACTTCCATTGCTCTCTTCAAGAACTGTTTGGAAATCAAAGATGTGATGTTGGATCCCGACTTGGGATTGAGTGCTATTCAACTAGGCTCCTTGTTGATTTTCAAAGATGAAAAGGTTGGATCTTCGTTGACCCGTGCATTCACAACATTGGTTGGTAATCCTCGTTTCAGCAAAGAATACTGCGTCGAAGCATCCAAGAGTGTGGGTATTGCCAGCAAAGTTTTGTCTCAAGATGCCGTTGTCACCACCATCTATGCCTTGAGCAATTTGTTATTTGTTGGAACTGATGGACTCCAAAACCAACCTCGTGCTTCATACAGAAGAGCCACGGGATTGAGAAGTGACTCCATTTCAGTCAGAGACTATGCTGGTTCCTCGTTGTCAAGAAGAAACTCAGTCACCTCTATCCCCAACCAAACAGCAAACAAAACTGCTCCACTCTCCGGTGATTATGAGGAACAAGACTACAGAAAAGTTTGCGAAAATGCAATTGCCGCCATTGTGGAGATTGCCCAGGCTTGTGACGACGAGACTGTCACCACTATGGCGGTGACCCTTTTGTCCCAGAAGACAGCTACTTTAGACTCCCCAATTGGAGGCTTATTGTTGAATGGTTTGGTCTCATGTGCTCCTTACCTTCCAGAACGTGAGTTTGTGGTTCTCGTTTCGACTTTGAACAGACTTTCTGACTCTGCGTTGGAGGGAAAGAATCACTCTTTGCTTACGAATGTGATTAACGCAAAGGTTGAGCTTGCCCATAAGCTCAAGCCGAACGACGCATTATTCAAGGTTTACTTGCACGAAATTCTTCAGTCAGTAATCAGTAAGGGTGACGTACAAGCTATTGAACTGCACCGTTCTAACACTGAAATCAGCTCAATTGCTGAACACATCAGCATCTATTTGAAGCCTTTGGCCGAGCTACTTCCTGACGTGCATTCGAATGAGGTTCCTTTGGAACTCAAAAACACTGAAACTATTAATTTGTTCAGAAACTTCTGGTTCAACTTAGTAGTTCATGGTTATTCTTTTAACTCGACTATCGGAAAAAGGTGTATTCATGACCTTGAACGGATTGCTTACAACTCTCCCCCATTAGCCTCTGAACTTTCTTGGGACCGTACGGAGACCTCTTTGGAACTTAACACTGTCTTGAGAAGAGGCTCATCCAACCACAACATTCAAGACCAAAGACACTACTTGGGTGAACATTTTGAAATCCACAGATCCATTTCCTATCCAAAGTTGATGTTTTTATCTGCAGCTACGTTTGTTGAATCGTTAAGAGTCAAGAGTGGTGATTGCTCCACCATTTTGTACTACTTCTCGGATCCTTCTGTTAAGACTAGTAACGTTGATAAATTCATTGGGCACATTTCTTTCAAGATTGGAAAAGACTATGTTTACCTTATTGGCTGTGGAGCGAACAAGCAATTCAGTGCCAAGTGTATCTCAGAACAATTGACCAAGATGTTGACGCTCTGTTGTCATAGGTTAGAAGATCTCCAAGACGCGGCATTGCAATGCAGTGATCTTTTGATCAACAAGGTTCCTTCATCGTTATGTCACAGAGAGAGTTTATTCGCATTATTTGACTTGTTGAGCTTGCTTTTTGACAGTTTAGTTGATGCTGACGAACATCTTTATGAGCCCACATCATCTTACCGTGCCCCTATCACCGGAATCGAGTTGTTGTTGCCAGACTCATACAAGTGGAGAACTGAGACTTTCAACAGATTCCGTGAAAAAGCCAAACATTGGCTTAAATTGATCTTGTTAAAGTGTCTGATTGATGTCAAGAGTTTGATTCAATCTTACTTGTCTGAGTTGTCCCGTTTCCAGCCAAGTAACAAGATCTCTTATGGTGTTTCGTTTGCGTTGGAAATGGCTGGAAGCGTCTTGGCCAATGATCGCGAATTGACAAATATCTCGAAGTTCTCCGTGAGTGAACTTAACACTTTGCCAGTTGTCGTTTCTCAGTTGACCTGGAGAAGTAATTTTGTTAATGATTTGATGCACAAGGTTCCGTTACATACGGCTCAAGACACTCAGAACGCATTCGCCAACTTTAAGCTAAAGGTAGCAAAGACCAAGGCAAACTTGAATGATTATACCTACCATCCTGTAAAGGAAGAGATCATTGAGTTACTCAGCGAAATTGCCGGATTGACCTTGGTAACTACAGAAAACACGGCAGAAGTGGTTCGTTACTTGGTAGAGATTCCATTTCAAATCTTTGAAAACTCGATTATGAATGCTGCAGTTGGAATTTGGTTTGCCGTAATGAAAGACCGGCCCGATGTTTCTATCTTATTATTGAGTGAGATAGCTAAGAAATGGGAAACTTCCATTGAAATGAGAAAGGGGTTATTTTCGAAAGCCCATGATATCAGCGATGCAGTTTTCTGTAAGATGGAGTACTCTCCAAGTGACAGAGAAGGTGTGAACAAGAGAGCACTGCTTGCCAGTAAGAGCTTTGCTCCGCATTCGCAAATCATCAAGTTGTTTCTGTCAAACTTCGAGGCAACCATGAATCAGAGTGATCATTTATTGAAGCTTTTCACGAGATTCATAGAAATTGGGTTGAAGAACGCCGAACAGTCGAGTCTTCATCCTTTCGCCAGGTTGGTGAGATTTGAGTTGATTAGATTTGCGTTTGATGTTTTGAACTATCATAACAAGCTTGGCTCCAGGAGTGTTGTGTACTTGACAGAGTTGATTTTGGATGCCTCTTTGTCTTGGTTCAAGCAAAAAGCCACGTATCCATTTGGTGGAAACCTTTTGAAGATCAAGGCCGATTTCGCATTGATAAAGGAGGTTTCTAGATTGATGTCACATGCTCCTACCTACAAGTTGGACACTTTGGAGCGTAAGAAGACCATATTGATGTTCTTCTTGGATGACGAGATTGCCAAGATTTCAATTTGGTTGAATCCGTTGAATCCACAGGATAACCGTGGATCTTTTGTCACCCAGCAAATCAGTGGTGATCTCATAATCAAAAGTTATTCTTACGACCCAATCTTGGCGGTCAATTTGGCGTTACGGTATAAGCTTCGCAATTTGGACGAACTTTTGCAGACCTTGATTACCAAGAATCCATTACCTGCCATCTTCTATCCGGAAGCAGTTCAATTTTTCATTGGTATTAATGGAGGTACCAACATGCCGTCCCATCACCTTTTGTTTTGGAAAGAATTACCACCGGTTGATTCTATCACTTTATTCTTGCCGCCTTTCGGTGCTAATCCGTACATTTTGCAGTACACCATGAGATCTTTGGAGCATCATGATGCTACTCTTACCTTTTTCTATGTTCCTCAAATCGTTCAAGGGTTGAGATTTGACGCCAAGGGGTACGTTGAAAGATTTATCATTGAGACTGCCAAGGTTTCACAGTTGTTTGCCCATCAAATTATCTGGAATATGTTGGCAAATAGTTACAAGGATGAAGATTCGTTGGAGCCTGACGACTTGAAGCCTGTGCTCGACCGCATTCAAGGTAAAATGCTTCAAGCATACAGCAAGAAGGATTTGCAATTCTATGAGAAGGAATTTGGTTTCTTCAACGAGGTCACTGATATTTCTGGTAAGTTGAAGCCATACATCAAGAAATCCAAAGCAGAAAAGAAGTTGAAGATTGATGAAGAAATGTACAAGATTGATGTGAAGCCGGGTGTGTACTTGCCAAGTAATCCCGATGGTGTGGTTATTGACATCAACCGGAAATCTGGGAAGCCGTTGCAGTCACATGCCAAGGCACCATTTATGGCCACGTTCAAAATCAAGAAGGAAGTGGAGTCTATTGACGAGGAGGGCAACACTGTGATCGTGCCCATCGAGAAGTGGCAAAGTGCCATTTTCAAGGTGGGTGACGATTGTAGACAGGATGTTTTGGCGTTGCAGTTGATTTCTGTTTTCCGGACGATCTGGGCCAACAGTGGGATTGATCTTTTCGTGTATCCATACAGAGTGACCGCCACTGCACCCGGATGTGGTGTTATTGACGTGTTGCCCAACTCTATCAGCAGAGACATGTTGGGTAGAGAGGCGGTGAACGGGCTCTACGAGTATTTCACGACCAAGTTTGGACCTGAGAACTCGATTGAGTTTCAGCAGGCGCGGAACAACTTGATCAAGTCTTTGGCGGCGTATTCGATCATCTCGTATCTTCTCCAGTTCAAGGATCGTCACAATGGTAACATCATGTACGACAACAAGGGGCACATTCTCCATATTGATTTCGGCTTCTGTTTCGACATTGTGCCCGGTGGGGTGAAGTTTGAGGTTGCGCCGTTCAAGTTGACGCACGAGATGATCATGGTGTTGGGAGGCAGCCACGACACGCAAGCGTTCAAGTGGTTCGAAGAGTTGTGTGTCAAGGGGTACTTGGCGTGCCGGCCGTACATGGAGACGATTGTGCGCTGTGTGAACCCCATGTTGGAGAGCGGGCTTCCTTGCTTCAAGGAGACCACGATCAAGAAGTTGAGACAGAGGTTTGTGCCGGGCAAGACCGAGAAGGAGGCGTGCCACCACATGCGAGGGTTGGTGAAGAAGGCGATGGAGAGTTACTACACCAAGGGGTACGACGAGTTCCAGAGACTCACCAACGGTATTCCGTACTAGTTGGAGGAACAACGGTACTCCGTATTAGTTTGGAGACAATATATAACGTCCTCTGCAGAGACGGCGCAGACAATAAAACGGAGATCGCTGACGCGGACGACGTAGAGAAGGTGGCCGCCGATGGCCAGTAGAGCCGCCCGCCAACGGCGCAGACGCAAGGGGCCTCCAAGGCCCAAGGCGCGCTGGCGGGAGGGCTGAGACCGCGGACGCGATGAGAAGCGGAGCGTGGATCACAGGGAGACTAAGCCCCGGGAGACGCGATGCAAGGGTGCTGGTTATGTAAGCAGGCCACCGGTGCAGCGATGCTGGCTGGAGGGCTGGGCGAACGCTCGGGCGCGCATGCGCCAAGGGCCCGGACTGAGCGCAGCAGCGGGAGCAGGGGGCAGCCGGGCGCAGGAAAGCGAGCGTCAGGAGCAAGGAGTCGAAGCCGTAGAAGCCTCGACGGGTCCAGCGAGCAATCAGCGAGCAGCGAGCGCCAGTCCAGCGAGAGCGGCCAGGGCAGGCGAGAGAGTCGGGCGAGCGCTCTGGCGAGAACGTAGCGGGCAGAGCGCTGGCGAGAGCCCCGAAGCACCGCCTGCTGTGGCGCGGCACGCCCGCAGCGCCGGCGGTCCGGCCGGGAGACCCGCGCGCAGCGAGCGTGCTCGCCAGCGCTGCCGCTACGTTCTCGCTGCGTGGGCACACCGCACCGCGAGACCCGCCGCAGCGGCCGTCACGGTCAGGCTTCTCGCGCCGGCGCGGTGTTTACTTCCCCTCCAGTGACGGCGCACGTCACTCTATTTTTACACCGCCCCACTGCCGAGTGTCGTTTTGTGCCGCGCACGCCCGCGCTGCCATACCCCAAAACCGATCCACCACACGAGTCTCATTGTTTCTTTTACCACCGCTGCCACCGTACCATCGTCAAACCACCCGCCAGACCCACGCCCCGATCCACCATGCGGGCCTTTCTCCTACTACAGCTATTCTTCTGGACGCAGCTCGTCGCGGCGCGCAAGTACATCAAGTCGTCGTCGTTGCTCACGTGTATGGACAACTCGCAGTTCACGGCGTCCCACTTTGACGTGCAATACTTCCCCGAAAACAAGACCGTGGTGTTCGACGTTTCGGCCGTCGTGTCCATGGAGGGCTACATCGTGGCCGAGATCAACTTGATCGCCTACGGCATCAACGCCGTGCTGAAAAACTTCACCTTCTGCTCCATGGGCCTCAAGGGGATCTGTCCGCTCCAGGCCGGGCGTATCGACATGGACTCGTCCTACGAGCTCCCGGACTCCATCACGTCCCAGATCCCCAGCGTGGCCTACACCATCCCGGATCTCGACGCCCGTGTGCGCGTGGTGCTCCACACCAACGAGTCCACCGACCCCTTGGCGTGTGTCGAGGCCGTGTTGACCAACGGCAAGACCGTCCAGACCAAGTACGCCTCGTGGCCCATCGCAGCCATCGCCGGCTTGGGGGTCATCACCTCCGGCGTGGTGTCCGTCATCGGCCACTCCAACACCGCCGCCCACATCGCCTCCAACTCCATGTCCTTGTTCATCTACTTCCAGTCCTTGGCCATCACCTCCATGATGGCCGTGGCCAAGGTGCCCCCTATCGCCGCCGCCTGGGCCCAGAACTTCATGTGGTCCCTTGGAATCGTCAAGGTTGGCTTCGTCCAGCTGATCGCTAACTGGTACGTCCAGGCCACCGGCGGAACCCCCTCCGACGTCATCGGCTCCTCCTACTTGTCGGTGTCGGTCCAAAAGAAGGTCAAGAGAGCAACCGAATTCATGGAATACATGTACGAGAACCAGAAGAGATCAGGTGCACCCAACCTCTTCAAGAGAGCCTCCATTTCCCTTGACTCCGACGACTTCGGCTACGCCGACAGCTTGAACAGCACCTTGTACACCACAAACGAGAAGGACAGTGCGTTGACCTCCAAGATCTTGGTCTTGCGAGGAATCCAAAGAGTCTCCTACTTGGCTGGGATCGAAATCACCAGTTTGTTCATGACCAGTATCATTTTCGTTCTCTTCTTCGCTTTCGTCATGGTGGTTTGTTTGACTCTTTTCAAGGCCGTCATAGAAATCTTGGTTCGCTCCAAAATCATGAACGAAGGAAAGTTCAACGAATACAGACAACAGTGGTCGCATATCGTCAAAGGTGCGTGTTACAGGTTGTTTTTGATTGCGTTCCCCCAGCTCACTGTTATTGGTTTCTGGCAACTTGTCGAGAGAGACTCTGCAAGTACCATCATCCTTGCTGTGTTCCTCATTTTGATCTCGATAATCTTGCTTTTCCTGGCAGCCACTAGAGTCATTATGATGGGAAGAAGATCTGTCAGACAGTTCAAGAACCCGGCCTACTTGTTGTTCGGAGATGGAACTTTCCTCAACAAGTTCGGCTTTATCTATGTCCAGTACAGAGCTGATTGCTACTACTTTGTGATGGTCAGTTTGGTATACATTCTTGCCAAGTCCCTCTTCGTTGCTGTCTTGCAACACCAGGGTAGAGCACAGTCGGTCATTGTGTTCGCCATCGAATTGTTCTTCTGTATTGCTGTTTGTTGGATAAGACCGTTCATGGACAAGAGAACCAACGCGTTCAACATTACCATTTCCGTCATCAACACCATCAATGCCTTGTTCTTCATGTTCTTTTCCTACATCTTCAAAGAACCGCACATTGTTGCTTCTGTGATGGCCGTGGTATACTTTGTGTTGAACGCCATATTCGCCTTATTCTTGTTGCTTTTCACGATTGTCACCTGTGTGTTGGCGCTCTTATACAAGAACCCAGATACCAGATACCAACCAATGAAGGACGACAGAGTCTCTTTCTTGCCACGTTTCGATAACCCCAAACAGGCGGGCCAAGCCACTGCCAAGGGAGATGACATGGAGTTGATGGCTCTTGGAGCCACCGCCATGAAAGGACACGAACATGGTGCTGCCAATGGCAACGGGTACGACGAAGGAGACTCCATGTACGAAGACGATTCCATCTTCCACAGAAATGTGAATAACTTGTCGAGTGATAACTTGAAGAGCTCCAGCAATTCCGACCCCGAAGGTAAGAGAGACTCGTACTACTTGGAGTCGATTGAACCTACGCAGCCAACTTCTACGATAGTAGGAAACCCAAATAATGCTTTGGGAGGATACAACAGCAGTTACGGAAACAGCTCCAAGAGCCAATCGTCCTATCCACAAAGCAACTATTCCCTGAACAGAATTGGTCACCCAAGTGCCAACCATCGTAACAATGGTTTCCAAAACTAAACCTGCTTACACCAAACTTCACTTCACTCCGTCTTTGTAGAAAAGACCACCGAACCAGAAACTCGATCAACTTCCAGCAAAGCCCATCGGTTGACCTGTCTTGGTAGTTTTTTATCGCGACTCAGCGTCTAGTTGACTATCGTGAACCAACAGTGGTTGTACATAGATAAATTATATTGATTACTTTTTAGCTAGAGGAGCAAAACTTGGGCTTCCCAAATATACTATGATGAAAAATGTTGTACCAGGTGATGGGTTTGCAGTCAGACTCGGAGCTGAATATCGATCTCTTGTACAAGACCTGCGAGTAGTTTCGGTGACGGAACGGCTGAAGGTTAACCGCCGAAAGCGGGACGAACCACTCGCTCTCCGAGCTTTTTGCACCCACCTTCTTGAAGTGCGGGGTCACCGCAGTGGGCCCTGCGTCGTTCCTGCTGATGGGCCGTTTATCACCCGCTGGACGTGGCGAAGTGTGCAGGGAATGCAGACGGTTTGGCTGCGAAAAGTCGAATGCAAGTCCGCTTTGCTGCAAGGAACGAAAGTGATTCTTTAGGGACTTGTGCATGTTTGCCGTCTCTTTCCCCGCTGACTTTCCGAGCGGAACCAACTGCAACGTTTTGTCTCTTAGTTTCAAGCACACCCCGTCTTTTGGGTTAGTCGAACAGAACACGGAGCTTTTCAAGTTGTCGTAGTTGACTGAGTGGATCCAGCTGTTGGCATAGCGGTCAAAAAAGGCGGAACTTCCCGCGGACGTGACAATTGGGTGGGCCGGCTCTGGGTCTTCGTTGAGAATGAACCCGACCATTGGTTTTCCGTCGGTGAGTGTCTCTTGGAAGAGAGGCAAGTGTGCGGAGGACGCATTGAGCACCAAACCTTTGAGCTTGGGATCTACCTGAGACATGTATGCTCGGGGGACCACTAGGAAGAAGTTCACCAAGTCCAATAGCTGTGGCATCTGGAAGGGCGGCAACAGCCCTACGCTTTCTGCCACGACACTCAGCATGGACTCGTGGCCGGTCTTGGAAGATGACGAGTTGAATATGAAAAGACTCGTGCTATCCATTGGAAAGAAGAGGTCGTGCGGAAAAAGCGGGTACTGGGCGGGGGAGCCTTTTCGAGTCTGTTTGGCCGAAGTTTCGATCAAAAGACGAAGCAAGTCGTTGTGAGGAGTCTTGGACCCGATCCCCATGTCGTCCAAGAGCTGTCCCGTGAGCATTGACCCCGGAAAGAGAAACAAGTCGTCATACACGGAGGCAGCGATTGCCGGAAGGCTGGCAAGCGACTCGAGGTCCGCTTTTAGTTGCGCGGTGGCCGAACGGTGCCCCGGGGCCGCTAGCGGCACCGACACCACCAACAGGAGTAGAAAGCAAAGCGTGATGATGTACATTGTGGGGCCCGCTGTTGAACAATTACGCGGTTAATGTTTGCAACAGCCCCAAGGTCCACAAATAGAGTGGGTGCAAAAAATGTCGCGCGACCACAAGGCCAAATCTAAACCCGTTAGCTTCAGCGGAGTCCTTGCTCTCCCGAGACACATGGGGGCTACACATAGGGAGGCTGTATATAGGGAGAGCTGCCCACAGGGACGTGTGTGCGTTTCGCCGCGCAGAGCCGTTCCGGCCTGTGTCTCTTCCAGCTCTCTAAAAGGTGTACACAATGATCTTGTTCTTCTCGGAAACGTCCATGGTTCCGTCCAACTCGTACATCTCGCCCGCTTCGTTGAGATAGTACTGCTTCAAGCGCTGTCCTGTGGCGGGGTCGATGTCCTGCCCCGGCTCCGGTGCAGCGGGAAGCTTGCTGAAGTCGTTCGTCACGCCCTGGTTGCTGAAATCAAAGTTGATGTCGTCCAACAAGTTGAGGCGCGAGATGTAGAGCGTGGTCAAGAACATGACGAGGTTGCCCTCCCACAAGAAGGTCGATATGATCACAAACGCACTGACGGTTCGTCTCATGTCGCAGATGCTGGTGGAGGAGCACGTTTTGGGGATGATGTGCGAGGTGACGATGATGAAGGACACGATCTTCATGATGGCGGCGG
The DNA here is from genome assembly GCA_030568635.1 of Suhomyces caryicola. NCBI lineage: Eukaryota > Fungi > Ascomycota > Pichiomycetes > Serinales > Debaryomycetaceae > Suhomyces > Suhomyces caryicola. The sequence goes on along the minus strand of JAJMGG010000009.1, from coordinate 343,080 downwards.
CCAAGCAGTAGAAACTGCCGTTCCGCTTCTCAAAGTTGATGACGGTGGTGATGAACAAGAGAGCCACCGCCACCGACATCACGCCGTCGGCGATGATGTACCGGTAGAGGCCCTTGCCGATGTCCTTATCTCGGCCGAGAAGCACGCTGGCTAGCGTGATGGAGGCGATGCCGAGGAGAATCTCAAACAGGTATAGCACGAAGTTGGTGGTGATGACAAAGCTGCGGTCCTGGAACCGCGGGCCGGCGATCTTGTGCGCCGGGATCGCGATGAGCGGGCGGTTCATCACCTGCTTGACCAAGTCGGTCTCCAAGCGCTTCTGCTTGGACGTCATGCTGCGGAGCCCCACGCTGGAGTTGGAGCTCACCCGCCCGCCGGGCGTCTGCATGTACTCGTGCGTCTCCATGGCCGCCGGCAAGTCGCCGGGGTCCGGGATGCCGTACTTGTGGTCTGTGTTGTAGGGAGTGTCGTGCTGGGGCGCGTACGCCGCCTGTCTGCTGAAGTAGTGCTTGTCGTCCTTTGCGGGCGGCGTGGGCGCCTGGCGTGTTTTGGGAAGCGGCGCCGGGTACTCCTCGGCGATCTCCACCATCGTCCGCTGCTTCTTGTGGACGGCCGACGAGAGCGGCGGGATGAGGCTCTCGAAGGTCACCACCGACGACTTCTCGCCGAGCGACGTCGGCGTGGTGTTGCGCGACCGGTTTCTGGGACTGAGGTTCCCGTGCTCGAACCGCGAGAGGTCGGACACTACTCGGGAGTCGTGCTCTCCGTAGGGCCTGAACGACATGTGTGGTGTTCGATTATCGGGCAGGGTCAATATTTGGCACCAAATGTTCCTCGCGGCCTGGTTCCGCATTCGGACAAAACCTAAATACGAGCCATTGACTGTGCGCCAGCGGCGCTGGGCCGCGCCCACAGTGCTGGGTGCTCGGCGTCAGGAGCCCCGGCCCGAAACGAGCCGTTGCGGAGCGTTCTGGTCGTGCTTTCGCCGTCTTTCTACCGCTGCTGACAGAGCAGATACTTTGGCCGTGTCTACTTGTTATGTTCGTACGCAGCTGCTAGACTGCATATACTTTCGCCTGGCTAGCTCAATGGCTAGAGCGTGTGACTTTTAAGAGCCTCTCTTGAGACATCACAAGGTTGCGGGTTCGACCCCCGCGTCGGGCTTTTTTTTCCACCCCCCATATATTTCGCCCAAGGATTTTGCACTTGCCCATTCCAAGTTTTTTTTTCCCACTCATACAAAAAGGTAACATTCTCATCAGATTACATTATGAATAAATAAGCTAATTAACAACACTAGACTACATTTAAGCAGCAGCCTTCTTTTCAGCAGCAACAGCGGCCATCTTGTTCAATGCAGAACCGTACTTGAACCATTCGATTTGTTCAATGTTGTAGGTGTGGGATAATTGAGCATCCCAAGCAGCACCACCATCCTTAGGGTGAACTCTCAAGATGACGTTCTTACCTGGAGCCAATTCGGTCAATCCGAGCAAGTCGACGGTGTCTTCTGGTTGGATCTTGTCGTAGTCAGCAACATCAACAAAGTTCAATGGCAACAAACCTTGCTTCTTCAAGTTGGTTTCGTGAATACGAGCGAACGACTTGGTGATAATAGCGAAACCACCCAAGAATCTTGGTTCCAAGGCAGCGTGTTCTCTGGAAGAACCTTCACCGAAGTTTTCGTCACCAATGACAACCCAAGGCTTGTTAGCGTCTCTGTAGTCAGCACCGGTTTCTGGAACACCCTTGTAGACACCGGTGTAAAGGTTCTTAACGTTGTTAATTTCACCATTTTCAGCGTTAGTGGCACCAATCATATAGTTGTTGGAAATGTTTTCCAAGTGACCACGGTATTTCAACCATGGACCAGCCATAGAAATATGATCGGTAGTGGTCTTACCAACGGCCTTGATTAAGATAGGCATGTTGGTGGCGTCCTTACCGTTCCAGGCCTTGAAAGGAGTCAACTTTTGCAATCTGTCGGAAGATGGAGCGATTTGAACAGAAACAGAAGATCTGTCAGCTGGTGGAGCTTGGTAGGTGTTTTCACCAGCGTCGTAACCGTTCAATGGCAAACCAACACCAACTGGTTCCTTCAATTTGAATTCGTTACCTTCAGAGTCCTTCAAGGTGTCAGTGATTGGGTTGAAACCCAAGTCACCAGAAAGGGCGTAGGCAGTGGTCATTTCTGGAGAAGCGACGAAAGCGTGGGTAGCTGGGTTACCGTCGTTTCTGGAGGTAAAGTTTCTGTTGAAAGAAGAGACAATGGTGTTCTTGTCACCCTTCTTAATGTCTTGTCTGTCCCATTGACCGATACATGGGCCACAGGCGTTAGCCATGACAACACCACCGAAGTCTTCGAAAGTCTTCAATTGACCATCTCTGGCAATGGTGGCTCTGACTTGTTCGGAACCTGGGGAAACGGTGTAGATAGCCTTAGACTTTAAACCGTGGTCAGCAGCATCCTTAATGATGGAAGCGGCTCTGGTCATGTCTTCGTAAGAAGAGTTGGTACAAGAACCAATCAAACCGACCTTGACTTCCAATGGCCATCCGTTGGCAATGGCGGTTTCCTTCATCTTAGAGATAGGAGTAGCCAAATCTGGGGTGAATGGACCGTTGACGTGAGGTTCCAAGGTGTTCAAGTCGATTTCGATGACTTGGTCGTATTCACAACCTTCGTCGGCGGACAAGAAGTCCTTCTTGTAGATGTCGGCGAATTGAGCAATCTGGGATCTGCCAGTGGCGTTCAAGTAGTCAACCATAGATGGGTTGTATGGGAAGACGGAGGTGGTAGCACCGATTTCGGCACCCATGTTACAGATGGTACCCATACCGGTACAAGAGAAGGTTTCGACACCGGAACCAAAGTATTCGACAATAGCACCGGTACCACCCTTGACGGTGGTGATACCAGCCAACTTCAAGATGATATCTTTTGGAGAAGTCCAGCCAGACATCTTACCGGTCAACTTAACACCGATAATCTTTGGGGCCTTCAATTCCCAAGCCAAGTCAGCCATGACATCGACAGCGTCAGCACCACCGACACCGATGGCCAATTGACCCAAACCACCAGCGTTAGGGGTGTGGGAGTCAGTACCGATCAAAAGAGCACCTGGGAAAGCGTAGTTTTCCAAGATGATTTGATGGATGATACCGGAACCTGGTTTCCAGAAACCCAAGTTGTACTTGGCACAGGCGGTGGACAAGAAGTCAAAGACTTCCTTGTTCATGTCGATGGCTCTGGCCAAATCCTTGGCACCACCGACTTGAGCTTGAATCAAATGGTCACAGTGGACGGTAGATGGGGTGGCGACTTGTGGCAAGCCGGCGGACATGAATTGCAAGATGGCCATTTGGGCGGTGGCATCTTGACAGGCGACACGGTCGGGTCTCAACTTCAAGTAGGAGACACCTCTTTCGATGTCTTGTCCGTGGGGGTCGTCCAAGTGACCGTACAACAACTTTTCAGCGTAGGTCAAAGGTCTGTTCAATCTTTCCTTGACAATCTTGACGTTTTCCAACTGCTTCTTGTATTGGATGAAGGAGTGGGATTCCAACAAGTTTTGGTTGACTTGCGAGTCCCTGGTCAAGCCAGAGGTAGCCAAACCACGCACCGAACGTGGGGCTCTCATAGCGGTTCTTGATGCAGATAACATGTTAAAAATTAGAGAAGGGATGGAGGAAAAAAAGAAGGCCTGGCGACAGGTTTGGTGGGATTTGGCTTGTTTATATAGAAGGTGTGTCGATGCGCACTTCTTTTTGTGGACGATTTCGGTTCCGGCGTGGGGAGCTGCCAGCCAATGACGAGAGAGAAATTTGTAATGGGGAGGGGAGGCGAAAAGTGGAGGCAGCGGGCGCTGGTGCCGCGGGCCGGGGCTGGGCACGGTAGCAAGGGCCCGCCGGAGGTGTCTACAGGGCCGGCTCGTTGGCGCGGGTCCGCTGGCGCTGGTGCCGGTGGAGGTGGTGTCGCTGGAGAGTGAAATCTGGAGAAACTTTCAACTCCGAGCATTATTAGTGGCGCGCTGATTGGCGGATCCGCGCGCCCGGCCCCAGCTTCGGATCCGAGCGCGGTGCCGCAAAACTCCCCAGCACGCCCACCACGCTCTCGCTAGCCTGCGTGAAAAGTCTCGGTACCGGCCGTCACACCACGGCCGCCCCCACCGCCATCCGCTAGCCCAGTTCCACGGCCCCAAATCCCGCACGGCGTCCTTGCAAAGCAGCGTGCACCGCGGCTCGGCTCCAACGGGGGGGCACGTGCCGTCGGGCTGCTGCTCCCGCCGCCGCGCTGCCTCTCGCTGCTCGCCGCTGTGGCCCGGCAAGGCTCCTCCTCTGCTCCCCCCACGAAACGCTCTGCCGCCGTCTTCCTCGCTAGCCTCAGCTCCCCCGCATGTGCTTTTCGGACCGCCGAGCAGAAAGACCACAGCCGCAGCCGCGCCCGCGCCGCAGCCTCCGCACTTTTCAAGCCCTCGTCAGCTGGGGGCGTGCCCGCACCGTCGTGCCCCGCCGTCCCGCGGTCGTGCCCGCGCGCCACAGGGTCGTGCTCGCGGTCGTGCCCCGGTCGGCACGCCAACCCCCGAAACCGAAAATCTCTCGATCTCCGTTCTCCTGCACACTGCCATCTGATACCGATCTCCGAGCCGCGCAGCCACTGCGGCGTGCGCCCACCGATTCCGCTGCCATCGGCCCAGATGGCGCCACGCGATCAGCGTCGGGATGTGGCCCGCTTATCGCGGGCGCTGCAGGCACGGCGCAGCCAGGGGGTATAAAGGGCCCCTGATCCGCCAAGACATGCCCGGCGACCAGAGCACCGAGCAGCAGCAAAAGCAGCAGCTCCACAATCCAGGCGCAGCCACCCTCCCAGCCTCGCTCCAGGACCGTCCGAACCGACCTCGCAGATAAGCAGCACGCTCACGTGACCCTTCCCGCGTCCCGCGTATGCCAGCAGCCTCCCGCAACCTTCTTGCCCTCGCCCAGTAGGCGTATTCTTCTCCCGTCCGTCTCCCTCCCGCCCTTCTTTCTGCCCCCAAAATGGAAAGCTTGTATCCCGCGGTGGTCTGTGGCGCCCGCAGCGTCCTCCAGCCGACGGTGCCCAACCACAACGCCTTCAACCCGTGCTTTCTCACGTGGGTGCTTCTGGCGCTAGCCGCCGTCTTTCTGGCCGCCGGCCTCGTGGCGCTCTCGCGGGCGCTCCGGCTGCAGCGCTACGGCTCCTACGCGCCCAAGAGCACGGGGCTCGTCCACTACGTCCGCTGCAACGCGGTCTTGACCCACGGCCTCCTCGTGGGCGTGTTGGCGCTGTTCGTCAGCATCCACGAGCGCTTTGCCGACGCCAAGATCATCGCCTTCGGCTCCTTCACCGTCTGCCTTTTGTTCGTAGTATTGCCGCTCCACGTGGTCGAGACCGGCTGCTCGCCCGTGCCGCACGATCTCTTGGTGCTCTTCTGGCCGGTGGTGGTCATCTTCCACGCCGCGCTCTTCTACCAGGACAACTACACCGACTGGCTCATCATCAAGCTGGTCGACTACCCCAACATGGCCCAGCTCCTCGAGCTAGCTCTCCTTGTAAACGCCGTGCTCGTTGCAATTCTCCAGTACTCAAAACGCTACTGGAAGCCCACCCATGCATTGACCACCCACTGGTCCAAGTCCGGCTTGACCCACGAACTCGCCAAGCCCAACATCTTCGACAGACTCACCTTCACTTGGATGAACGAGTTGATTGTGGACGCCTACAAGAACCAGACGGTCACCCAAACAGACTTGCCAAACTCCCCGGCAAAGTTGTCGTCCGAGGAGTCGGCCCTGGCCCTCCGCAAGCATTGGGACGCATACCCCTCCAACCCGTCCTTGATTTTCCTGTTGGCCAAGGCTTTCGGCCCAATGGCCCTCTACTCATTTGCTTTCGAGTATTTGAGCTCTCTCGTTGGTATCGTCCAACCCCAGCTCTTGAGATTGCTCCTCAAACATTTCGACAAAGCAAACCCCCTTTTCCTCGACGGCTTCTTGATCTCGGTCCTGATGTTCTCATTGACTTTGCTCCAAACGTTTATAAACAACCACTACAATTTGATCAATTTGGAAGTGGGGTTGAAAACTCGCTCGTCCTTGACCTCCTTGATCTACCAGAAATCATTAAAGTTGTCTACCGAATCAAGAATGAAATTCGCCACGGGGGACGTCATCAACTTAATGTCCGTCGATGTGAACAGAGTCCAGGGCATTACCCAGGATATGAGCACTCTCTTCATCGCGCCAGCAGAAGTCGTCCTCTGTATCGCATCGTTATACCCAATCTTGGGCAAAGGTACCTTCTCCGGTATTGCGGTCATGGTATGCTTAGTTCCGTTGAACGCGTTGGTTGTTAGATACCTGAAGAGTTTAAACAAAACTCAAATGAAGTTGAAAGACAACAGAAGTGGCGTCGTCAATGAAATCTTGACTTCAATCAAAAGTATCAAGTTATACACTTGGGAAAGAGCAATGCTCGGTAAGCTTAGTGATGCTAGAAATGACAAGGAATTAAAAAACTTGGTAAAAATTAGAATCGTCGGTCAATGTGCCAACTTCATCTGGGTCCTTATTCCGTTCTTGATTTCATTGGCATCGTTTGCCACTTTTGCATTGGTTGAATCGAGACCATTGACTGCAGAAATCGTCTTCCCAGCATTGGCATTATTGAATTTGTTGTCTACACCTTTGTTTCAATTGCCTCAAGTGATCACTGGAATGGTCGAAGCTTCGGTTTCGGTCACTAGAATCAGGGATTTCCTCCTCACATCCGAAATCGACAAAACAACTATTAATGATCTGGCAAAACTTCTTCAAAGCAACGAAGTCTCGCTTTCGGTGAAGAATGCCTCCTTCTTGTGGTCAAAGCCTTCTTACACGGACTCTCCCGAAACTTCCCAGGAAAATCTTTACGCTTTGAGAGATATCAACTTGACTGCCAAAAAGGGTCAGTTAACTTGTCTTGTTGGAAGGGTAGGAAGTGGTAAGTCGTCAGTCTTATACGGACTTTTGGGACAGCTTATTGTCACTCAAGGAAGCGAGAGCACACAGCCTCAAATTGATGTTCATGGGTCGGTTGCCTACTGTGCTCAGCAACCATGGATCATGAATGCCTCGGTTAAAGAAAATATCTTGTTCGGGCATCGTTACGAGGAGGATTTCTATGAAAAGACCATTGAAGCATGTCAATTACTACCAGATTTGGCCATTCTCCCTGATGGAAACGATACTCAAGTCGGTGAAAAGGGCGTTTCGTTGTCCGGGGGACAGAAAGCTAGATTGGCATTGGCAAGAGCAGTATACGCTAGAGCAGATATCTATCTTCTCGATGATATTTTGAGTGCTGTTGACGCTCATGTGGGTAAGAAAATTACAGAGAGTATTCTCGGCTCGAACGGATTATTGAGCACCAAGACAATCATTCTTTGTACAAACTCGATCTCTGTGTTGCAATATTCTGACCGGATCACATTGATGCAGAAAGGAAGAATCGTGGAGACCTGCTCATTTTCGGAAGTTGACCAAAACCATCATCCTGAACTATATCAATTACTTGATGAGTTTGGAAAAGACACCCCCAGCGAGGAAGTTATTAGCCAAACTGAAGTGCCAACCCCAATACCAACCTCTACGACGAGTGGAAACTATTTGCAAACCCCCAACCCAGAGGAGATGTCTTTCCCCAGTGATAGCGATTATACCCCAACGACAAGGAGCTTGAGAAGAGCAAGTATCGAAACATTCAAATGGGAACCATTGAAACGTCTCCTACCCACCTTGAGGAGCGGTCAGTCTAATGAGGTTTCGGCTAAAGGAAAGGTCAAATGGTCTGTTTACTACGCGTATGCCAAAGCTTGTTCTATATCAGGTATGATTGTCTGGCTTATCTTATTGGTAATCGCTTACGTTCTCTCCGTCGGAGGTAACTATTGGCTTAAGGTTTGGACCGAAAAGAACTCCAAGTCTGGTTCTAACGACGATGTATGGAAGTTCATCATTGTTTTTGCAGTTTTTGGTTTGAGTGCCAGTGTTATGACCATGGTCAGGGGCCTGGTAATGATGCTTTGGTTAGCAATCAATGCCTCGAGAAGGATTCACGATGAAATGTCTGAAAAAATCATCAAGGCACCTATGAGCTTCTTTGAAAGAACGCCAGTCGGAAGAATAATGAACCGTTTTACCAATGACATCAATAAGATCGATGCCTCTTTACCAAACACAATTTCTGGTTTTTTCTCCCAGGTACTTAGAACGATACTCACATTCGTTGTCGTTGGATATGCCATGCCATTCTACGTCGTTGTCATCGCAGGTTTATCTGTTCTTTACGTCTATTACGAGATCTACTACGTATCTATTTCGAGGGAATTGAAAAGATTAGTGTCCATCTCCAGATCTCCAATTTACGCTCATTTGGGTGAAAGTTTGAATGGTCTTGATACCATTCGTGCTTACAGACAATTAGAAAGGTTTGACTACATCAACAATTCTAACATTGATTTCAACTTGAAGTCGGTGTACATGATGCGCTCAATTGGCAGATGGTTGTTTTTCAGATTACAGTTGATAGGCTCAGTGGGAATTTTCTCCGCCTCGACTTTGGCGCTCTACAGCTTAAGAACGTCGCATCCCTTAACTTCCTCGATGGCAGGTTTCGTGATGACATACGCGTTGCAAGTCACTTCGTCCTTGAAAATGGTCGTCAGGTTTTCGGCTGAAGTTGAAACTAGTATTGTCGCTGTGGAACGTTGTTTGGAGTACTCTCAATTACCAATTGAAGGAGGAGTTGTTGACGAAAAGAAGTTAATTGTTCCTCCCATTGACTGGCCAAGTTCTGGAGCCATTGAATTCAAAGATTATTCGACTAGGTACAGAGAAAACTTGGAATTGATCTTGAAACATATCAGTTTGAAGGTCAAACCAGGCGAAAAAGTTGGTGTTGTTGGGCGTACAGGAGCAGGTAAAAGTTCCTTGGCTTTGGCCATTTTCCGGATCATTGAACCGGCAGGTGGACATATCGATATTGACGATTTGAACACCAAAGGAATGTCGTTGTACAACTTGAGACACAACTTGAGTATTATTCCGCAAGATTCTCAGTTACTCGAGGGTAGCGTGAGACAGAATTTGGATCCTTTCAATTACTACAGTGACGAAGAAGTGTGGAGAGCCTTGGAATTGGCGCATCTTAAGGAACATATCTCGAGCTTGGAGTCTGAAGATGGCAAGGAAGAATCGAAACTCGAGAGCAAGGTCGCTGAAGGAGGATCGAACTTTTCGCTGGGACAAAGACAATTGATGTCTTTGGCCCGGGTGTTGTTGAAGATGAAAAACTCGCAGATTTTGGTCTTGGATGAGGCCACCGCTGCAGTTGATGTTCAAACTGACAAGATTATTCAAGAAACAATCAGGGCCGAGTTCAAAGACAAGACGATCATCACCATTGCTCATCGGTTGGAAACAGTCATGGACAGTGACAAGATCTTGGCGTTGGACCAGGGAGAGTTGCTGGAGTTCGATGCGCCCGATGTCTTGTTGAAAAACAAGAACGGTGTGTTCTACGGCCTTTGTAGCCAAGGTGGCTACTTGAGCGAAAAACAAGTGAGCGACGCAAACTAGAAGTCGCCCCAAGTACATAAAAATGCAATCTCAGTCATAGAACGAAAGTAGCGGCGGACACGCCGGTCGGCGGTGCCGGCGAACGCTCTCAAGCGGTGGGGCAATTTTGCATCCGGCCGGTGGTGCAGCCCGCACGTGACTTTGTGCCCGTCGCTGCATTCTTCGCGAGAGTCGTGTGCACACCGCTGGAGTACAGTTGCCCACACATATTGCAGGCGATTCTGATTACAGAACCACCCCAAAATGGCCGCTTCTGCTCAACACACCTCCAAGTTCACGAGATTTTTGCACTCGGAAACGGGACCAAAGACCGTCCACTTTTGGGCGCCCGTGTTCAAGTGGGCCCTTGTGTTTGCTGGCTTGAACGACATCCAGAGACCGGTTGAGAAGATCAGTGGCACCCAACAAGTGGCTTTGTTCGCCACCGGTGCCATCTGGACCAGATGGGCCGGCTTTGCCATCCAGCCCCGCAACTACTTGTTGGCCAGCGTCAACTTCTTTTTGGGCGGCGTGGCGGGCTACCAATTGTACAGAATCACCGACTACAGAATGGCCAAGGGAGACTCCTTCCCGCAGGCTGTGAGCTACATTGTCGGCGGAAAGACCGGCGAAGATGCGCCCCAGCCGACCGGCGCCGAGCTTGTTGCTGTCAAGTAAATAATACATAAATTACTGCAATATATTCATGATTTTAAGAGACGAGTGAGAGGGAGAAAAAGTGCTAGTCAGTCGATGAGCTTTTTCCAGCTTCTGTTTTTGTGCCGATACTGGTAGCAGCGTGCCGGGAGGAGGTGTAGGAGCGGCGGTACTAGTTCCGGGATGTTCCGATGTCCGTGCTGTAAAAGAGCGCCTGTTCTTGGTCTTTCTTCTCATTAGTCGATGAGCATTTCTTCGTCCGAGACCGGGTCGAGGTCAGGGTCCCCCGTGGGTCTTCGTAGTGGGGCTTCCTGTGGAATTCGGTTCTTGGCCTCGTTTTCCGAAAGCTCTTCTGCCTGTTCGTCGTGATGTTCGTCCTCGGACTCTTCTACTTCGTCCTCCTGTTGTTCAACGATGTCCTCGTCGTCTTCCTCGTCGCTTCCTTCGTACATCTGGAGATCGTCCAACTCGCTCTCCTTGATCTTCTCCACCTCCTCGAACACGGCCGCCAACTTTTTGTCTATGAAGTCGCCCAATTTCTGGTCTCGCGTGCTCCACTTGGTGTTGTTGGCAACAATCTGGTGCTTCAACAACTCCAAGATCTCGTACTTGACTCGCCTCTCCTTTCGCAACCGGTACTCCAAGTTGACGAGCCTGTTGAACACCTCGAAGTCCGGGAACGGAAGCGACGACTTGTTGCTGGCCGAAAAGACCTGGTCGAGAGTCACCACCGACTCGAGGTTGCCGTCCTCGCCCTTGGGCAAGTTGGCAAGTATGCTCTCGTCTCCGTACTCCACCAACGTCTGTCTCGAGAACAGAAAGTCGGGAAGCACCACCGTCTTCTGGAGCTTCTCGTACTCGTTCCGGAGCCGCTCGAGCGCGGCGTGGTCGCGAGACATCCGGCCGGTGGTCTTGTTGTACGGCTCCACGTAGTCGTGGATGAACGCCTCCTTCTGGGCGTGTTCCCACTCCTTGTACTTTTTCTGGAACAGGCTCACCTTGAACGAGTCGAGGATGAACTCCTTCTTGAGCTGCTGGAGCGCGGCGGGCTCGGTGGGCTCGACGTCCTCCATCGACTTGTCCACCGCCAGAAGCGCTCGGAGGCGGTGGGCGCTTTCAAACGTCTCCAAACACCCCCGGGCGTGTGCCTTTAGCGCCTCGATGTCCATTTCGGGTCTCTCTGGTGCGGTCGGTGTGTTTTTGCGCTAGCCTGAACGTCTGCGCTTTACCCTCTGCTGGTTTCCAGTCGATCGACGCCAGGCGATTTTTCGTGATACTCGCGATACGCGCACTTTCTTGCAGCACTCCTCCAACAGCCTCCACCGCCAACTCCAACTCCCGCCGCCAGCACCTCCACCATGGCAGAATACTCGGTCGAAACCCTCCGTGCGGACTTTCTCCTGGCCTTCCACAAGCTCACCGACTTGACGCTCTACCACTCGGCAAAGTGGTGTGCCGAGGCGTTGAACGGCCTTCCCGCGGCGCCCGCCAACCCCAAACAACACGACCAGCTAGACCAGTACCGCCAACCCAGCGCCGACACCACGCCCCCGGCCGCGGCGGCGCCTGAGCCCGCGGACGTGTGCAAAATCGTCCTCGCCAAGGCGTACTTGAACTGCAAGGAGTTTGACCGTGCCGCCCGCGTGCTCCAGGATTGCACCTCGGGCGATGCGCTCTTTCTCAGGCTCTACGCCATCTTGATCTCGGTGGACAAAAAGGCAACGGAGGAGACCGACGGCTCCATCAACACGGGCAACTTCCAAGGGTCCGGCGACCCGGCCGACGGCGAGAGGGCGTCGGACGGCAGGCAGTTGGTCAACTCGTTGAACTCGCGTCTTTCCAAGATCATCCAGGAGTCCGACACCTACCACTCCAAGAACCCCGACCATCCGTTCCTCCACTACTTGAACGGCGTCGTCTACAACAAGAAGAAGAAACACGCGTTGGCGCAGACCAGCCTCTACACTTCGCTCAAGCTCTTTCCCTACAATTGGTCGTGTTGGCAGGAACTTATCGCCACGCTATCATCGTTCGATGAGGCCATCACCTTCATAAACAAAGTGAAAGCGTCAAAGGGCCCTTTGGCCCAGAACGTCATGTTCCAGTTCTTCGAAGTCGTGCTACTCCAGGAGTTCTACCAACAGCTGGTTTCGTTGACTGACAATCTCAACGCTTTGGTGAACTTGTTCCCCAAGTTCAACTTTTTGAAGGTGCAGCAGTTCCTCATAGCCTATCATGGACTCGACTACTTCCAAGCCGAATGCATATTCGACCAGATCTTGATTGACGACCCCTTGCGATTGGACGATCTAGACACGTTTTCCAACATGTTGTACGTGATGGAAAAGCGTTCCAAATTATCCTTTTTGGCGCAGTTTTCTTCCCTGATTGACAAGTTTAGGCCCGAAACCTGCTGTATCATTGCAAACTATCACTCAATCAAATGTGAGCACGAGAAGGCGATCATGTACTACAAAAGAGCATTGACATTGAACAAGAACTGCTTGAGTGCTTGGACATTGATGGGACATGAGTTTGTGGAGCTCAAGAACTCTCATGCCGCTATCGAGTCATACAGAAGAGCAATTGACACTAACCCCAAAGATTTCAGAGCCTGGTACGGTCTAGGACAAGCATATGAAGTTCTAGACATGCACTTGTATGCCCTATACTACTACCAAAGGGCAACTAATCTTCAACCATTGGATAAAAGAATGTGGCAGGCCATAGGAAATTGCTATGAAAAGATAGACAAACTTGAAGAGGCTATCAAGTCATTCGAAAAGGCATTGACAATTGATAGCTATAGCAACGACGATGGAGAGGGCGTGATCAGCACAGAGCCGCATATATGTTACCGTTTGGGAACGATATCAGAGAAGTTGGGGAGGCAAAAGGATACGTACAAGTACATGAAGTTATGTTTCGAGCAAGAGTACGAATGGGGGATTAGCGATGCCACATCGAAGGCCAGGCTCTGGTTGGCGAGGGTTTCTCTTGAAAACCGGCGATTTGAGGAAGCGTACGAACTAGCCAAGGACTTGAATCACAACAATGCACACGACATAGAAGAAGCTAGATCGATAGCAAGAGAGGCAAGAAATCGTATGCTGAAAAGTTGAGATATCAGGTGCAGGAAAAGACGATGCCATCAGGTCCCCATCAGACCCTACTAGTTAGAATCGACTCACAAAGTGTCAGCTTTCCAAAAAAAGTGTTGTATTAATAAAATATTCTATTCAATATTAGTGATAGATGATAACAATGGAGAATAAATAATGAGAGACTAGTATTCCATATTAATTAGTGGTGTTGGTAGAAGGTCTCGTTCAATTTGACCAAGTCGGATTCGGAATTGAATTTGGAGCACACTTCGGGGATTGCTTCACCCAAGGCCTTGATCAAGGCGGTAAGCTCGTCGAAAGAAGTACCGATGTTGATATTTATTAACAAGTGAGGGTTCAACACTGGTAAGTTTTCGTGCTCCAAAATGATCTTTGATCTAGTGATCAAAATGTTAGACTTTTGTAAGACTTGATCAATGATGGTTTGTAAGATGAAACTCTCAAGGTTGAAGAACTCGTCAAACTCGTTCAAGAATTTGGCTTGCTTCCCTGTTTTCAAAAAGTTTATGTTACCGTACTGTTGCGGGAAGTTCAACTTGGCTCTGTAGGTGTTGGACAATCCTAAATGGATAACGGGTGAAAGTTTGTTGGAAAGAACTGTTACGTATGGGCTCGAGGCAAAGGATTTGACCAAACCTTGGTAACAGTGGTCGACTCTGGAATGTAATTTGGTGATCAAGTCTGACTTGCCGGCTGAGTTGAGGACACCGATTTCCTTGATAGCTTCGGAGGAGACTTTAGCTGAAAATGGAGGCAAGGAGGCACTGAAAACATAAGCGATGGACTGAATTCTTTGATGATGGACCATAGGGTCGACACCGACGCAGAATCCTCCGGAGGAACCAAAAGACACCGCCATGGAGCCCACGGCAATGGCGATTTCCGATCTAGAAATACCGAAGTGTTCCAGGATACCCTTACCGGTGTCACCCAAGATTCCAACCGACAAAGTTTCGTCCAAGAACAATCTGTACTTGAACTGGTTCTTCAACTCAACAATCTTGGGCAAGGCAGCTATTTCACCGGAGTTTTCGAACAAGGCTTCTGTTATGATGAATCTTCTTCTGATAGGCTTTTGTTTGTCTAAGACGGGTTTGAGTTCGGATAAGATTTGTTCCAAATGGACCATGTCGTTGTGGTCGTACCATTCGATGTCACAACGGCTGACAATCAAGGCTTTTTGGATGGCCAAGTTGACACCACTGTCGACGACACACAAGTCGCCTCTTTTCAAGAAGGCGGGAATCACGGAGCCGGCGGTGACAAAGTCCTGGCCGTACAAGATGGAGCTTTCACCGTCCAAGAACTTGGCGATGTCTTCTTCCAAACGGACGTGGACGTCCTGGGTTCCATAAAAGTTGGGGGGCCCGCAGGAGCCGACACCGCTGGTGGAGATGACGGACTTGGCGACGTTCTGAAGGGTCTTGTTTTCGTTGAAGCTCAAGAAGTCGTTGGAGGCCAAGTTGGTGACAATACCCTCGTGGTTCTCCAAGGTGACGTGGGAGCAGTTGTGGCCCACGACCTGGGGAATGCAGTCCAACAGCCACTGTTCGGCGGGGGCCAAGGGCTTGACGAGCGACTCGGGCTGCCACTCGGCGATCAACTCGTCGACCTCGCGGGGCGAGAACTTGACGAGCTCGGCCTTGTTTTCCTTCTTCTTGGAGGAGAGAAAGTAGTGGATGGCGAAGATGAGGAGCGCCAACTCAAACAAGGAGCGGATGGGGTCGTTCTTGTAGGAGGACTTGATGTAGCGCAAGATGATCTGGCCGCCGGGGACTCTGTCCAAAGTGTTCAAGTAGTGGAGGAAGTTCTGGGACAACGAGGCGGTCAACAAGTCCCAGGTGGGGGGCAACGACGTGGTGAACGAGGCGGCGGAGCTCAGGCCCGCGGCGAGGATGGAGGACATGGCGGGGGCTAGGCGGGGGGTGGGTGGATTACTAGCGGTGTGTATTAAAGAAGGAAGATGTCTGCTGCTACGTTTTCGCTGGCGAGCGTTTCACGCGTGTGTTGCCAAATAAGCCTCATTCGCGTGCTTAAAATAGGGGCACAAAGAGGAGTGGCGAGCGGTGCTGCGAGCGGTGGGCGTGCAGAGCGGCGGCTCTACGGAGGTCCCGGGCCGTGGCTGGCGGGAGCTCGCGCGCCAGCGCACTCTCGCGTCTCGCTGTCTCGCTGTCGCTGTCTCGCCGCCTCGCTGCTTTCACCGCTCCCCGCCGTGCGAGCACTGTCACGAGTCCCGGCAGGGCACTCGCGATACGGGGCAGGATTCTGAAAAGGGACCGTCGGCTCCGCAGATTCCGCAGGAACAGCGGCCTAGCGAAGCGCGTCTCGTTAGCCGCTCTCGCCACGCTAGCCGCTCTCGCCACGCTCTCGCCACGCTCCCCCCGCTTCACTCCTCACGGGATGTAGATCTTGGAAACGCCGCCCACATTCGCGCGACAGCACACACACCCCTCGATGCCCTTGGCCACGAGCGTCAACCGGCACGGCTCACAGATGGCAAAGCACTTGCAGGGCCACGTGATGATCTCGCGCGTGTTGGTCTGGCAGATGACACACTCCAAGCGCAGCATGAGCGTCTCGTCGGACGAGCCCTTGG
Source organism: Suhomyces caryicola (assembly GCA_030568635.1). Taxonomy (NCBI): domain Eukaryota; kingdom Fungi; phylum Ascomycota; class Pichiomycetes; order Serinales; family Debaryomycetaceae; genus Suhomyces; species Suhomyces caryicola. Next base: position 327,087 of record JAJMGG010000009.1, on the reverse strand, counting down.
CGGCGCCCGGCGCGCGCTCGAGCCGCTTGGCAGCAATCACCTCCACGAGCCGCGCGGTGTCCAGCGACGCGCCCGCCGACGTGCCCGCCACCAACGCCCGGTACCGCGAGCGGGTCACCCGCGTCTCGCCGCGCATGTGGTGGTGCATCATCGTCCAGTCGCCCGCCGCCATCTCGCTGAACGTCTCCGCGGTGATGAGCTCGCCCACCCGGTCGCCGCCGTCGTCGTCGTCGTCAAGATCGCCGTCCGAGTCGCTGTCGCTGGGCACCTCGCCGGCGCTGGTGTCGCCGCCTTGGTAGTCGCCCGAAAGGTCCTCGTCCGCGAGGTCCTCGCCCGCCAAGAGCTGCACGTACCGCTGCTGAAGGTCGGCGTCCAGCAAGTCGTCGATCCGCACGCCAGACGCCCTCGCCACGCCGCCAGCCCCGGCGCCGCCGGCAAGCGACACCCCGCCCGCGCGCAGCGCCGGCTCGGCCAAGTGCCGCAAGAACGGCGGCAACCGCGCGCGCACGGTGGCGAGATCCTCGTCGCCGCGCAACCGCTGTCGCGAGAGCGCCCACCAGCCCTTGCGCACGAGCCCGACCAACAACTGGCCAAGGTCGCCCGCCATGCGCCGCACGTAGACGTGGCGCTTGCGGAACACGCTCGACGACGCATCGCCGTCGCCCTCCACGTTCTCGCTGCCGCCGCCGCCCAAGTCGCCGGTGAGCATGCTGCGCGACGGCAGCAGGATGATGTTGCTGTAGCCCAAGATGTTGTTCTCCTGGAGGTACTGGATGATTTTGGACGCGCGGTCCGCGGGGACGCCGCCGCCGGCGCCGGCGCTGGCGGGCAACAGGCGCTCGAGCCACGTCTCGTTGTCGAGCGCCACGAGACTGAGCTCGGTGATGTAGCTGCCACGCCCGCCCAGCGTGATGGCGATCAAGCCCACGTTCAAGAGCGCGGTGTAGAAGTCGTCGTGGATGCTGAACGCGACGGAGGGCCCGTCGGCGGCGTCGCGCAGCGTGTCGGCGGCGTCATAGGTGAAGAAGCTGGCGTAGTCCAAGTTGTCAAGCCTGAGGCCGTTGGCAAGCACCGCCAAGCCGAAGATGGACATGCTGACCGCGACGATGGCAACGATCAACACCTGCGGCGAGAACGTGATGATCAATATGGTGGGGAAGCCCCAGATCTTGCCGTTGGCGATGGACGAGATGAAGTATGCGAGGAAGCCGACGCCGAGCACCGTCAGCGGCACGAGGCGGTAGCGGTTGCGGTTGACGAGGCCGCCGATGTGGATGTTCAAGTGGGTGGCGATCAGAAAGAGCGCGCAGATCAACACCTGCTCGTTGGGGCGGCGCTGGACGTGGGCGGAGCCGAACAACATGCCGCCGCCGGACGAGAACTCCTGGAACGCCAACGAGTGCTCGAAGATGGTGATGCCGCTCTCGGTGTACGGCTTCTTGCCCTGGACGACCAGGATGAAGGTCTCGGCGAACAGCAGGAGGCAGAAGCTCAAGAAGACCGGCCAGTACATGTCTGTGGACGGGCCGACCATGACGTGGGAGCGCGGGGTGCGCATGTACTTGGTGGCGGCGTAGAGGTCGGCGTCGTAGCCAAAGACGGAGTCCGGAAGGAGGCGGGAGAGCACCCACATGGGGCGGTTGCCCTGGTGGTTGGCGACGTTGAGCGCCACCAACACGTTGAAGGCGTTGTAGGCGAGAAGCGCGATGACGCCGACGCGGAACGCGACGACGCTGAGGTGCTTGACGGCCTCGGCCGGCTTGGGCAGCGCCGCCATGCCACGGTGGCGGTTGATGGCCATCTGCTGGGAGCGGGACGCGTTGGTGGACGCCATGACGAGCGTGCGGTTGAGCACCAACGCCATGGCGAGGCACGAGAAGCCGTACACGGAGCAGCAGTAGGAGGTGATGCCGCCGAAGCGGCTCCACGAGACCGTGGCGGTCTCGCTCTGTTCCCACACGGCGTCCACGAACGCGCTGACGAGCCGGATGAGAAACCAGTCGCCGCTTTCGTCCGCGGCCGGCGCGCGGTCGCTCGCGGGGGTCGTCGGGGAGGACATGGGAGCGATGCGTGGTGTGGTGGCGGAAGGAGGTGTGCAGAGAGACCCTTGAGGTGGAGAGCCCGCCGGGTGCGGAGCGCCGCAGAACGCGACACGAGAATGCGACAAGCCTTGTCGCGCTTTGCCTGTCGCATCGGTGTCGCCGTCTTTGTCGCATTTCTCATCCGGTGATGAGATAAATCCACCACACACCAAGAATGGCCCGCAACTTACCCCCACCGCCTCCGCCGCCAGGAGTGAACGGTGGTCGCAGTGCCGCTGCAGGAAGCGCTCCGGGCAGACGGACCGTGCCGCCGCCGCCGCCGCCGCCGGGCATGAGCGCCCGCCGCGGAGCTCCTCCAGCAAGGCCCCCGCCGCCGCCTCCTCCTCCGCCGGCGGCCACCAGACCGCCTCCGGCGAAGCCGCCCGGCCCTCCTCCGGGCCTCGCGGTCGCCGGTGGCCCGCCGCAGCCTCCATCCAAGACCGGCCCGCCAGCACTCGCCAAAGACGAGCTAGACGCCCGCGCGCGCCGATGGGCCCAGCTCCAGAAATCGAGGTACGCGGCCATTCCCACCAAGACCGGCGGCGCCGTGCGGCCCGTCAAGCCCGAGATGCCCCCCGAGCACCTCCGCAAAATCATGATCGACCACGGCGACCTCTCGTCCAAAAAAGTCGCCTCCGACAAGCGCTCGCACCTCGGGTCGCTCAAGTACATGCCGCACGCGTTGCTCAAGCTCCTCGAGAACATGCCGCAGCCGTGGGAGCAGACCAAGGAGGTCAAGGTGCTCTACCACGTGAGCGGCGCCATCACGTTCGTCAACGAGGTGCCGCGTGTCATCGAGCCCGTGTACACCGCGCAGTGGGCCACGGCGTGGGTGCTGATGCGCCGCGAGAAACGCGACCGCAAGCACTTCAAGCGCATGGTGTTCCCGCCGTTCGACGACGAGGAGCCGCCGCTCGACTGGCTCGAAAACATCGACGACGTCGAGCCGTTGGACGCCATCCAGCTCCGCGAGTCGCCGCTCAACGACTGGCTCTACGACCAGCGGCCCTTGGTCGACGACGACAACGTCAACGGCGACTCGTACCGCACGTGGAACCTCGACCTCTTCAAGATGGCCGCCTTGTACAAGCACGCGCGCTCCATTGCCGCGGCCGGCGGCGCGTCGCCGCTGCTGCCGCGCTACTTGTTCGACGACAACTCGTTGATCACCGCCAAGAGCTTGAACATCGCGCTTCCCGGCGGCCCCAAGTTCGAGCCGTTGTTCAAAGACAAAATCAACAACCCCCAGCTCGAAGACTTCACCGAGTTCAACTCCATCGACCGCATCATCTTCCGCGCCCCCATCAAAACCGAGTACAAGGTGGCGTTCCCGTACCTCTACAACTCGTTTGTCAAGCTGGTCAAGCCCAGCTGGTACCACGACCCCATCCACTGCCACATAGACGACGACGGCGACCGCCAGGAGGGCATGCCTTCCTTCCACCTCCGGCCGGAAATGAACCCCATAGTGCCGCACCGTGCTCCCCGCGACCCCCCAGCGCCCAGAGACGACTGGCTGGTCGGCGTGAGCCCCTTCATGGCGTATGACGACGCGGAAGACCCACCAGACAGCGACGACGAGGAAGACGAGGCCATGTCCGACAGCGGAGCACCGCTGCGTTTGCCGCTAGAGCCCGAGGGCACGGCCGAGGCGTTGGCCCTCTGGTGGGCTCCGTACCCCTTCAACCGCCGGAGCGGGCGCATGGTGCGTGCCCAAGACGTGGCGCTTCTCAAATCGTGGTACAAGCAGCTCCCACCGCGGGACCTGGCCATCAAAACTCGGATCTCGTACCAGAAGCTCCTCAAAAACCACGTTCTCAACGAGCTCCACAACCCCAAGCGCGCGGGGCGCAAGCGGGCCAGTCAGAACAAGGCCAAGCTTCTCACCGGACTCAAGGCCACCAAGTACTTCCAGCAGACCTCGATCGACTGGGTGGAAGCCGGGCTCCAGGTTTGTCGGCAAGGGTTCAACATGCTCAACCTCTTGATCCACCGCAAGGGGCTCACGTACTTGCATCTCGACTACAACTTCAACTTGAAGCCCACCAAGACGCTCACCACCAAGGAGCGCAAGAAGTCGCGGTTCGGGAACGCGTTCCACCTCATCCGCGAGCTCTTGCGGGTCATCAAGATCATCGTGGACTCGCATGTCCAGTACCGACTCGGAAACGTGGACGCATTCCAGTTGGCGGACGGCATCTACTACGTGTTGAACCACTTGGGCCAGTTGACTGGAATCTACCGGTACAAGTACAAGGTGATGCACCAGATCCGCGCGTGCAAGGACGTCAAGCACCTTGTGTACGCCCGTTTCAACCAGACCGTGGGCAAGGGCCCAGGGTGTGGGTTCTGGCAACCTGCGTGGAGAGTGTGGATCTTCTTCTTGAGGGGAATCATTCCCCTTTTGGAACGCTGGTTGGGCAACTTGTTGGCCCGGCAGTTTGAAGGAAGAAGAAGCAACGACGTGGCCAAAACCATCACCAAGCAGCGTGTCGACTCCTACTACGACTTGGAGTTGAGAGCGCAGGTGATGCACGACATCTTGGACATGATTCCCGATGGCTTGAAGCAAAACAAGAGCAAGACCATTCTCCAGCACTTGAGCGAGGCGTGGCGCTGCTGGAAGGCCAACATCCCGTGGAATGTCCCCGGGCTCCCGGAGCCTATTGAAAAGATCATAAGGCGCTACATCAAGGCCAAGGCCGAAGGTTGGATCTCGGTCGCCCACTACAACCGTGACCGGATCCGCAGCGGCACCACCGTCGAGAAGACGGTGGCCAAAAAGAACTTGGGAAGACTCACGCGGTTGTGGATCAAGAATGAGCAAGAAAGGCAGACCAACTTCTCGAAGGACGGACCGTACGTGTCTCCCAACGAGGCAGTGACGATCTTCCAGACCATGGTGAGCTGGCTCGAGAGCCGCAAGTTCAGTCCCATCCCGTTCCCTCCTCTCTCGTACAAGCACGACACCAAGCTCTTGGTGTTGGCGTTGGAAAACTTGAAGGAAAGCTACAAGGCCAACGCCCGTCTCAACTCCGCGCAGAGAGAAGAGTTGGCATTGATCGAACAGGCCTACGACAACCCCAACGAGTGTCTTGCTCGAGTCAAGAAGTTCTTGTTGACGCAACGCATCTTCAAAGAGGTGGGTTTGGAAATGATGGACTACTACAGCCATCTTGTGCCCACGTACGCCGTCGACCCGCTTGAAAAGATCACCGATGCATACCTCGACCAGTACATGTGGTACGAGGCCGACAAGCGCAAGCTTTTCCCCAACTGGGTGAAGCCCAGCGACGACGAGATCCCGCCGTTGTTGGTGTACAAGTGGTGTCAGGGAATCAACAACCTCGATGACGTGTGGAGCACCGCCAACGGTGAATGCAACGTGATGGTAGAGACGTCTTTGGACAAGCTCACAGAGAAGATCGACTTCACGCTCTTGAACCGCTTGTTGCGGTTGATTGTCGACCCCAACATCGCCGACTACATCACGTCCAAAAACAACGTGAGTCTCACCTACAAGGACATGAACCACGTCAACCTGTTCGGGCTTGTTCGCGGGCTCCAGTTCGCATCGTTTGTGTACCAGTACTACGGCTTGATGGTGGACTTGTTGATTCTCGGGTTGGACAGGGCCAGCGAGCTTGCCGGTCCTCCTCAGCAACCCAACACCTTCCTCCAGTTCAAGGACACCGCCACGGAAACGGCCAGTCCCATCCGACTCTACTCGAGATACATGGACAAGATCCACGTCTTCTTCAGGTTCAACCACCAGGAAGCCAACGGGCTCATCCAGGACTATCTCTCGGAGAACCCGGACCCTAACTTTGAGAATGTGGTTGGCTACAACAACCATCGCTGCTGGCCGCGCGACAGCCGCATGCGCCTCATGAGGCACGATGTCAACCTTGGAAGAGCCGCTTTCTGGGAGTTGGCTGGCCGTCTTCCACGGTCCATCACCTCCATGACATGGGAGAACACCTATGCCTCGGTGTACTCCAGCGACAACCCCAATCTCTTGTTCTCCATGTGCGGCTTCGAGGTACGCATTTTGCCCAAGTGTCGGGCCAAGGAGGACTCTTCGTCGCAAGAGGGAGTGTGGGATCTCGTTGACCAGTCCACCAAGGAGCGCACGGCCAAGGCGTACCTCCGGGTGTCCCAGGAAGAGGTCGAGCGCTTCAACAACCGTATCAGACAAATCTTGATGTCGTCCGGGCTGACGACGTTCACCAAGGTGGCGTCCAAGTGGAACACCGCTTTGGTGGCCCTCTTCACGTATTTCCGTGAGGCCGCGGTGTCCACCGAGTCGCTCTTGGACATGTTGGTCAAGTGTGAGACCAAGATCCAGAACCGGGTCAAGATGGGCCTCAACTCCAAGATGCCCACGCGGTTCCCGCCAGCGGTGTTCTACACCCCGAAGGAATTGGGTGGTCTCGGGATGTTGAGTGCTTCGCACATCTTGATTCCCGTGTCTGACTTGCGGTGGTCGAAGCAGACCGACACCGGAATCACCCACTTCCGGGCTGGGATGAACCATCAGGAGGAGAAGTTGATCCCCACCATTTTCCGGTACATCACATCGTGGGAGAACGAGTTCTTGGACTCCCAGAGAGTGTGGGCCGAGTACGCTATCAAGAGACAGAGTGCGATGGAACAGAACAGAAGATTGACTTTCGAAGACATGGAGAGCAACTGGGACCGAGGATTGCCTCGGATCAGCACATTGTTCCAGAAGGACCGTCACACCTTGGCCTACGACAAGGGTCATCGAATCAGAAGGCAGTTCAAGCAGTACAGTTTGGCTCGCTTCAATCCGTTCTGGTGGACAAGCAACCACCACGACGGGAAGTTGTGGAACCTCAACGCGTACCGTACCGATGTCATCCAAGCCTTGGGTGGTATCGAGACTATTCTCGAGCATACGCTCTTCAAGGGGACCGGGTTTGATTCGTGGGAGGGCCTCTTTTGGGAGAAAGCCTCCGGGTTCGAAGACTCATTGAAGTTCAAGAAATTGACCAATGCCCAACGTTCCGGGTTGAGTCAGATCCCTAACCGTCGTTTCACCTTGTGGTGGTCCCCCACCATCAACAGAGCCAATGTCTACGTCGGGTTCTTGGTCCAATTGGACTTGACGGGTATATTTTTGCACGGTAAAATTCCAACCTTGAAGATATCGTTGATTCAAATCTTCCGGGCACATTTGTGGCAGAAGATCCACGAAAGTGTGGTTCAAGACTTCTGCCAGGTTCTTGATAAAGAGCTTGAAGTGCTTCAGATCGATAGTGTTGAGAAGCAGGCTATTCATCCCAGAAAGTCATACAAGATGAACTCGTCGTGTGCCGACATAGTTGTCACTAGCACGTACAACTGGAACGTCTCGAGACCTTCCTTGTTGTTTGACAAGAACGATGTGATGGAAATCAGCACCAAGAAGTTCTGGATCGACGTCCAACTTCGTTACGGAGACTACGATTCTCACGATATCGCGAGATACGCACGTTCCAAGTTTTTGGACTACACTTCCGACAGCACCAGCTCGTATCCTTCGCCTACGGGGATCATCATCGCTATTGACTTGGCGTACAATATGTACGAAGTGTATGGAAACTGGTTTCCCGGCTTGAAGCCTTTGGTGCAAAATGCCATGAAGGAAATCATGAAGTCCAACCCAGCCTTGTACGTTTTGAGAGAGAGAGTCCGTAAAGGTCTTCAATTGTACCAATCTCAGCCGCAAGAGGCTTTGCTCAACTCTAGTAACTACGCTGAGTTGTTCAACAATGAGAACCAATTGTTCATAGACGATACAAATGTGTACCGTGTTACCGTGCATAAGACCTTCGAGGGTAATCTCACCACCAAGCCTATCAATGGTGCTATCTTCATATTGAACCCCAAGCTGGGTCAGCTTTTCTTGAGAATTATTCACACTTCCGTATGGGCAGGACAAAAGAGATTAGGTCAGCTCGCCAAATGGAAGACAGCAGAAGAAGTGGCTGCATTGATTCGGTCTTTACCTAGAGAAGAACAACCGAAACAGTTGATCGCAACAAGAAAGGGGATCCTTGATCCGTTGGAAGTTCACATGTTAGACTTTCCTAACATTTCAATTCGTTCGTCTGAATTGCACCTTCCGTTCGCCTCGGCAATGAAGGTCGATAAGTTAGCTGATACGGTATTGAAGGCCAACGAGCCACAGATGGTATTGTTCAATTTGTATGACGACTGGCTCAAGAGCATTTCGGCGTATACGGCATTTTCCAGAATCATTTTGTTGATGAGAGCGATAGGAATCAGTCAGGAGAAAACGAACAACATTCTTCGCCCTGACTCAAGCACGATTATTCTCGACCATCATATCTGGCCCAGTTTCACAGACGAACAGTGGATTGACGTTGAGTCACAGTTGAGAGACTTGATCTTGACTGACTATTCGAAGAAGCACAATGTGAACATTCAATCCTTGACACAGTCTGAGATCCGTGACTTGATTTTAGGTCAGGACATTAGAGCTCCTTCCGCCAAGAGACAAGAGGCTGCCGAGATAGAGGGTAAGCCAGATGAAAACGAGAATAAAGAGTTGACAGCAATGAAAACAACCACCACGAACGTCCATGGCGAAGAGATTGTGACTGTCACCACCACGAACTACGAACAGCTGCTGTTTGCTTCGAAGAACGAATGGAGAAACAGGGCCATTGCCACCAGCAACTTGCACTTGAGAACGAAGAACATATATGTATCTTCGGCAGACTTCTCCAATGAAGACGACTCTTGGACTTACGTTATGCCCAAAAATCTTTTGAAGAAGTTCATTCAAATCTCCGACTTGAGAGTTCAGGTTGGAGCGTACATCTACGGCTCTTCGCCTGACGATAATTCCGAAGTGAAGGAAATCAAGCAGCTCGTGTTAGTTCCACAATTGGGTAATGCCAGTGCGGTTCAGTTCCCCAAAAACTTGCCTGAGGTTTCTGGTGGTTTGGAGTTGCTTGGGTGGATGCATACACAGTCGCAAGAATCCACATACTTGTCTCCTCATGAAATTAATACCCAAACAAAGTTCATGGAGGAATATCAAGACCACATGATTACATTGGCGGTTTCTTTTACCCCCGGGTCAGTGACGTTGTCGGCGTTTGAACTAAGTGAGGAGGGCTTCAACTGGGGTAAGACCAACGAAGATTTGGTTTCCAGTGCTCCAAAGGGATTCTCAACCAGCTTTAGCAGGAAAAGTCAGTTGATTTTGTCCGACAGGATCGTGGGATCATTCATGGTTCCAGACGACAACATCTGGAATTATTTCTTCTTGGGCTCGGTTTGGAATCCGAACAACGAGTATGATTTGAAGGTTGACATTCCGTTGACATTCTACAGCGAGATGCACCGTCCCGTTCATTTCAGTACATTCAATGAGATGGAAAGAAACGAGGTTGAGGCAGACAGAGAAAGTGTCTTCCTGTAAGGTGGAACACGTATCAAATAGCATTCATGGGGTTCAATTACAGTAGAACCGCGTGAAGTCGTTAGTGTAAATTAAAGTATAATATAATGTAATTTTTGAATCCTGTATCACCAGTGTCTGACCGAGATAATGTGGTCTTCAATCGCAAACAAAAGTCTCCGAAGATCGGTTCTTGAGATATTCTCTTTCAAAAGAAGCAACTCCAAGGGACTTTTTCCATTCATGTATTTCAACAACTTGTAGAAAATAGTAGTTAGCTCTGACGAGAGATTGCATTCGTCCGAGATGATCTTGTTGATCCATTTTCTTTCCAATGTAGTGGCTCTTCCAGGATCTAAGATTATCGTGTCATCTTCTTCTTCCAAGTTAACGCTCTTGGCGGTGTTAGCAGTTTTAAACATCTCTTTCATGTTATCGATCTCATAATCATCATCAACCTTACTCCCACCCGCTTTTGTCTTATCGTGTTCACTTCCTTTGTCTTTTGAGGTATTGTCGGTTCCCCCAGCAGATACTACTTTGTTAGCATTGGGCCGTTTTTTGGACAACGTTTCGTTTTCCAAGTCTTCCTCAACTTTTATCTTAATCTTTCTCGATATTTTTAACCAAATAAAGGTTTGCAACTGAGTAACATACCCAAAACGAATAAGCCAGCTCAATGCTTCAAGGTATACGTCTCTGTGGTCTTTGGAGGGTATGATGGTTGCAAATTGTTGCGGCTTTCTGGCTTGCGGAGACAACAATTTCAAAAAGTGAGGCAAAGACGGTAACGAAGTGTGTGCTCTTCTGAACCTCTTGATGTCAGTAAACAAATTGATGGTTATGGGGGCCATTGGCGACACAATATACGTCGAGCGAGTACTCAATGGTTGAATCACTCTCGCTCTTCTCCAATAGATCAAGTGGAACGCAAATGACTTGATCTGCATTCTATCAAGGTTGGAGTTTCTCAACGAGAGCTTTAGCAACGATTCGGTGGGTTTGATCATCCGAATAAATTTGGCTAAAGTACTTTCTTGTTCGGTCTTGATATCTCGAATGATCGATTCGGGGTCGTCCAACAAAAGCAATGCAAAGTAGATCACATCGTCTGCTGCGTTTGTTCCATCGTCTTGGTCCGCTCCAGGAATAGACATACCCAGACTTTGGCCGTACCGGCTAGTATCTCCCACATTAATCAATCCTGAGTTACCAAGCAAGTTGACGGTCGAAGAAAGATGAGAGCCGGGGATGAACGGTACAGACGTTTCGGGCATGCTATGGAACTCGGTTTTGATAGGGATCTGGAACGATCGCAATTTGTTATTGATCGACAAGTTGGCTATCTTGGACTGCGAGATTGCGTTGTAGCAGTCGGTGATGATTTTACACAATGGTGTTTTGTGGACAGCATTCCGCTGGGCCAGAGGGCTATCTTTGTGCTGCTCCTTAAGTAGAAAGATGGACTTGAGCTGGTTCGACATAAACTCGTTTCTCTGTTGCTCGTATCTCAACACCAAAGAAAGTCTTGAGATCACGTAGTGGAACATCTCGTCCACTCTATATGTGCTCTCGATGATCGGAGGGTCCATAATGAAGACCAAATGGAACATGTTCAACATTGAGCGCGGGTTTGTAGCTTTCTTGTCATCTTCTTCGCCCCTCTGTCCACTTCCGCTTGCTTCGTGCTCGTTCTCGTCGGCCTGGTGCAGGTATTCTCCATCTCGGTCAGCGTTGTCGCCATGTAGCTCATTTTCGGAGAGCTTCTTGCTCTTGCTGCTCTTTTTTTTGTACTCCTTCCCGTGATTTGTATCCTGATCCACTGTGGTCTTGATCGACTTCTTCAACCTCCACTGGCCGTTGTCGTAGCGGTGTATCGGCAAACCCAAGAAAATCTTGTCGTCGATCATGACTTCGAACCGAGTGTTACACATTTTCTTGGGGGGCGCCAACATCTGGCACAAGTAGGCGGGCTCGATTCCAAAGATCGTCTCCGGGCACTTGGAGCTGGCCGCCAGGCTGGGGTCCTGTGCCTCGGTGGTGTAGCTCTTGCCGTTGGCAGAGTGCTGTTTGCGGGTCAACTCTTGGTCGTCGAGAAACAGGAGTAGGTCTTTCTTTGTGCCTGTGTAGAAGTTCTGGTGATGGGAGTCCCACTCGTGGGCCCTGTAGTTGGCGACGCTCGAGTCGGACGAGCTCAAGTCGTTGGCATTCTTCGTTTCGTCGTGCTCGTCGTCTGCGCCGGCGTCAGTCGTATTCTCCACATCGGCGAGTCGCTGGAGCGCGGTGCTATCTGAAAGGTCGCTCGGGTAGTTGAACACCAATTGAGGACCGCTATGCGTCGATATCACCAACAAGATTCCCAAGAGACTGGGATTTGGGAGGTTGAAGCTCATCAGCAGCGGTAGGGCTCGAACGGTGGCAGTGGTGGGACTGACGAACGCGACTGATAAGATATGCGACAGAACTTACAAAAGCGACAATAGCGACACAAGCGACAGTGACAAAAGTGTCAGAAAATGACACTACCGAAAGGACAGGCCCATTAGGCCGTGGGTGGGGATGCCACGATGCTGGTGGCGCTGCCACAGCGCTACGGTGAAAGCCTTGGCCATAATTTGTATTAGTAACGAATATATAAACGGAAGGTCCCTTACATCTTGTGCTTGATGTCACCCTGGGCCAAGCTCACGAATCTAGACTGAGGAACACCCTCGACCCACTTGTTCAAGCCCTTGATGATTTCTCTAGAGTTGGCGCTGTTGATCAACTGGTCTCTATTGGCCTTCAACAACTGTTTGTTAATAAAGATGGAGTCCTCGTGCAAGTTGGCCACGTCTGAGGAGATCTCGTTGTAGACGGCTTCGTTGAACTCCTCGGTGGTCTTGTACTTGCCGCCGTACGACTTGTTGATGAATCCCAACTGCTTCAATTCGGCGCCCTGTATGGGCTTAGCCAACAACAAAGCCTCGGCGGCCTTGGACCAGCCCAATCTCAAGAAAAGGGTGGCGGAGGAGGTACCCTCGGCGACCAACCCCAAGTTGGCGAAAGGAGCCAACAAGAAGAACTTGGCCTCGTCGGCCACGTATATCAAGTCACACAAGGCCAAGAGCGCCGAGCTCAAGCCGATGACTGGGCCGTTGACCGCGGCAACCAAGATCTTGGAGTGGTTGTGGAACAAGTCGGCAATGTAGACGTTTCTGGCGACAAAGTTGTTCAACCAGTACTCGCGCGAGAACAAGGTTGAGGCGTCAACCTTGGTCATGCTACCGTCGGCGATGTTGGCGCCGGCGGAGAAGTAGCGCCCGGTGGACTGGATCAAGGTGAAGATGGTGTCCTCCTCGCGGTCGGCGGCCTCCACAAACTTGGCCAACTGCAAGTACTGGGGCTGGGTGAGCGCATTGAGCTTCTTGGCGTTGTTCAAGGTGATGATAGTGGCTTTGCCCTTCACTTCGTAGGTAATGGTGTTATCTTCGGACATGGTGCTGGCAGTGACAGGTGGCGTGAGGATTCATCCAGTCGGGCTCTTTGCACAAATCATGGCGTTTTTATACGGGGAGCAGGCGCGCGAGGGTCCCACGGGCCGAGGTTCCCAGCAAGGACCCCGGATTTGCCAGAGCCCCCGACCCTCAGCCTACACCCCAGGGCGGCCGCCGTGGGCACGTCGGGGCGGCCGCCTGCCGGGGCTGCAGCCTTGTTGTTCGCTTCAACATGCTCCTCTCGATGCGCCGCCTGAGTCGCCCGCCGAGTCGCTCGCCAGCGACTCGCCCGATTGCTGGGACGCTCCCTAAGGCGACTGTCATATGTCAGGTTCGGCCGAGCATGGCGGCTTACGTAATGCGCGCTACGCCGCCGGCGGTGGACGCTCGGCAGCGTTTCCCCGCCTACCGGGGCCAGCCCAACGTGAAACACCCGATGGCTGGGTCGGAGCTGGAGGGGTTCGGGGTTAAAATGGGGCGGCACGGTTGCTTTCGCCAACTGGCGGGCGCCGTGCCCGCCTGTCGCGTCCCCTACCTTCGCGTCCCGCTGTCTGCGGCGGTGTCTTTGCAACAGGGGCACGCTGCTCCTGCACCGCTCGCCAGCGGCAGTACCCCGGTGCGACCCTCAATCATGTGCCTCCAGCGAGACGGCGGGCTTGCCTCTGCATCTCAGACAGCCTCCGAACATTGTAAATACACTCCGAACAATGCAATTACACCTGACATGCCCTCCCGGAGGCCAACATCCGCATTGGGCTCCCGCTCCTCAGGGCAGCTGCTCCACTCGCGAACCACCGTAACGTGTGCGCCACTGCCTCGTCTCGCTGGCCGCCCACTGAACTCCACACTTTATTTCTCTCCCCATCGCCTTTCGCACGGCCACCTCGCGCGCCAAATCTCTCGCTGCAGCTGCCAGTGCACCAGCCCTTCTTCTCCACTAGACGTACGAAGCGGTCGGAATCATGTGAATTCCTCCGGCGGTCTGTCGATTGCAGCATTGCAGATCAGCCACCGCATGTGCCGATTTTGTCTCTGCATTGTTCTGTCCCGTTTGCACGCATCTCACTTCGCAATCTACTCGGCAGGACTTGAATCTATTTGCAGATTATTTGCATAATCTGCCAGAATCGGTCTATTCGAGTCGAAAGTGAAAAGCTTCAAAAATCGCCAAAACCCGTAAAAGGCTGCCAAAAGGATCGCTATCAGCCACCCACTCTTCCCCTCCCCATTGCCCGCTTCTCTTCAACTCAGTCTGGCACACTACTGCTTGGTCTAAGAATAGACGGTATTCGCACGACCTAAGTATCCAAAACACTGTACGCTTTCCAAAAATGAACCGCACCTCCAGCCACTCGTCACCACACAATGTCCACCGTTGAGATCCTGCAAGTCATACGGCCATCGCTGCCGCCTATTCCTCAAGCCTTCCTGTCACTGAGGGTACCCCTAGAATTCGAAGACTCGTCCGTGGAGATTGACGAACTTCCCGCCAGCGTCATATCTTCTGTGGCAGTCCCTCTATTCAGCTTGTCGTCTGCACCGGACGTCTTTTATGCCTTGGTCCGAGATTTAGCCCTGTTGTGGAACTACCCGTCTTCGTACCAGTTGATCAGCAAGTTGGTTAAAAGAACTGGCGTTCCAAAAAGTGAATTGGCGTTCACCACCGACAAGCACACAAATGCCTTGTTGATTGCCAACGGACTCATCAGGGACACCGAGGCCAATGTCAAGCTCTTCTATACCAAAATCAGCACCGTATACTCTGTAATTGCCAACAAGGAAGTGTTGACTGTTGAACCTTCTGCAGCTAGTGCCGATGATAATGAAGAAGTTGAAGATGAAGCTGCAACCAAAAGAGAAGACTCTGGGGGTGATGAAGACTACGAGGTATCAGATTTGATACAAGACGAAGACCAGTTTACAACAAAAAAGGCAACGGCACCAGACACCGATAAGATCACCATCAGTCAGGTGTTTCCGAATTATGGATTGGTGGATTCCACCGCACAGCTCAACCATGCCTTTTTCAACTCCCTTACCAACCTCTCCAAGCTCAACTACTATAAAACGGTACCAAACTCATATAAGCTCTTGCCCAATACCAAATTGAGCTTCTCGGAGCGCGAGTTGGTCACTAGAGAACATGATTTTTCAGATATACACATTGGTGAAAAAAAGAAGCAGCAAACCCTTCATCATAAGAGCAACCGTAAACCAATTGGAAAGTCTAAGAAGCACACTGTGGATATTGACCCCAATTCGCTTGACTTGTCGGAGTCGGTAATTCCGGGCCAAGGATATATCCAGGAGTTCAATGTGAATCACTTGTGTAAAGTTCCGAACTACTACGTCACCAGCAATCAACAATCCTCGACGTCAACAAACCCTGTTTTTAACATGAAAAGGCTAAATGCTTCTTCGAACTCGTCATTCTTATTCAATGACAGCGTCAAAATGTCTAAAAATGTCCAACAGCTCGTATTCAGCCATGATAGCGATAACCACAACCACTCAAAATACTACTATACAAAGACTTACAGGGGTCCAGGAAGTGGAAACTACAAGGACGCAGCCTTCATGAACAGAATTAACAAAATTCAGACGACAAGTGAGCCAACTAAAGTGGCATGTAAAGGTACGAAACAAGTGATCAAATCCGCTAGATCACGTTACAATCAGAACTTGAAAGGTTTGACCCACGAAAAGTTTCATAAAAATCTTATCGATAGTGTGCTTTCCAAACATAGGAAGCACACGGAAGATTACGCCAACATGGAAATGTTACATAACAACTTGCAATTCAATCTTTTGGTGAACACATATAGAGAAATGTCCGAAGAAATGTGGGACAATTACTATAGGTTCAAAATGATGGATTTTGAGCAATTAGGCGCACTTCAAAGAGAGCGTGTCGAAATAGAGGCCAGTGAAGATTATATGAATAAGTACCGGGAATGGCAAGTTCTCGAGTCAGAAAGGCAGAGAAAACTTCATGCAAAGGTTGAAAGGGGAAGACAGATAAAAGAAAGTAAAGAAAGGGAGGCATTCAAGAAACAAAGAGAAGAAGAGGAGAGGAGAAGACTCGAACAATTGAAAACTCAATTCAACGATCCATTCGGAAATGATGATGACTTTGTTTTTAAGCACTTGGATGAAGTTAACGACCTTGACAGCGTCCTCAAGGAAGACGAAGACGAAGAAGAAGGCGATTTATACACCCCTATCCCACCACCAGTTCCAGTAGAGACACCACAGTTGGATGTATTGAGCAAATTTACTTTGCCTTCATTCCATCCAGAAATTGTCAAGCAATTGCCAGTGAATTTGCGGGATGTTGCGCAATCAGACCCCGATGATGTTCCATCTATAAAGAAGGTTATCCGCTACAATGCTACGTATCCAGACCCACAAAATCCCGAGATATTGAACAAAATAGAGATAGTGAAATTGCCAAACTCAAATTCGATAGGCTGGGACAATCTACGTAAATACAAAGACGAATATTGATTATAATACAAATGATAATATACAAGAACATAAGAGCGATTATTGCGAGTATCTGGTAGAGTCTATCAGAGTCTATAAGGTTTGGCAACCTAGTACCCGCTGAGACTTGACGTTGATCAGGGTCCGAAACATACTTCCTTCCAGAGGATAAATGAGAGCCCCTCAACGTTGGTCTCTGAAAATTTCGAAATCTAACCCATTTTTAGGTTTCACATTAATGAAGTTGCTAAGATTTTGCATAACAAACTTTTTGCTTATGTCCTTCTGAACAAGCGGCGAGCCGCTTGGAGAGACAGAGCTAAATTTCGGCGTTGAAGGTGGAGGCGGGGTAGTACTATCCTGAGCAATATCATTGAAATTGAGCTTCTTGGGTTTGATATTCTGCGAATAAGTAGAAAGTTCTTTTACCGTTTTTTCTCCAGTCCTGCTGTTGACTAATTCCATATGAGTAGAATAGTCAATATCGGACTTACTCTCACTCTTAGTTTCTAAAAAGGGATTAAAAATGGAGGGCTTGTTCGAGATTCTTTCAGCTGATACGATGAATGGGTTTTTGGGCTTATACGTAGGAGACTTGAACCCGTCGAAGTAATCACCTGTGACTTGGTCGTATTCATCGTCGGATATCTGAACTCTATCTGACTTGCCGTACCAAGACGCCACTTTCAGGGGCGTTATCAAGTTCTTGGAAGGCGTTTTGGGTTCATCCGATGAGACGTCATCCTGGGTTAAATCCACTTCTTTTTCGATGCTTTCGAGAATATTTTCATCCTGAAAACTCTCCAAAAGAGACCCAATTCTGATCGATGGCAATAGATGAGTGGCGTTCCTGCCGCTTCCAATGGTCAGCTTTCTTCCTGATAACACTACTTTGCAGGGAGAAAGCTGCAAAGTATCTTTGTGGTGGGGGTTTCGCTTAAAAACCCGTGGTGACTTCTGAGGGGTGATTTCTGGACTCCACAACACCACGTCGTGGGACTTCTGCCTTTTGTGTTGGTGGACATGGCTGGATGGCTTCTTGGACAGACTGACCGGTGTCAAATTCTGAAAGCGTTTCGGGGTCTTAATTCCCAGAGGAACGTGAAGCTCCTTCCTCACGGACCTAGGCGGAGTAGATGGAACTTCGAAATTGCCGTTTGACATTGATAGTAAAAGTGAAGATTGGGCTGGCAGCAACTCACAATCTGCTTGTTCATCATACCCCTTGGAGCGACCGCGTGCCGAAGAAAAGAGAAAAAAAGCAGTTTAGAATCTCTTTTTACATGTTACACATACATAAGGTATTTACCTCTTGGGATTGCAGGCTATCTATTTTAAGTTCACGTGACGCTATAAGCCTCGCCTGTCCACAGAACGTTAGACGAAGTACCAGATATTTCGTCTGTTCAGCGAGATCTTGGACCGCGTTCTCTCGCTGCGGTCCAGGGGCTACCGCACCGGCCTTACCGACTCTCTTCTCTAACCAGCCCCTCTTTTCTGAGCTTTCCCTCCTCTTTTGCGTTCTCTCTGCAAGCACCGGAGAAACGGTGAGAACATACCCCAAGCAAACAGCCTGCACAGTGACCATAACATTTTGCTCGATCGCGTAAAAACAGATCAATCGAATACTCTTAGATCACTTACCCAGATCATTGAGCGACAGCAACACAACCTCAAACATTGATCTAGCAAGGACCGGCAAGATCAATTAGCTCAGCCAAACGTATCTCTTTCGAAGCAATACGTTTATATCATGTCCTTTGCCGACAGTTTCTGGACTCAGGACTATAACCAAGGATTCAAAATCCTATTTGACCAACTACACCAAGGCGTGTACGAAAATGACGATTTCGCCCAATTGTTTACTAAAAGAATGGAGCTGGAGTTGATGTACGGAACTCAGTTGGAGTCCATAGAGCAGTCTGTCATCAAATCAAGTTCAAAGCGTCAGGCCAATGACGATTATGTGTCCTCTATCAAGAATGCGTACCAGAAGATTAACGAGAATTTCAGTAAGCAAGGAGAGTACCACTTACAAGTAGCATCGAATATCAGGATCTTGGTGTTGGAGCCATTCTCTAAGTGGTGTAAAGAACACAAACAGAGGGTTGATTATTCTCAGTCAGTTGTATTCGACAAAAACAAGCAATTCAAGAACGCGAAGAACACGTTGGATAAGTTGCAAAAGAGATATTTTAACAAGTGCAGAATGTTGGAAGAGTTTAAGTCTCACTACACCGAAGAGGAGTTGAACCAGGAACTCAAAGATCTTGAGTTTGCTGAATCGCTTAGTGCTAAGTCCACAGAAACCGATCTTAAGTTTGAAGAAGATGATCAAAATGATACCGTGTATACCTTTGGCAACGCTAAATACGATCACAAGAGTATGAAAGCTTTGCTTACCGACATATTGACTAATATTGAGGTAACCTCACACAAGGTCGCAATATTAGGTACTTACAACAATGTCTCTAGTGGGAGTGATATTACTCAGTGGTTATTGGACAATATGCCAGAGTTCAACAAAAATATTGCAAAGGCGGAGACTTTTGGGCAGGATTTGATCAATAATGGTTTTATTAGATTAATTGGTTCCATGAGCGGAGGCAAAAATTTCATCAACTCCTCCCAATTTCATTATCAATGGAAACCAATTGTGTTCGAAATCACTAAGCTAAACGATTTTGAAAATGCTATAATTGGTGGTGACGAATCAGAGTTAAGTAGAAGCGGTACGGTTGTGACAGGGAAGGGCCCGTACTTTCAGGACTACTTTGAAGACATGAAACAGGCAATCGGTGTTAATTCTATTGACTACAATGACAAATCACAATTAACAAAATTGATCAGTGAAGTCAACCAGTTAGACTCACAGTACTTCAACACAACTGTTGAGTTGGACAGAATAAGATGCGAATTTGAGGAGTTGATCATGGACCACCTAACATTCATGCAAAAATGTGAGTTGGACAGATTGAGAGCCATCAAGAAAGTCACATTTGACTTCTTATCAAGCTTCGCAAACAAAATCAGTTCCATGAAACAGTTATGTGACGAATTAATACTTTTGGAGGAGACGATCAATCCTGTGAATGACTTGAAATTCCTAATTGAAAACTACTCCACCGGAAGATTCAAGCCTCAAGTCATATTGTATGACAACTATTATAACTCGAATATTAAGCAAACATTTGGAGTCGATTTGAATGTTAAGTCGAGGTTGGACAAAAAGGTTGTTCCAATCTTGATTCAGTGCATTTTGTCTCATTTGGACAAAGCATATCCCGAGTTGGCTGATGACGAGGAAAGAGTTAATTTATGGACTCAGCCAATTCACTTGACAAGTGTTCATAAGTTGAGATTTCAATTGAACGATGTCACTGATGCAGCCAAGATCAATGAGATATTGGCAACCGCACATCCAATTATAGTAACAAATATCTTGAAGTTATACTTCATGGAGTTACCTGATTCTGTGGTACCGCACAACTACTATGACTTAATTAAGTCGTTGTACTTGAATTATCCTGTCAACGATAACTCGAAAACCAATTCCAGAATTAATGGATTGCAAAATGTGTTGATTGATTTACCCAAGTGTAACTTAGCAACCTTAGATGCAATTTTAACTCATTTGAACAGGCTTGTGAAAATTATCGGCTCTAAGAATTCAGATTTAGCCGACACTTTCAGACAGAAATTGTCAAAAGAATTTGGAAACTTGGTATTGAAACCCAAGATTGACTCCTTAACGATAGACTCCTCCCGAAGTGTGATCAATGATAAGCATCAGTTCAACTTCATTAATGACCTTTTTGAGCACAAGGAAACTATCTTTAAGGAATTGAGAAGACAAAATTCTACAAAACATGGCGGTTCGTCCGAACGAGTGAGCCGTGAAAACTCTTCGAAGTCTACTGCTGCTGCACACTCGAAGTCAAGATTGGAATCAAGGTTGCAAAATGCAGTACTCAAGTCGAAGAAGGAAAATGATCTGACCTCTGCATCAGAGCCAGAAGGAAGAAAGAGCCCTGGCAAACCCGTCGAAGAAGTAGAAGTGATTGAGTCACCTAAAACACCTCCATTACCAGCAACTCCGGCTAAGCAATCTTCTTCGACTTCTTTAAAAAGATCTACCTCGCCAAATAAGAAAAAATTGAGCACCTTCTTGAATGATGAAAAGAAAGCAACATCTAAACCATTCGTGGTATCTTCCAGACCCGTTAAGAGAGATATCATCTATGACACTGGATCCGACTCGCCAATTAACTCCTCTGACTTCTCCCAACCCAAATTCATCTCGTCACTTGGAAGAAAGTCTTCAGTCAAAGATTTGGCTTCCAAATTTGATTCTCCGGGACCTGAGTCTCCAACACATGAAAGATCGATCTCTCCAAATAAAGACAGAAGAAAGAGAGAGATCAAGAATGGAGTCATTCATGTGGACTAATTGGATGCATGCATGGTTACTTATCTGGCTCTTTTATTCAATCCCTTCAGACTTGAGACAAATTTTAGTTAGGATAGGACTATGAACGGTGAAACTAACGAGAAGCTTCTGCTTATAAATGAACGATCCTCTGGACCATATATAAATTCTAGAGCCTATATTTAGGGCAAGGTTATTCTATGTAAATCGATCAAATGTACCCCAAATAACATGGGAAGATATGTCTATGATAAACCAAGATAACAGAGACTATAGCAACTTTGAATGCTTAATATCATGTCTAAGTCTAGTAACAATAATGGTCAAGATAACGATTCCCACAAAAACCGGTATCAAGATCCATTTGATGATTGCGTTAATAATACCAGAGATATCCATCTCATTGTTGCCATCTTGATTTTGCTGTTGATATTGATACGATATTTCCTTATGGTTCGACATAAGCAAATCAACCTTTTTACCGATTTCTTCCATTCCATATTGCTGTTCTCTAACCTCACCAATTACTTTTTCATTAAGTTTTGAGACTGCTCCTAACATTTGAGCGTATTGCTGAGTGATTGTTGACTTGAAATCATCCATCGATTGTTGAAGATTAGCAAGGGTTTCCTTTTGTAGGGACTGAATAGTTTTGAAGTCTTCAAGCTTTGAAACAAAGTGTTTAGAATTATAGTCCTGCGAGCCACCAACTCTGTTCAAGCCTTCTTCTAAATCGGAGAGCTTGAGGTAGATCTCGCTCAATGTAGCATCAATCCCACTTAGGTCAGTATGAGAATTTTGCTGAGATTCTAATCTGAGTTGTTCCTTCTGCCTTTGAACTCTGGCCATCAAAGATTCCCTGACTCTACTCGGGTGTACGTAATCCGATGTTGGCTGGGAATCTTGAACGACCGTTTTGTATTCGACTTTTAAACGACCATCTGTCATAAGCCCATGGTCGTCAATTGCATTTTCAGTCAAGAATGTCCAAACTTTCAAATCAAAAATTTCGAAAGCCTCATTTGACATATCACTTATGCTGGAACTAATTCCAAATTTGAAATCATTGATACTCTGGGGAATGCTTATTTTATCAGTTTTGAAGCACAAATTGTTGTCGACTTGTACCTTGAACCAACCCCTTGATTTGGAATAGGATATTCTCAAAGTGAAAGGAACCTGAGAGTCCAAGTAATTAAATGCACAGTCACCGACAGAAGACTCCACCGTGTTGGGTATCTCTTTTGTCCCATCGTTAGCAAAGATTTTCAAACCCTTTGTTCCTTCTGTATTAATCAAGAAGTGAAACCCATCATAGTATTTTGGTCCTCCAAAATTTTCCAGACTGGAGAAGTCCAAGGGGCTAGATGAATCTGGATCTGCTAACCAGAAGGACAACCCGTTTGAGGCCCCAAATGCCAAATCTTTCTCGGCAGTTCCTGAAGATCTGAATACCAATTCAATAGTCCATTCATTTGGAGTGTTAGCTAACTGAGGAATAGACCAAATGGACCCTCCTCTTTCATCGAGAATAATCCGTCCGGTATCAATTCTAATGTTACCTTCCATTTTCCAATTGAGTTCCAAATCATCAAGTGATTTCAAGTTGAAAAGATCTGGCAAAGATCCATGATCTGGAGTATCTTCATGATTCGCGTTCCCCTCTTTTCTTTGGTTATAGACATCAGGTATGATGGCACTCGTTAAAGCTAAGCCAAACACCCATAGACGTAATATCGATCCGATCATTTTGGACTATGATACCTAAGTTTGCAGAATCTGAAAAGGTTGTTAACAGATCACTGGAGTCGAAACTCAAACTAAGGTGTCAGACGCGCTAGTGTTTGTATGCAGTAAGTCTAGACTATGATGTAATGGAAGTCTTGCGCTAGGTGCGTAAAGTTGAAAGCATTTGGGGTTGAGCTACTATCACCAGCAACGCTGAAGTATGTGTTACATGTACTGATATAAAAATGGAATTTACGCTAAGCAAGACTGGCGCACAATGCTGCACCAACACCGCTACCGTCCTTGGCAACTCTCAAGTGGATTTTTCTCTTCTCTCCTTCCAATGGATCAATGAAGTTGATACCCTCTAAAATTTTGTCTTGGAATCCAGGGTAGAACTCGAAAACTGAACCATCACATCCGATCTCAAAGTCTTTTCCGTCATCATCGTATTGTCCTTTGACACGGCTCACAATAGCAGCCAAAGGAATCGAAGAAAGGTATGCAGCTCTGAGCGAAATAGACTTCGTCAATACCTGAATTGTTGTCCTTTCTTCTTTGGTGGTTGGTAATCTTAAATGGTTCTCCAAAATCAATTGTGACATCTTCAAATCAGTCGAATCATCGATTTGTAAATACGATAATACCTCAGAGTCCAACAACCATGGAGTAGCTAATCTGTGAGGTAATGATCCTCCTCTCGACTTGTATAAGTCTTGAAATATCAAGCCACGGTCAAAAAAGTCTATCAATATGACTCTCAAAAGTTCACCCATGAACATACCGCTAATTCTCTTTTCAAACAAGTGGAATCCAACATTGGCAGTCTCTTTGTCGACAATGTCATCGTATTTAGTACTTGGCAAAACCGCGAGAGTATTGTCAAACGAACCCCACTCGGTGTTGATAATCATACCTCTAGCTCCCTCTGGGACGTCAGCCGAACGCAACTTCTTTATGTTTTTTATATCCTCGAAGTATGCACCGTTTGTACCTGTACCAAAGATTGCCCCAATGACTGTGTTAGAATTGCTTTTGGAATGGTCGTTGGAATAGGCTCTTGACAACAAGGTACCCACAGTATCGTTAGCCAATGCTGCCACCTCGATCTTAATTCCAGTTCCATCGACATGTTTCTGTAACATGTCCACCACATCTTTGCCCACACAGTCTTGCAAATCGAAACCCTTAGTCCATCGGATAAGAGTTCCTTTGTTTAATGCAGTTTGATCTACGGGGAAGGAAAAAGTGAAACCCAACTTCAAAGTTTCCTTCGACTCGGACTTCTCGTGGTTTTCATCGAAAAAGGTCTTGATCTTTTGAGCAAGGTACGAAAAGAATTCGTCGGCAGTAGACCGTGTCATCAACTCGACAGGAATCTTATATTTTGATTGTTTCATTTCGAACGTATGATCACCATTCAAGTGGACGGAGCAGACTCTAAAGTTGGTTCCACCCAAATCGGCAGCCAAGTACAAGCCCTTTTCTTTGCCATTTGGTACCTTGGTGACGAAAGTGGGTATCATGGGCATGAATTCCTTGGATGCGGACGAGTTGGCCAATCCGGAGTCCATGGACTTGGAAAAATGCTTTGCAGCCTTCTTCAAGAAGGATTGGTCTATCTCGAACTCGGAAGTAACTTCTTCAATAGCTTTCTTTAATTCACTGTTCATAATGTTATACTGAGCTACACTGAATGTGGAGAAGGCAAACTGCGAGGACTAGCAAGTATATTTATAATCGCAATTTTTTCAAATTTCTACTCCGCGTTCTATTCCGCTTTGATAATATTATGAGTGGTGTGACGAAATGTTTGGTTAGTGATCAAAAGTTGGGGGTCTGGTGACTCGGATTCGGAAGAGCCTCGGGCTTTAATCACTCAAACTCATTTTTCGATCATCATCACTCAAGTTCTACAAAAAGCTCTTGTGACAAGTATTTAATGATGGCTTTGCAACAATTGCTACTCGTTATCGTAATAGCGTGCTGAGCTCGACGGATTGATTCTACCCGCCGAGAAGGTCCGAAATAAAAAATAACTCACACACGACCAAATACTCGTTTTCGACCTTTTTCGACCTTATCCAAGTTGATATTACGTAATCGATGGCTTTTCAGTGAAATCAAAATTGATTCAGTGTCTAACAGTACAAAGCCCATCCCCTATGATAAATGAGTGCATATGCCGCATTGAAGGGTAATTCATCCGCTTCTTCAGTCGTAAGAGAGAGTGATGGTGCAGAACAAGAACTTAAAGAGCTTATTGAATACCAGCAAAATTCTTCCGATGAGAGCGATGACGGCGATGATGGAAACAACGAAGGCATAGAAAACCTCTACCAAACCGAAAATAAATCGGAAGTGGAGATCACGTATCGGTCAACCAGCATAGAGTACGACGTCCCAGACGTGATAATGAAGTCCAACTTCGTACCAAATCTGAAAAACTTTCGCAGCGCTTCCGACTATGTTTTGATTGCATTGAAATCGAACGAACACATAGTATTAAGTGGCCAGTGCATAATGAGTGTGGAGAAGGGAGTTGTCAAGTTCAATAACCATTACAACATAAGTGATGAGAACGGCGAGTTCAAAATTATAGCCCCTCAATCTCAGGCATTACCAATAATAACCGGAATTTTAGACAATCGATCCCTGTGGACCCAGAAGAAACTTCTGGAAAATTTCGACTCCGAATACACTTCCGTGGTGAAGCTATCGAACTTTTACTCAGGGTTAGAGAACATTGGATCATATCACGTACCATTGAAGGACTTCATTTACGCCCCTTCCAAGAATGCAAGTGAAAATAGTAACCTGTTCCAGGATAAGACTTTTGAGGTTGTATTCAAGGATATTGGACTAACTGCACTCAACATAGATCCCAATTGGTCAGATGCTATTTACGACCTAGCCGACAAATTGAAAAAGAGGAATGCAACTAGTGTCACTATGGTGATAGGGAATAAAAATACTGGAAAGTCTACATATTCAAAGACATTGATGAATTCACTCATACTTGAGGGGTTGAACGTTTCTTATTTGGACTTGGACCCTGGACAATCAGAATTTTCTATTCCTTCGACACTTTCGCTTTCGAAGAATTCAGAGTGTTCTTTGGGCCTCAACATACCCTCTGCAGACTTGGGTGCCAGAAATCAGAAGTTAAATTCCTTATTCTTTGGCTTCAACTCTCCAATTTCTAACCCTGAAGAATATGTGAGCATTCTGCGCATCTTATTTGAAAGGCACATCGATGATGCCGATACAAACTGTAATCATTTGATCGTAAATACCCCGGGATGGATCAAAGGTTACGGAAAAGAAATTTTGAATGAAATTACAAATATAATGAAACCGGATTACATGGTTTTGCTTGGGAATTACTTGGAGTTGAGCCACCCTGAAAATGTTTCTATCTTAGATAAATTATATTATTCAAACATCAGGACTTTAAAAGGTATTTTCAGCCCATCCAAATTCTCACCTATCGAGTTGCGAGTCTTCAACAAATTAGCATATTTCCATCAAAGAACTGATTCCAAGTTCGAGTTTGAGACACACATCCTTCAAAACTCTCCTTTGAAATTCTCATATAGGACCCTTTCCTCAGCTGGCCAATTCAAAGGAATAGATGCATTTTCCTGTGTGAACTATGCTGTGAATTCCAATTTCAACATCGACGACATTTGGATTATGTTGGACACATCGATAATTGGCATATATGTCATAATAGATTCAATTTATCGAAGTTTGGACAATGAGGTTTACAGTTCCCATTCGAATCCAGCACTCCCGTTGTACATAGACTATTCGAAAATTAGCACTTTGCTCAAAAGCTCTAATTCGGATGAGATTCAGTTCATGGGTTTGGCTATGGTTCACAGCATTAATCAAGAGAACAAATATTTGAATTTATATCTTCCTGGACCAGTGAGCTCGGCAATAAGGGCCAAGAGTGATGAAGGTTTCAAAATATTGGCTGTCAAGGGGGATGGCGAAATACCGTCAGTTGAATTCTTCAATCCAGATTTATTGAATGAGCATGAAAACCAAGTGAAATATGTTAATCAAAAATTCGAGGAGGGAGATCGCTCCTCGGGAGATTTTATCAGAAGACTTCC
The DNA here is from genome assembly GCA_030568635.1 of Suhomyces caryicola. Lineage (NCBI taxonomy): Eukaryota > Fungi > Ascomycota > Pichiomycetes > Serinales > Debaryomycetaceae > Suhomyces > Suhomyces caryicola. The sequence goes on along the minus strand of JAJMGG010000009.1, from coordinate 300,325 downwards.
TTACGTCAACTTCGACTCAAAGAAGAAAGTAGGAGGCGTATGGAAGGTACGAAGAAACGTCTTGAGACGAAGCCATCAACGGTGAGTTGCATTTTATAGATCACACGTATTCTTATAAGGGATCTATATACTTGAAATTCGAAAAAAGTATCAATCAGTGAAATAAATATTATAGAGGAACAGTCTAAGGAAATACGTGCCCAATTGTATACCTCTGATAGTATCATTCAACAATGTTTCCGAATTGATAGTTAGAAATATCCCCGATTCTCATGCTGTGGAATTATAATAGAGAACTTATTATTCCATGTAAGTTTAGAATCTGCAAGAGATTCACCGAAGTGTGGCTTTTGAAGCGTAAATCACAGTGAAATAACTAATGCCCCGGAGATTTTCCCATTATGTATCATAATCTGTTAGTACTCAAGATATGTATTACTCGAATCCATTATTTAATCAAGAACCGATAAAGCTTACAGACATAAGTTTGATTTCGCAAATTGTCTTCTCTGGAAACAAGCAACGAAGAAATGCAGAACGATTGCGAAATAGAAAAGAAGAATTAATTTGAAGGCTATTCATGGGGCTACAAAGCTGTTAAATAAAACGAACTACACCCAAGTCGAATGAAGATGTATATGACAAATATAATTCCTTCAAGATAATAGTACAACAACTCGAATCGATATACTGTATTGTGAATGTTACAATATCTGATTCGTTCATTGACAGATACGTTAAAACGAAGAATCAACAGTACTACAAATCTTTAACACGTTCCTACCAGTTCAGTCCCTTGTACCTAAATAGATTGCATCAGATATGAATCCATTTCAATATCTTCAGTGTACTTGGAAGAAATAAGAATAAATGCTACTACACAAAATACTAATGAATAAACTGAAATAAACGAGTGTGAAATATCACCGTCTTACGGGCATCTTAGGTGCGACTATACATGTCTATTTATACTAAAGGCAATCAAAGTACCGTGTACTTTAAATACTACTGACACAGCAAGATTACAACGATACAAACCATATAAACAAGTTTGGGAAAGCCACTAGACGATTTGGCCACCCCAAACTGAATAATCATAAACGGAATGAAATGCAAGAATGACCACGCTCGCTCTACCTTAATTCTTTCGATAGAAACTATTTGCTTTTCATCAAAATTACTGCAAAACGTTCGTCAGCAATTACCAAACGCTAATACAAACAATTCCATCACCAAAAATAAATCATCGAAGACTACATTTAAAGAAAGTCAGAGCACACTTAGCGGACCTATCTGATTTAGTAGCCGGGAAAAGAAAGGGTTGAAGGCTAACCAACTACAGAAACATAATGATGATAAGCGGTTGGATAGAAAAATTGTGTTGAAAGAGTACAATAATTGAAATTATTGAGAAGGTTGTGGTACTTCTAAGGTAATAAAAGGTATAATCAGCTTTCTTTATACATATTGTTTTCTACACGGATCGCAAACCGTGATAATACTACACAAATGAATCTACCCCGTCTATGACCGAGACCCCACCAAATAGTATTCTTTCATTGCGATCTCCGTGAAAGATACATTTTCTTTGGAATTCTTATCGGCTATAACTTGTGTGCCGCCCAACGGTTAGTCCCCGACACCGCCACCATACAGTATACCATAATTAGATTGTCCCAATTATAGTGCTGTAAAATATACCTGCACACTAAAACTCCATACTCCACTTTGACTTTGGAACCTATATTGCTTACACAATCACAAATACATAAAATTGAAGCAGGTGCTTATTATTCACTTGCTGCAATCGCTGTTTGACTGAAAAACAAAATTCATCGAACACAAGTAACCAACCTTGGCCCAATCGCAATGGATTATTCTCACCAAATCAAACAACAAATAAAAACGCCTACAGGATTCTCGAGCGCTCTGTATATAAAATGGTGGCATTCCGATTAATGGAAACGACCAGATGTCAAGATAAGAAATGCCTTATCCGGCGTACAGTTCTTAAGAATCGAAATGTATACTTAATTATCGTAACAAAAGTACTTCCAGCGACACAGTACTGCACCAATGTACCAATGAAAAAACAGTCCAATCAAGTCAATCTATGTTGCATATTTGTTGAAAGTATCGAAGAATTCATTCTCCGGTAGCCGCAGTCATCTAAACTGATGGCTGGGGTCTCCAAGGCTTAAAGTGTAGTAGAACAACATCAAGAAGAGTGAAGTTCTCCGGATATTATAGAGGGATATTTCCCTCCATTAATATATCACTCGGGAGCTACACATTTCCTATTTCAGCCAGCTAACTTCCAGAATATCTACACTATATTTCAAAAACACACACCATTTGAATCTATGATACTTTATCCGCAAATAATACTACCGCCACATTTGTACACTCCACCAATACTGCCGCCACTAATGTGGACATCCTCAACATGCGTAGCCTTCCCACATACGTGGACTCATCTTGAACATCGTTCATACCAATTCACTCAAAACAGGTAACCTCACAATTCTCTGCCATCTCACCAGATTCACTTACGCGACAAGCATAGGTCTATTATTCATTTTCTAGACTGCAGACTCATCCCAGCAACGAAAAAGTAACTTAACATATCGAATCACAGCAATAATCTCAATGAATATTTCAACAGGTTGTCCTCTACAAGAATTGTTCTTTCCCGACAAGTCGGTCTTCACATTGTTCGTTTACCTTTCATATGGAGTTGAATTAAAACTCATCCGTCCTGAATAATCCATAGAGGCTGGTAGATAAGAGAAGCATGAGGATAGCTACACACTTAGTTGGTTCGCTTATCCTGAAGACAAGAAGGGATATTTGTTAGAATATTGATCCTCTAGTGACCACCGTTATCCAAACTGACGGCAGGGGTCTCCAAGGCTTAAAGTGTAGTAAACAATAATTAGGACAGTTAGCTTCTTAAGAATAATATAAAGGGATATTTCGCTCCCTTTATATATTCTATGAAAGCTACATCTCCTGCAGAGTGTAACTCCTTAGGTCGTGTCTACACTTTATTATCAGAGACACCAATACAGGGTCCTCTGAAGCCTTATCAGTAAATCATACTGCTGCCACATTTGTGGACTTATCAAATGCTGCCGCCACTCATGTGGACTTTATCTAGAACATCTCTTCAACTGATTCATACAAATCAGGTCATTCACTCCTCTTGGTCACCACACCAGAGTTACTTGTACGACATGCGTACGTATACTATCCATCTGTACTCAACAGATACATCATAGTAACGTACTTGTCACACAACTTGTCTAATATAGGAATATTCCATATTAATATTTCAACAATATTCCGCGTAATATATGGTTCTGGCGTGATCTCGGGAAAGCAAGTTGATCAAGCGCATAAGTTGGCCCTCTTTTCAGCGATGTCGGGGTCGGATCCGTGGAGGTCCTTGAACTGCTTGTGGTAGTTCATGGTCATGATGTCGAGGTACTCGGACATGCTCCAGTCCTTGGAGACGTTGGTCATGGCGATCTCCTGGACCTGGTGCGGGTAGAGGGTGCCGGTCAAGGCTGTCTGCAACAAGGCCAACAACTTGGGAGAGGCTGCAAGGTGGCGCGGGTCGGTGCTGCCGAAGCGCGAGACCGACCTGGGCTGGTCGTGGTTTTCGAAGAAAACGGTGGACCAGGCGTCGGTGCCCTCGATGAAGGCGCACTGGTTCTCGACCGCCTTCTTGATGCCGCGCAAGGAGAAGCCGTGGTACGAGCCGAACTTGTCCTCCAGCACGCCAAAGTCGACGATGCCGAAGAGGAACATCATGTTCATCTCCTTCTCGCGGGCCGACATGTACCTCAACCGGTCCTGTCTCGAACACGAGTTGACCTCGCCGACGGACATGGCATCGTATTGGGAGGCGACCTTGGCGAACATCTCCTTGTGGAACTCGTGGATGCGGGGCTCGATCAGGGAGTATCCCGCGGTGTGGGCGCCGTCGATCAACGCGTCCATGTCAGCCATGGAGCCGGACCGCGGGTAGATGGCCTAAGAGTCGCTGAGGTCGTAACCCATGCCGTCCTGGGGGAGGGCAGGGCATACATGGGCGACAACCAGATGACGTCGACGCTCAAGTTGCGGATGTAGTCCAACTTGGAGACGATCCCGGCGAGGTCGCCGAGCCCGTCGCCGTTGGAGTTGGCAAAGGAGGCGGGTCAGATCTGGTAGACGGCTGGTCAGATCTGGTAGACGGCGGCTTCCTTCCACCAGGTGTGAGTGTGCAGCATACGAGAGGGCAGTTGTAGAGTCATGGGGATGAGAGGAGAGCAGCGGCCGGGCGTGCTTTATACGCCCGGCTGGCTTGGTAAACTGATTTTAAGTTGGACGGGTACGCTGGGACTCGTAAGCGGGACTTACACCGAGACTCGTTCAGCTCCGCCAAGGGCAAAGCTAAGTGCCCGCGCGCGGCCCAATGTAGGGCCCAACGAACGGCCGGCGTATTACTGCAAAAAGCGACCGAACAAACTGCGCGGACATGCGAGGCGAATGCCGAGCGGCCACAAAACGCACGGAGGAGGGGAAGGAGTTCCCAAGACAGTGCGGTGGGTAGATTTTCATACACCGCAGTAGAGGAACTGCTTCCGCTAAGTGTACACCTCATCTTCGGATACCAGCCCTAGGCTCTACAATGTTGAAATATCAATATGGAATATTCCTATATTAGACAAGTTGTGTGACAAGTACGTTACTATGATGTATCTGTTGAGTACAGATAGATAGTATACGTACGCATGTCGGACAAGTAACTCTGGTGTGGTGACCAAGAGGAGTGAATGACCTGATTTGTATAAATCAGTAGAGGAGATGTTCTAGATAAGTCCACGTATGTGGAGGAAGTCCACATGAGTGGCGGCAGCATTTGTTAAGTCCACAAATGTGGCAGCAGTATGATTTACTGATAAGGCTTCAGAGGACCGAGTAAAGATGTTTCTGATAATAAAGTGTAGGCACGACCGAAGGAGTTACGCTCTGCAGGAGATGTAGCTTTTAGAATATATAAATGGAGCGAAATATCCCTTTATATTATTCTTAAGAAGTTAACTGTCCTAATTATTGTTTACTACACTTTAAGCCTTGGAGACCCCTGCCGTCAGTTTGGATAACTGTGGTCACAAGAGGATCAATATTCTAACAGATATGTCCACAGCCAAGTACTTAATAGTAAGTATACTACAAATTGATCAAGGAATACGTGCCTAATCATCACTACACTATGACCACGGATCGTTCTTTCATAGGGATTAATCCTGTGGTCAGTCAAGTTGTGTGACAAGTACGCTACTGTGTTGAATCTGTTGAGTACAGATGAATAGTGGACGAAAGCATATCACACAAGTAAACCTGGTGTGGTATCCAGGTGGAGTGGATGACCGATTTAAATGAATCATTGAAAAAGACGTTCTAGAAGCGTTCACGAATGTGGCGGGAGTATTATTCACTGATAAGGTTTCAAAGAACCCGATAATGGTATCTCTGATATTCAAGTGTAGATGCGACCGAAGCAGTTGCATTCCGCATGAGTGTTAGCTTTCATGGATTATATAAACGGAGCGAAATATCCCTTTATTATTTTTAAGAAGCTATCTGTCTTACGTATTGATTTAGTATTATGCCTTGGAGACTCCTGCCGTCAGTTTAGATAACTATGGTCACTAGAGAAGTAATCTCTCAACAATTTGATATATCAAAGTTTGAAGTTTGTAGGACGAAGTGCAAAGAAGTCGAAGATTCATCATCCCGGTATTCGAATAGATAAAAGCAGTCTAAGAGCTATTCTCCAGGTTAAAATATCCATTCTGCAATACAGATTATCAAATGGTAGAAATGCACACTTTTAGATTTTCTCTATACTTAGATCCAAAGAAGCAAGTCAAATACTGTACCTGACCAGACCGGTGTATGCTCTTTGCTAATCATGTGTCTTCGACTGAACGCTCTTAATCTATTTATCGACGAATCGACCAATGCGAATTAGATACCAAATAGCCAATTTGTTCAACTCGGAGTTCTACTAAACACTCAGACTCTCTTTAGATATTCAAATGGTCATCTTATCACTTACCACTTACTTCGTCAAGAGTGGTACTTAATGACAGGAGTACAAATTTGCTCTCTAGAGATTCAAAGTTGAGAAATATTTATCCCAGCTCGACATTGTAACTACCAAACTTTGATCAAGCAACTAGAATAGCGCCTTTAGCAGTATCCATTTTCTTGTGTGTTTTTAACTAGTCGTGGTATTGTGAATTCGAGAATGGTATATCAGTTCAATTTTCATTGGCAAGTGGCAGCATGCATCTGAGAATTGCTATCACATTTGGCACAAGACTGTAGCTTTGCAAGGTAAATTTATAAGTATATTCTATAATTAAAGATTTCAAAGTATGAGGGGCTTTATTGTTCTGCATTATACTAGTAAGGTTTGTTGGGTCCTTCGCTTACAGTCCCTTGAAAACTTGTGAAAACGTATATTGTAGCACCAATGAGATTTATTGGATAGAATGTAAGAAATTGATACTGTTTGATACTATTAGTTGGGTCTTAGAGTCATAGATGGGAGGGAAATATTGAGATGTAGGTTATTTGGCTCGATTATGATATTTGGCAGTTGCACATATTGCGCCTTCAAATGTTTCTATCTTCTTTGTCGAAAACAGAATTAACCTCTCCAAATCTTGGTTTCGCTAAACATGATCGAATAGGAATTAGAGATATCGCTAGTGTAAAAGTAGTTCATAAAATAGTTATTAAAATAATTTGAAAAGAGATTAAGTTCAATCGCTTTTCACCATTCCAGAAATCGTTAGGGATCTACGGCATTTCTACCGCTTGCTACTTGGAAATTAACGATCAATAAGATAATGTTAAGAAGAATTGTATAGTTTCGGCGTCACCCAGCCCAGGGACTAGGCTGTAAACAATTTTACTTCGGCCGTATCTCAGGACAATTCCTACTTTCATATTGGCTGACATGACAAGGGAAGACTATGTAGTCTACGAAATCTATGGAATGTTTGCTAAATATGAGGGTATACTCCAAATGTTAACCATAGCTGAGAGATAGTAAATATTCGGTTTTGCCAGTTTGTTCGATCTCGTACGAAACCAATGCTGGTTCTGTGCTGACTAAGCTTTGACCTTAAATACAAGATGGGGAGACGCGGTGCTCCACAAAATTATATGTGAATGTAATCGCCCATTTGACATCATTAGAATTGATGTTTCATTATCAGTCTTTGCGACGGTTTATATCCAAGAACGTATCGGTAATTATTAATGTAGACTGGATATCAAACGATATTAATCAAAACTTACCCCTCTACCGGATTTTGTGGTATGAAACTTCCTGAATTAGAGTTCGTACAATTGCGTTCTGTTCATGACGCAGCGCACATATCTGACAAGTGATAGTATGTAAACTACAAATTGAGCAGAGGTCATATCATAGCTATGTATTTCCGGGGGCTTTTCATGAATTCGGCGACCATGAAAAGTGAGAATGGAAGCAAACTCTTCTCGATCAAATTCTAGCGACTATGATTTCTCAATCCTCGTTTTCGTGGTTTATGAATTCTAGCCGGCTAACGACCTAAAGTAATGGGTTCGAAAATGTATCGTCATTGGACTTTGCACCAATTCAATTGAACTTTACAATGCTACAACAATAGAATGAAAGCGCTTTTAGTCTTACATCAGTTCTTCGCATGTTGGAATCTGGAATTGAGATATTAAGTTATTACAACTTGAATATTGTGTCAATGCAGTATAGAATTGGAAATATATTGTAACCTATCATTCGATCACAGTTAGTGCACTTCTGATGGTCAGAATATTCGCTTACAGCCATGAATCACTATTAATGTTTGATCTACAACAGTTTTTTCTGAAAACTTAAAGTCGCATCATAAAGATACCTTCAATATCTTCGTTAGTGTGACATTATAATCTTAGACGGACAGAAATTTGAGTGGAGCTAAATTTTGTCAATTTGCAACCATATATTTAGTTATAAATAATTCCACGTTTGGTGGTTTATCCTGTTCGTGATGAGATAAGCCAATATATTCTCAGGGTTTTGAAAACAAAAGTACATCAAAGGTCACTTGTCTGAATGCAACTTCGTTTGTTGCTTATCTATGCTGTATTGTTCTATTCACCTCGGTTCTTGAAGCTTCAAAGTTGGCCATTCTCATCCTTATCTTTTCAATGGTAAGACTTTTGTCGTATTTCGACTCACAATATCTTCTATAAAAAGTTAGGGATTGTTCAGGGTCGTAGTCTGAATTGAATAACCCGGACTTGTAATTGAAATTGTCGTCATTAGATCCTAGTTTTCTCAATTGTTCCATGGACTCAGATTTCACCAAGCTGATATAACGACCTTGTTGTGGCTCTTCAATGCTATAGTGTAGTTTCCTAATTAAAGGATAATTTTCGATATTTATCCTCACGTCGGGTGAAAAAGACAGGAGCATATCCTCATCGATATCTAGTTTTTCAGGTTTTATGCGTATGATATCAGAGTACCCAAGGTTCAGAGACTCGCCTGTTTGTGCCTCCTCTAAATACAAGAATCGTCCGTCGGTTTCCAACACTGATCTTGTAGCTAGGAAGTGAGATAATATCTCCACCCTGTTATTGAAAAATTTGACTATTCTCATCAACTTGGTAGATAATTTCAACAAGTACATATACTGAGAATAGTTTGAATCCACATCACTCAAATTCATTTTGTAAATGTCGCAATCAAAATCAGCTCTTGGACAAATGATGTTTAATGACTCCATTAACATCATCGATCTTAAAGGAGAGAACACATTCAGTAAAATCTTCCCAATAGCATTGAAGAATAAATAGATTGTCTTCTTGACTGGCGACATTTTTGAGCTTATAGTCAATGATTCGCTGGGAACAATTTTGAACCAACTGAGAAGCAAATCAAAAAATAATGAAGTGGAACCAAATATTATACTTTTTGAAGGATCGTTGATATTATTCATTATTTTGTAATGTTCGTTGATCTTGACTATTGTGGGGTATGTCGTATCTATGAGTTTCTTGATAAATGACTCCAAGTTCAAAAAATCAAGTACCATAGACTGATTAGTTTTCAGAGCCAAGTCTGGATTTTGAGATATGAAGTATTTGAATTCTATCAAATCATCATATAATTCGTGAAAGATATCAAATTTGTAATCCGGAATCAAGGATGTAGATGCATGGTCATTGAAGTTCTGTGCCATAACTAAGAGCGCGGGAGGAATCTTAATGAACTCTTCGGCATCATGGACCACTTTATTCAATAAGGAGGCAGACCCATTATACATTAGACACTGTGTGTCCAACGAGACATTCAAGTGGAATATATTTGTCCAAGCTGCAAATAACGAAATTTTGGTGGGGAATTCGATATGCACTCGGGTTAAAGACTCGCGTAAAACCTTGATAAATCGTCCATAGTAAGTGTAAGATTTCTTGGTAAGTAAATCTAGATCCTTTACCGTGAAGGATGTCCAAGATGGACTGAGAGGCTTACCATGAGAAAACCCATCGTTCCCATCTGGAGATCGGGATCCTTCGATCTTCAAGGTCTTTTCACAATTTTTCAAAAGAATGCTTAGGGAACGGTCCATGAAAAATAAAAAGTATATATCAATAATGACACTCTGATTGTAGATGGATTTCCAAAAGGCATGAAAATTGTCGTATCTCCATACCGGGTTATAAAGAAACGAGTACTCATTATTATTAAATTCTTTCAATTCCTGTTTGATATTTCTGAGAAAGTTGGCTAGGAATTCACTTTTGAGTCTTTCCAGCTTGACTAGTTTGCTTATCACTAACGGGCGTATGATGGCATTATGAAGCGGTGCTCCGAGTTTGGTATTTATCGGAGGGCCGTAGGGTTTGAAAATGTTACTTTGCAAGGAAGGAAATGAATTAGATAAATTGTGTTCGGTCTGTTCTCTCCGTGTTCTAGTAGCCAGTACGAAATTGTCGTGAGGAGATTCGTGGTATGTGTTGGGTCTTATTGATTGATTTGAGTAACCTTCAAATGATTCCCGGCCATTCGCTTTACCTTGTGAATTGAATGAATCAAGGTCTGTTTCAAAAAGGTCGTTACGCATTGATCCTGCAACGACCTCCATACCTTGACTCCTTGTTGACTGAAGGGGTGGTATGACTGAATTGTGTTGACTTGGGATCTCCATGTTTTGTTTATTTTCGAATTGGGTAAGTCGGCCATAAAGATCCTTGTAAAGAGCTTGAGTGTCATTGCTATCAGTTGGAAAATTATCAGGCTCAATGAAATGATCAACACTTGAGATTTCTTTGTTCAGTGACATCAACGCAAATATGTCCGGAGATACTTTGTTAAAATTTCCCATTTCGTTCATGATCGGATGTACGTCTTGCGCAACTTGGTCACGATATACAATGTCGGATTGTAAAACTGGTTGGGTGAGGTCTGAAACACTACCCAGTATCGAATTAGGAGGAAGTAAATTCTCATGCACGACTGGTCCATAACGCTGGCCTTTCTGATGTATAGGAATGTTAGTGAGTGGTATATCATGAAAATACGGATTATTTGTGTGAGGCGCTGGGAACGAGTTTCGAAGAATCGCATCTTGTGGTGACAGACTCGGTGGTTTTGTTATTGGCTTATCCTGCACTGGTGATTGGGAAGTATCCGTTAAGCTTGATGACGATTTGAAAGTAATTTGAATTTCCAGCCCCGGCAGTTCGGTTTGCTTCCTTGTTCCTTTGTTATTCTTTCTTTGGAGGTACTCCAACTTCTCAGCTGGGTAGTCCAAGTATCCGCAATGATATTTCTTCTTGATACAATTGGAACAAGCAGGGAGCTCTTCGGAACACTTTATTCTCTTTGATTTACAATTGGGACATCCTGTCGAAGTTAGTATGAATTTGAGTAGGTTGTAAACGGTGGACTTACCATCTCTGGAGTTCTTGTGGGACCTTCGGCTCTTTTTAGCAAGTATTGCAAGCTTATGAGAGTCAGACATGCTTCATGTAAGATGAGCAGGACGTGTTTTTGGCTGGCTCTGTGGATTCGGGTTCTTGGTTTGCTAAGGGTCAAAAGATGGACGAGGAATATAATGTGGCTCTTCCGTGCGTGTATAGGGGGGTAAGGGGTGGTCGGTTTATAGAACGTAGCTTGGGAGTCAGGATTCTATCCTATATATGACGGATTAAAGTTGAACGTGGATTATGTTTTTGAGAGGGTCTATCTATCCTACATGAATGATTTATGAACATATTTCTTTAATATCAGAATATTTTTTTAAAGGACATGGATTATTGCACAAAGTAATATTATCAATAATATTTTTTCATATTTGCGAACTTGCAATAGCACAACCAGGTGGATAAAGAAGGAATATCCCCATTGGGTCAGGCGAACTGATGTTAAGCCTGATGAATATAGAAGGTTCGACAGATTTAGGTAGTTTTATGTAGAGCTAAATTACTGTGGAAGTCTGACTTGATGGCACAACCGCCTTTCTGTCTGCAGAACCACGATTGCAAGATGCGGCTGGCCACCAATTTATTTTGTCCAGGAGAGCAGTGTGCAGACGAAGAAGCAAAAAAGTAAAAGATTATTAGTATCCTTTCATATGCCAGATAGGCAAGAAAAAAACAGAATATGGATCTAGCCTTGAAGCACATTTCCACACTGGTTTTCATAAATTCGGCGATATCCAGTGGTGTGATCTAATTAATATTATGAAGAAGCTTAACATACATATTCCACAACTGTCACTAATTAACCGAAACACCTTGAACTAGAAATGACAGTTTAATCAAAGTTTTCAGTGAGGACCCCTATAAGATCATAAGATATCTGGCTACCTCCTATTACTTTTTCTCTCAATTTTCACACTTTTCCTAAGTAATTTGTTAAAGAAGATCAAACCATATTTCATAATATCATCACAAGTGATAGTTGAATCAGATGTGATGAGCTCCAAGTAAAGAAAGCATATCTTGCTTGCTGCGTGCGTTCGATCCTTGAATTTGGTTTAATACAATTTCCGTGTTGACTCTCGTGGAGTGAATCATCCCGTTTACCCCACAAGAAATCTTAATTATCTACCAAGATAGATGAAGCACTGCCTTCTGAGGCGAAATCTACACAGGGTGCAGGCACAGGTGAGGATTCGATCTACTAGAACCGTCTCTACTAATTGAGCCATTAATTTGTAAAACAAAAAAAAAAAGTACCGCTCTACATCAAATTTACTTCTTACAAATTCTTGACAAAAAACCAAACATGAGATACACATTCTGGGATTGAGAAAAATATCTAATCACTTGTACGCCGCTTGACTAAGTATTCGTTATTTTTTCATGACCAACTTTGTTTCAGTTATACTTTGTTCACGCCAATCTGTTCCCTGTTGTCGTTAATCGTGGTAACTGCCAATCAGCATAGTTCGATTGAGATTGTGGCCCTTATCTGCATATCCTAACGTACGTTAGATTTCGTAGTCCTGCAAGTTCAGTTTCCACTCTTCCAACTCTATCAAATGTCTCATTGTGGGTCTTCCGTGCGGGCAGTTCCAGGGCTTATCTAACTGGTTTAGGTTTTTAACGACTTGCTCCATTCTACTCCTTGATAACGATTGCCCAATCATTATACTGGTTCGGCAGGCCCTCATCGCTAGAATATCTCTAATTTTGGAACACTTGACAAAGGAATTGTTACTGTTGGAGTTTATCAAGTTGATAAGCTCATGGAAATCTTGAATATCAAACACGCTATTTTTCAGTACCGGTAATGTCAATAATTTGACACGACACCCAGGGTCCTTATCATAGTCAATTTCAAATATGAACCCGTTCAGTTGAAAGACAGACTGGTGCTCAACCACCAACATCTCATCAATTATGCTCAATTCCAAATATTTGGGCACAATTAGTCTTTGAACTCCAATTTCGAAGTTTTGATTCAACTTCTCAAAGTTATATTTCTCATCACTGGCATGTTGGTCGATAATGAACAAGTTATGATCATTTAAGGAAACCAATATGAATCCCAAATTGAACTGTCCTATCAACTTCATACTCAAAAAGTCCAGTTTTGAAATTATGTACGATAGTTTCTGCTCTTGATGATTAGCTGAATGAAGATCATCGATATTGATCTTGAGTTGAGTGTTTTCTGCGGTCTTACCGGCGTCCCAGAGGTTTAATTTATTTAACGTATGCAGCTGGACGTCATCGACATTGATTGTGCTTGTCAAATGGTGAATGTACTCTGATCTTTTAGGTTTCTTGTTCGGTGGGCCCTCAATCTCACTCTTGTTTCCAATTGATATTACCATTTTGTCGTCTTCCTTGAGCGGGTAGAAATTCTTGCCATAAGCATCACCATGATCATGATCGCAAACCTCGGTCTCGCTCTCATTCCTGAATGGCGATAGTATGGAGTGCAGGAAGTTCAAACTGCTTGACACCCCTGTCGTCAAACTTTCATCGCTTATAGCAATTTCAGCGGGCAAGCTTATCGGTTGAATCTTGTCTAGATTGAATTGTGGACGCGAAGTACTCGGTGAACTTTGTTCTGACGTTTCTTCGTTACAGCTTGGTCGATCAGTTGCATCCAGCTTAGAGTGATTCGTCAATTCACCAGCGTCATCACCAACCTCTATCTCTGGTACGAAGAGAGTTACACCCTCAGAGATTTCAGTTCCGTTTGGCAATGGTTGAGGTATTGAGTTAGTATTGGGAGATTCTGTTGGTGCTGATGCAGTCTCTTCATCCTTCTCCAGGGACTTGGCCATCTCAAGTACCGGTTTTTGCCTTGAGATCGATGGCGATTTAGCATCGCGATTGTCAGCAGCTTGTTGACCTTCATGTGATGCTTGAAAATCGTTTTTTGGTACTATGTTGTTTTGAGAGTTATAGTACTCGGATATTGCCATTCGTATCAGATCTAATACTTCCCCTTCGTTTTCAAGAAGTATGGAGGTTTTGTCAGGTGTAACATTCACATCCACTTTGCTGGGATCAATCTTTATGTCTATTATGTAAACCGGATACTGTAAGTGATTGAACTGTTTGAATGTCTCGTTGATAAGCTTTTGTAGCTTCTTGTGAATGATCGGTCTCTTATTCACGTATAGAAATTGTCTATCCTGCGTGGATCTACCCAAACCAAAGGAGTAATTGGAGATGAAACCCTCAATTGATACTGAGCTGCTTGCAGCGGTGGAAATTGGAGTGAGACCTCTCGATCCACTTGCACCAAAAATCATAATCATACTATCAAGCATTGTAGCTTTTGCTCCCCCCTTACTGCTTAAAACTAGGTTTTTCTTAGTTGTGATATTATAGACCGTGAATTTGATGTCGGTATGTATGATGAGGTAGTGAGTTAGGAAGGTGATCGCCTTATGAAATTCCTTCTTTGCGTTTTTTGCGAAGTTCTTATGACGAACGGGTAGATTTATGAACAAGTTGTCAACAATAATACTGGTTCCAGAAGTAGAGAGACTGCCTAAACGCTTGGTTACCTTTGTCTGTTTTCCCATTTGGTCGTATTCCAATTCGTACACATTTGGATATTCTTTCTTGGAGCTCGTAATTACCTTCGTCTTCCCAGATATTGAGCATATCGAGTTGAGAGCCTCACCCCTGAAACCTAGGGATTCTAATGAGTTGAGATCTTCAAACTGCAGTAGTTTGGAAGTATGGCTTCTTAAGCATAAAGATTCGAAATCTTGTGGATCTATTCCATTACCGTTATCCAGAATGGTTATGGAGTCAACCCCATAGTTTGTGAAGCAGATCTCAATTTTGGAGCTCTCGGCGTCGATGGAGTTTTCGACAAGTTCCTTGATAATGGATTTCAAGTCGATGATCACCTGCCCTGAAGTGAGTTTCAAGACATCTTGTTTTGAAATACTTGATATCATTAGTGTTGGTGAAGAACAGACGCGTGATTGTTTGATTCAATGCGCGTTTTCGGTTCCATTGCAAAGTGGTTCAATACATGGGGAATACACTATGAGGCGATGGAATGTTTCCGGTATCTACTGAAAACGTTCTCTTGATCTTCAAGGAGTTTCTAACTGTATGGATCACCCAGATCCTTTACCATAATAGTATCTATGACTCCCAGGTGTATGATGTGGTGAAATCATTCAATGTGATGGTGCACAAGAATCGGAACCCAAAATTGGAGCAGTACTTGGAGGATTTGGTCTCAAACTTCTTGAGCAAAGTGCTAATCCACAAGACAAAGGGGACCAGAGGTGTATCGGCAGCGAACCTGTTGGCTGTTGTTATTTACAACACCAAAACTAATAAGTTGAAGAAGAAATATGTCGTCAGCTTTAATGATTTGGTTGTGGATTTGGGCGATACTTTGAATGTCAAGCAGTTGGAGAAGAAAGAGCATAACATCGAGTCCCAAATAGCGGAGCTGATCAGAAAGAACTTACTGGAAGATGAACTGGAGATGAGAAAAGACTCCTCATCCAGAATACAGGTTCCTTCCTTCTCGTGGAGAGAAATTTATACTCAGTTCAACAGCGTGCTCTATCAACATGTCAGTGAGTTAAAACGTATATCAAATTTGGAGGAAGAGAGAAGAAAGGACTTCGAGTCGATTACGAATCGAACTGAAAACGACATATTTTTCAAGGTGATCGTGGAATTGGACGAATCGTTAAGCTTAATAGAATCCAACTGGCTGAGAATTCTGCGTCAATCGGACGACAAAGAACTGCACAAGTTTCAAATGACTTCAGTTGGGACAGTTTCTCTACAACTATTCAACTTTGATGTGCATAATGAATACCACTGACTTGTGTCACATCCTACGTGTTCTAAACCAAATAAGTTATTACATTTATTAGACCACATTGTTCAAACCAAAGACAATTTTCAACTTCTCATACACAAAGTAGGAGATTGAGACTGCTGGGGCCACCTTGGCCAAATTTGGTACCAATCCCTTGAACAATCCAGGGTATCCTTCTCTGGCAATCGTCTTTTTCAACACATCGCTGAAACCATCGTATCTATATGGATGAGCATAGGTTCCTTGTGCTTGCAAACGAGTTCTTAATAAATTAATTGGGTAAACAACTGTAGCACCAAAGGAACCTGAAAAGGCACCCAACCCCAACACCATGTAGTTTGGCAAAACGACCTGTTCCTCTTTGACACCTGTTAATTTGCTTTCTCTTTTGGTCAACCAAGCTTTTATTGTCGAGAATGTACCCAAGTCAAGAGCGGCATATGGAAATATACCACTAGTACCGACTAAGATACCACGATAAAAGATCCTGAAGCCACCTTCTTTAAACAAATCTTTAGCAGTTTCAATCAAAAGCGCGTTACCTCTCAAGGACGAATCTAAGTTCGAGCATTGGAGACGAAACTTGAGAGTGTCAATTGGGTAGACGAAAAACTGTGATACAACACCACCAATTCCACCGGCCAAGTAGGTAGATGACTTTGACAACTTGGATGTATCTTCAGTACCTTCTATTCTAGCGAGGAACCGTTTGGTAGCTTCGAATGATCCAAACTTCATCGCACTCTCTGGGAATACTTTTAATACATTCAAGCCATTACCAACATAAAAAGACCTTATTCCACCTTGCTTCCAAAGGGTTCTAGCAGCCTGGATGATGGGTGATCTTATGGTCTTTGGCGAAGCTGCGGCCTCCGTAGCAGCTTTCTTGGCAGCAGCCTCTGCGGCTGCGATCTTTTTCCTTGCCTCTTCTATCACCTGCTTGGATGCCCCATCTTTTATTTGTTGTGCAATTTCGGCTCTAGAATGCAAAATTGTTGAGGTCAAATCGGTTCTTGCAATCAAAAAGACTTTTATTCTGTCGAATGGAGCAGTACAGGTCCTCGAAACCACACCCGCTAACCCCCCAGCAAGGAAGAAACCTATTCCATTGAGGAATTGGTTGATTAAGGTCACATCCCCGTCCGAAGAAACGTCCAATTCTTCAACAATGAATGTGAATGCAGTTTTTATTCTCGATCCGTTCAACCTAGGCATCAATAATAAGAAATCTCTGAATTCGTCGTACGTGATATATCCATTATTTCTGTAATCGATCTGCTTGAAAAGGAGATCAATGTCGTAATTAGAGGGTTTCAAGTCGAGCGACTTCTTGAGGTAGTGAACAAAATCTTCCTTGTTCAACTTTCCGTCATGGTCCTGATCTATCTTGTTGAACCCCTTCAAAATTTGATCATCTGTTTTAGTCAAGTAGGCCTTAAAATCGGTGAAATCGATAATTTTGTCCTCGTTGGCATCAAAAGCATTGAACACGTTTTGAATTAATTTGGTATTGTTGCTGATGGGATGGTCTATTAGCAGCAATGCTTTCTTAAAGTCATGCAAAGAGATCTGTCCTGTGTTTTGAATATCTAGTTTCTTGAAAAGTGTTTCGTAGTCATTTGGCTTAGTTGGTATCACCACACGGTCGGCATTTTGGTCCTGTTTGCCTTCTTGCACTTCATACGAGGACGGCGGTACAAGGGCAGATTCCTTCATTTCGAGGACCTACGTTGTATACTAATATTCAGTACTATCTCACACGTCTGAGTGGAGAGTTTATGCTATTGAAAACTTGATGGGGTTGCATTAAAGCAGCCGGGTATTATTGCGGGTTAGCAACATGCACCTACCCAAGTAAGCAAGTTTTACTTTCCTCTCATTTGAGGAAATGACCTCCGGGTTGATGGATTTCGCCTACTTGAGCCCCGAACATTTTTCTCCGAGCATACTTCTCAAAAATGAAGTAAAGAAAGCAGCAGTTTCTTTCACAACACCAGCAATCAGCTGTCTTAGCAGCAGCAGCTCGATGCAACACTCGTGCAGATTCCTCGAGCGCTCAGACTCGTCCGCACCATTTCCTGTATATAAACGAATCCAAACACCCTAACTTCTGGCCTCCGAGCTGTCGGTAACGTATTGCGACCAGCGCACTACCCGCTACACGCGCCATCAAAGTTATCCTCAATGCAACTTTTTCAACGCATTCGCAAATCAGGGTATCAGTTCATATAACATGTCTGTTAACATTCTTGGAGATCAAGCTACCGAAGAAAGAGCAGAGAACGCTCGTTTGTCTGCGTTCATTGGCGCGATCGCCGTAGGTGATCTCGTCAAATCCACCTTGGGACCAAAGGGTATGGACAAACTCTTGCAGTCGTCTTCCAACATTGACCAAGCATTGATTACAAACGATGGAGCTACGATTCTCAAGTCTATCCCATTGGACAATCCTGCCGCCAAAGTGTTGGTCAACATCGCGAAAGTTCAGGACGATGAAGTCGGAGATGGTACCACATCAGTCACCGTGTTGAGTGCAGAGTTATTGAAGGAAGCCGAGAAGTTGATCGAGAAGAAAATCCATCCTCAAACTATCATCGAAGGTTACAGAATTGCCCGTAATGTTGCTTTGGATGCTTTGACTAAGACTTCCATCAATAACGGCTCAAACGCCGAACTTTTCAGAAAGGACTTGATCAATATTGCTTGCACTACCCTTTCATCCAAGATCCTTGCCCAAGACAAGAAATTATTCGCCAACATATCTGTAGATGCCATTTTGAGGTTACAAGGCTCTACCGACTTGAACAATATTCAAATCATCAAGAAAGTTGGTGGAAAATTATCCGATTCATACTTGGACGAAGGTTTCATTTTGGAAAAGAAATTTGGTATCAATCAGCCAAAGAGAATTGAAAATGCCAAGATCTTGATTGCCAATACTTCCATGGACACCGACAAGGTCAAAATCTTTGGTGCCAAATTCAAGGTCGACTCTACTGCCAAATTAGCTGATTTGGAAAAAGCAGAGAAGCTCAAGATGAAGAACAAGGTCGAAAAGATCAAGAAGTTCGGAATTAATGTCTTCATCAACAGACAATTGATCTACGACTATCCAGAGCAGTTGTTCACCGATGCCAAGGTGAATTCTATTGAACACGCTGACTTTGACGGTGTTGCAAGATTGTCTTTAGTTACGGGAGGAGAAGTCGTTTCCACCTTCGATAACCCAGAGAAGGCCACATTGGGACACTGTGACTTGATAGAAGAGATATTGATTGGAGAAGATGTGTACACCAGATTTTCCGGTGTTGCCAAAGGCAAAGCATGTACTATAGTTTTGAGAGGAGCCACGCAACAAGGATTGGACGAGGCTGAAAGATCGTTGCATGATGCATTATCTGTTTTGTCACAAACCACCAAGGAAACAAAGACTTGTTTGGGAGGAGGATGCGCTGAAATGGTGATGTCGAAGGCTGTTGATCAAGCCGCTGCAAATGAAACCGGTAAGAAGGCATTGGCCATTGAGTCGTTTGCACGCGCATTGAGACAACTCCCCACCATCTTAGCCGACAACGCTGGTTACGATTCGTCCGAACTTGTGACTAAGTTGAGATCTGCCATCTATAACGGGATGACCACTTCTGGGTTGGACTTGTATAATGGTGTGGTTGCTGACATGAGAGAATTGGGAATTGTTGAGTCATACAAGTTGAAGAGAGCCGTTGTTTCTTCATCTGCCGAAGCCGCAGAAGTGTTGTTGAGAGTGGACAACATTATCCGTGCCAAACCTAGAACTGCCGATAGAAACCATTAGGGAGTGAAGATGATAGAAGTTACATCAATAAACTATTGCGAGTGGGACTACCTGCCACCCTCCACGTGTGGCGAAATTGTAGGCGAGCGGACAACGTCCATGCAACTGAGGACGACAGCGTGTTTAGAGCCACACAGATCCCGAGGGGGCATGTAGGCTTTTTTGACGGGAGAAGATGAAAGAACAAAAACAATAAGATGCAGCGATATTTTTCAAGATTTTCGGCCCAGATGGCGGCAACCAAAATTAGCGGATCGACCCAATGGACCTTTTTACCGACTTTCGATTTTAGACTACTTACACTATTAGCAACTGCGCAACGAACAAAGGAATACGTACGCTGATGTTCGACGAGCTGCCTTGCATGGAATGACGACGGTATGCGTTGAACACAAAGTGTGCATAGGGACAACACGCAAACAAATTTCAGTTTGTGCATCGTCTTGGAGACACACGATTCACCCCGCATAATTTCACAGAGCAATCGACACGCCACGGGAAGGGGGGGTGTAGTGGACTCAATTGAGCACTCCAGAGGGCCAATCAACTCAATTGAAAGCGATAGACATCTTCTACCGTCCTTGGGCATCCCAACGAGCCCAAAATGGGCTTTTTTGCGTGCAATGGTGATGCTGGGCGGATCTTTTCCGATCGGCACCTCCTGGGTGCTCCCAGCGTGAGGCAGGCAACAATAAAAGGTAATCCTGAACGATGGCGTGGGTTATGAACGAGAACGTGATCATGGATCACTTGCGCCTCAATCCCATCACGAATGGCCAGGTACGTCGACGGGCCTGCTACTTGTTTAGGAGGGGAATGTAGATCGTGGTCACCAATTGAATTGCTTTCCTGCAATTGTGGCGAAAAGAATGAAAATTAGGGTACTGTGGAGTACGGGTATATAAGGCAATTGATTCCTCTTCGTTTTTTCAACTGTTCTCTATCAATTGATAATAATTAAAGATGGTATTTGGATTCGGAAAAGACAGCGACAACGACAACAACAGAGACTCTAACAGAGACTCCAACAGAGACTCCAACAAGAGCGACTCTTACGGTTCTGGTAACTCCGACTCTTACGGTTCTTCCAACAAGAGCGACTCTTATGGTTCTTCCAACAAGAGCGACTCCTACGGTTCTGGAAACTCCGACTCTTACGGTTCTTCCAACAAAAACTCCAACAAGAGCGACTCCTACGGTTCTGGTAACTCCGACTCTTACGGTTCTTCCAACAAGAGCGACTCTTACGGATCTTCTAACAAGGACTCCAACAAGAGCGACTCCTACGGATCTTCTAACAGAGACTCCAACAAGAGCGACTCCTACGGATCTTCTAACAAGAGCGACTCTTACGGTTCTTCCAACAAGAGCGACTCTTACGGTTCTGGAAACTCCGACTCTTACGGTTCTTCCAACAAGAGCTCCAACAAGAGCGACTCCTACGGTTCTGGTAACTCCGACTCTTACGGTTCTTCCAACAAGAGTGACTCCTACGGTTCTGGTAACTCGGACTCTTACGGTTCTGGAAACAACTCCAGAGGCGGTAACTCGGACTCTTACGGTTCTGGTAACTCGGACTCTTACGGTTCTGGAAACAACTCCAGAGGCGGTAACTCCAGAGGTAACGACTACTAAACTCCTAAATCTTGAGGTACATCCCATTATATAGTGAACGTACGAAATAAAATGTTACTTGTTGTTTAAGAACACAGTCAAATTAACATATCGATTGTTTCAGGTACTACAGTGCGGCTCGGCGACGTAAAATGTCAAAGATAGTGCCAACGCTGAAAAGTCGGGGCACTCATGGGAAACTATTACTGTCATCGATATCCTCAAGAATCGTCTACTTTTGTTATGTATTACTTGCATGATGATGATCTACCTCTCTGTTTAAATCTCGACTGTCTTTACTTACTGCTTTCGGCAGCGAATCAAACAGTTTAACCCCTATTTCTGCAGTAATGGGGCGTATAAAATTTGAGTCACATATTTTCTCTTGTACCTCACCACAGATGCTACTGCTAATGTGTTATGCTTGATGCTAGTGGTGGCCAAATGATTCAAGACCACATGGTTAGGGATTGGTAATGCTCCCGAATTGTTGTCTTTGTCGTTAGAATTGAAATTATTCAAAATAACATTTTCTAAGTGAGGTGGTAATTGAGGCGGGTGTAACCAAGCCTGCTGCTGACCATTCGAGCTTCTAGACTGCTTCTCTATAGCCACGTAGTACTGCTCCATAATCTTGGGCTCCGTGAAGATTGGCGGGATGTCACTGATGTAGTCATGAGGTCTGTCATTGCCATTTTCGTCCGCGTCCACATCGTCGTGATATCTGGAGTATCCGTTCCCCATATCGTCGTCATCGTTGGTCAAACCCCACATTGAGTCGGTTCTGGAGCGCGACATGGATGACTTCCTTGAAGGAGATCTTTGTATTTGCGCAGAACTCTCTTGTTGTGCTTGGCCAGACTCCAGAACCTTCGTGTTCTTCTCGGCATCCTGTTGTTGGTGTGATTCAATGTGTGCGGGAGTGACCTCCACGTAGTTGACAAAGTTCCCCATTTGGTCGGTGGCTGTGGGGAGAAAGTCTGAAAACCTGAGTTCATTATCAATGACGAACCTGAAACGATGAGTACCTATTGGCAACCCCAAGGTGATGGAGTAAGAGTTGTCTGGCTGCTTTGCCAAACCGATCATCTTTCTCCAACCTGTGAAGGAGCCTGTAACGTAAACCTTTTCACCGCCTTGGACCCACTTGATATCAACAGGGATGGTGGCTTCGGGTGAGGGGGCCTGTGGTGGAGCTTGGGGCTGATTCTGTTGATGGTTGGACTGTTGGGCCGGTTGCGGTTCGTCTACATTCATGGAATCGCCGTCGTCAAGAATCAAGGTCGATTTTCTTCTCACAGGAGGAGCTGCCGATACATCGACCATCGACACATCGCTATTTGGTGGAGAGCCGTTCATTGTGGTACGGAATTTTTCTCCTCGATCGCGTGGTTTGGGTCCGATGTGATTCTTGGAACTAACGGGCAGGTGTTTCAGTGGCGGGCAGGTGCTGAACCAACGTGCGTTGTGTTGACTGGAACGGAAGCGTGTGGTGTTAAATTGACTGACCGACTATCAACAGGCGTCAATTTCATTTGATGGCGAGGTGTTCATTCCTGCAGATAGAGTGCCGGTGCGCGAATATGAGGAGAAGTTATCAATTTGGTGCCAGACCACACTAGTACGAGCGAGGCTTGCATAGTGGTGCTGTGCTAACGCGGAGAAGGGAGCTGAGCAGGTCGATGGCAGCAATCTGATTGGAGCATCTACCTGTTTTTTTTCTGTAGTGCTCTTGACTCTCTTTTCCTTCTGCCTTGCTACGCCACTTCTCGAGCTTCTTCATCTCCAGCGTTTACAGGCCTACTGGACTTTCCTACAGCGTGTTCGGACGGCTATGGTCGCATTTCATCGGTGTATATTTAGGGAGGGAGGGATCAGAGTTAACTCGAAATCCGTAACCTTTCACATCCTCCGATCTTCTACTGAGTCTTCGCCCACTCTTTCCCCTCTAACTGGTTTGGTCTTACTGAGCCGCCTCCCTGGGGTTCTTTCAAGTCTCGGCCACCCTGCCCGCGGTCAGTGCTGGCAGTAACAGGCAGTTTGTTGAGAACGAGCCATTTTCCACTCTTCTACTTTTGCTCCTTTTGCAACTCTTTCACGTTGGTCGAGATGGCATGGTATACCAATATTAATGCTACCGACACGAAACCAAACCCGAGGGTGATACCGTTCAATTGATTGTCTGTGATCATCTTGTTCTCTCCAGCCTTGAGGACAACAAGTCGAATCTTCAAGTTGAGTGAGCACTCCCCGGTAGTGTTTCAACCGGATATTTATCGAGACATCACGAGAAATGTGATTGTGAGTAAATTTGCAGTCCGTGCCAGATGTCGTCACTAAGATTAGTACGGTGGCTTTCGAAGCTGCCCAAAGGCGGCCCTGCTTCTTTGGCAAGTGCCTCGGAAACAAGCTTCATCAAAAAGTTCAAAAATAGCGATCAAATGCATCATACACCCGAATGGGAAAAGCGAGACCGGACAATCCGTAATCGATATGGAGCTTGGAACCCAACCAAGAAGCTTTCCAGACAAGCAATGAACGATGTGCGGCTCCTCAGTGAGCAGATGCCTCATCTCAAGACCGTTGAGTTGGCCACACACTTCGAGGTCTCTCCGGAGGCGATTCGTCGTATTTTGAGCTCCAAGTGGGTGCCAAAAGAGAGTGAAGAAGACATGATTCTTGCCCGCGGAGAAAAGCGCAAGGAAGTGAGGAGAGATATCAAGAAAGGCATGGCCGATGACATCAAAGCAGCACATACGCGGATGGCCCAAGGCCGCAGCATACGTTTGGGAGACGTTGTAGTGGAGAAGCCAGCTGAACGAGAGCGGCCCAGATCGCCAAAGGCGCACAAGTACACAAGCGACCTACGTAATGGCCCTTCCATCAGGGATGGTCGGGAATACTCGCCTCGCAAAGGTGCCAGGCGCGGTGGCTTCGAGCCTTATGCATTGAACGTTGGTGATCTTATAGATTAATTTTAGGGTAAAAAATGGACAAAGAAAGAGAAATATTAGAAAAGCAGTATAATACTGTAGTATAATAAGAAAGGAACATGTAGGACTATGTCTCGTTGTCTTCCGATGGCTGTGGAAGAGGTTTCGGATATATCAAAGGAGCCTCATTCATAGCGAGCCTTGTTCCTAAGACCCTTACCGCAAGGCTGGCCACAGCAGCATGGTTAACAATGTGTGGGGTTTTTGTGCAGTACCAGTATTTCTACCCAGGCCAAAGCACCAATTTCAAATGCTCCGTAACCGCCTGTAGTCACCAGCCGTGTTCGTCATGTCTAAGAATCGTAACAGCAGTGAGCGAGGCGAAATTGGAAGCACAGCCGGCTCCGCGCCGCCGGTGGACTTTGGGAGCCTCGTCTCCCAAGAGCAAGATGAGGTGGTGACCGACTCCGACGACGACGACGAGTTCGTCCGCAAGTACGGAGACATCAACTTCCGGTACATTCGCAAACCCAAGGACGCGGTGTGGTTCATCAAGCCACATGCATTGAACTACTTCAAGGACGGCGTGCTCTACCGCACGAAGGGGGAACGGCTGTCATCCAAAACCGACTTGTTTTTGGACCTTCTTTACGTGGGAATCATCGCCAACTTGGCTGGCGATGCGGCTGAGCACCCCAGCGGCGCTGCATTGCTCAAGTACATATTGGTGTTCATTCCCGCCTGGACCGTGTGGGCTGACGTTAAGGACTTCACCAACTACTACTACAGCGAAGACTTGTCGCAAAAGACATACATAGTCTGGATCCTTTGTCTCTTGACCTTGTACGTCAACAGTCAGAGCGACGTGCTCGAAAGCAGAAAAGGAGCAGCCTGCACCATCGTGCCGTATATCTTGTGTCGGATATCGCTAGCGGTCAATTTGGTGGTCTATTCGATGTTTATCCCTGAACATAGGCCCCAAATGCGCCTCTACGCTGCCATGATAACAGTCACCAGCTGCCTCTGGATCCCCGTCATCTTCATCGGCACCAGAGCAAAAATCGGCTTGTCCATCGTCATTTTTGTCTTGGAGCAGGTATCTTTTGTGGTCGCCTACCACCCAATCACCAAGAAATACATGAAGCTCACCATGTCGACTGCGTTGAACATCGAACACGAAGTTGAACGTTTTTCGGTCTTTGTTACCATCGCCATTGGTGAATTCCTTTACAAAGTCGTGGCCGCGGCCCCTCTCGGTACTGGCTTCTCCGACAAGTATGCCAGAGGCATTTTCCTCATCTTGACCGCTTACGTTTTGTTTTGGATCTACGGAAACGGCTCGACCTCTAAAAAGGCCACCCATGCTCTAAGACACAGTGGCTGGACCGCTATCACGTGGTATCTCTTCCATCTTCCCTTGGTTGCTGCTTTGGTTCTCTCGGCCGATGCAGGCGGCGATATTACATCCATCGATAGTACTAGACTATCGAAACACGCTATGCACGAAGAAGAGCAGAGTCTTTACGGGCTCTCGTTCTTCTTCACTGGTGGAATTTGTGTGTCCTTGATTTCAATGTGGTTCATCGGTATGGCAGATCAGAGTCGTGACCCCTTGGACTTGCACATTTTGTCCCAACCCTGGAGAATCATCTGGAGAATACCCGCTGGAATCATTATTGTTTGTCTCAGTTTTGCGGAATTGAACTCCACATTGTTGATGGGAATTGTCGTGATTATTTTGGCCATTCTTCTTGTGTTCGAGTCTTTTACAATGACCCCACAAACATGCTTGCCTTTCAAGAATCAGCCTCCGGCTTTGGCTCCGTCGATTTAAATCAATGGCAGTTTCGAAGTCCGCTGAGCGACTGCGAGAGGCAGAAAGACAAAGTAAGTGACCCGTAAGAAATAGTTTGGAATGATTCTTGCCATACCAACCACTTGCCCACAACGCTATTTACCTTATATTCTGTACCTATATGTATTAATTTATGATGTTAACTATGACATACCAGAATCGGTTGATTTGCAGCATATCGAATTTTCTCAAGTATCTGACACTTTTCGAATATTTCGCAACCGTCGTGATTATGAAACTCAAAAATTTAACAACAGGTTGGCACGAAAATCAGGGGGACACTTCATCACTGTTCGAGGATTTTGGCAGAAATTGAGCTGCCATAGCCATCAAGACACATCGTTATAGTGTTCGAATACTTGTAACGGTTGAGCTGTTCATACTCGTCATGTACGGGTGGTATCGATATATTGGTTTCGCACGACTTCGAAGACCGAGGCTCCCTCAACTGTCCCCACACATTAGATTTGGGAGTCATTACCAAATTGCAATTCGTCGTCACACAGCATGGTTCCACGAATCACTATACCAGAGACGTCGTACGACCCGGCTGGATACTCAGTTCAGGCTCGGAAGTCTCCGTTGGCCGCTTTTCTTTTCAAATTAACCAGGGGCTCTGCGCTAGCGCTCACCTTAGCTTACATTATCGGCCTATTTGTACTAAAGCCCTTGCTCGAGACGACCACCACACGCAGGCTTGAGCTTCTAAACAAGTTTAGAACCAGTCTCCGCGACTTCTACATGAACCTCGTGGGCAGAGTGAGTCACATTCCGATTGTGGCGATCAACAAGAATGGAAAATTGCATGCTGACGCCGTGGTTCAAACGGACGATTCGTATCTCAACAAAAACCGCCATGCCACCTACGAAGAGCTTGAGCAGGAGTTCAACGCGAGCGACAAACTTGGCCACGGGAGATTAGCCAAGAAGTTGGAACGGTTGTCCTCTAAACTCAACGAGTGTCATGCATATCTGACATCGGAAATCCCCAACTACAGCACTACCAATTTCCGCTTGAAGGAGTTTCAGAACAAGGCCGATTTGGTGTACTTCAACGCAAACGAGCTTTTTGCCAGCGAAAAAAAGAAGAATGTGGCGGTGGAGACCAAAAACGAGATTCGGAGCATCAAAGGACTCTTTATGAGCGGAGAGGCATGAAGGAGTGTATAGCTAGTGGAGTAATCGTAAAATCATCAATATATAGCCGATGCACTACTCACTATCAGAAATCAGTGTTCGCGCAAGACAACCGAAGTGGGCTAATACAAAACGGAAATGCACTACAGTTGGGAATTGAACAAGTGATCCAACAATAGTTAGTGTCCGAATCGAAGATTCAGACAACAAAAGGAGGTTCAATTTGGTAGAAATAAACCAAACATAAAGCAGTGAGCAACAAATATAACTCAGAATGGCTCCCCCAGTGATAGATGAGACAGACGACTCGGAAGTCGATCTCAGTGACGTTTCGTCCGACTTGAGCGATCACGGAGAAGAAATAGCAGGCGAGGACAGCGAGCCTCCTGAAATCAGTGACGAGGAGGACTTTCGGATAGAGGACCCTGATGAAATAGATGAGGATTTGGATTTGCGAGACGAGGAAGAGCCCGAGAGCAAGCCTGCGATCACGATTCAGGCCAAGACGCCCAGGGAGTCCCGGAAGCGTCAGATGACGTATTACGAAGAAGACGAGGACGACGAAGACAGCGCGGATGTTGATGAAGGCGTGTACGCGAGACCAGCTCCTCGAATCAGCATCAAGCAGCAAGGAGGGGGCGAGTTGGACGCCGACTTGATTTTGACCGACGAAGAACAGGAGTATAACCCGAACGTGAATCCGGATGTGACGAAAATGACCGAGAGACAGAGAGCGCGGTTTGAGGAAGACAACCGAGGCGGCCCCGTGCCCGAGAAGAGAAGGGCGCCGGACCTCCAGAGCAACGTGCTTCCGTCGCAGAAGAAGTTGGAGGATGAGCAGGCCGCCGTGAGGAAGGCAGAAAACGCCCGTAAGAGACAGGACTACAAGAACAAGGTGGAGGAGGAAGAAAAGCGCGATACGTTGAACAAGTTGTTGAAGCGCAGAGCCACCAAGACCCGCGAGATCCAGGACGGGGTGGAAGTCAAGACGTCGTCGCTCAAGCCGAGGAGACCGATGCAAGAACACCCGGGGTTCAACAGATACGTCAGCCGTGCCGAGTCGACTGTCTTGGGAATCAACGACTAGAGCGGGGGAAAACAAGATGTGACGTAGCAGGTTTGTATATGTACGAAGAAAAGCAGATATAGGTAACGCACCCTGTATGATGTTGGTGGTTGGTGAGCCCTGCCTGTAATTGTGGTGTGGTAGTTCAGTCGATGTGGTCGTATTTTCGGTGACTCACCACTTTTCTGTCACATGGAATGAGCACCGAATTATTTAGATCTCGCTAATGTTAATTATTTGCCAGCCGGGGGTGCTATCAGAAAATTGACCAATTTCTGGCAGCGCCACGACCTTCCGGTCTTCACGTCATTTCAGCGTTGACCCGAGCCGTCAAATAAACCACGACCACGCTCCACACATCACATCGTCGGCCCCATGATGTCGGACGAATCTCTGGCGCAGTCGCCCCAGACCGCGTACCCGATGTTCAATCCGAACTTCGCTCAGCGCATTCCCCAGCAGATGATGGCACAGCAGATGGCTCGTCCAGGGCCTCGACTGGTTGGAAATTTCCAGCAGGTCAATGGCAACAAGGGTCCTGTGCCTGCGGCGGGGGCAGCCGCCGCCGCCCCCGGCCAGTTTGGGCTCCAGAATGGCCACCTCGTGGCGCAGCTCCAGGACCAGGCCGTCAAGCCTCCCCCGCCTGGCCAGATGCAGCCCCAGCTAGGGCCCAAAGTCAACACTCCTACTCCGATCGTCCAACGCGCAGGTTCGATATCGCAGGTGCCCGTACGCTCAGTCCTGCCTCCGCCGGGCGCAGCGATGCCCGGCGCCGCCTCGATAGCGGGAGGAATGATGCCGGTGGCCGCGGGAGCCCCTGGCGTCCCGGGCCCCAAGAAGGACGACATTCAGAACGAAATAAACACCCGGATCATCAAGAAGAACCTCGGGAACTCTGGTGTCATGAGGGTGCTTGATCTCATTGACCAAATTTCGCTGGAATCCAACGAAAATTTGACCAATATCGACTACTGGAATCGTCTTCTTCCCATTTTTTTCATTCCCACGGCACGCTTCAAGATCACCACCGCGCCTTCCAACGACAGAAAGGACGAAACGGGGGGATTTATGGGCTTGGACTCCAAGACAAATAACAACGTTCCTCGCCAGTTCGAGCTCAACACCTCAACGGCGCCGCGCTTCATGGTTGCCAACTTTTTGGTGGGAAACGTAGCCCGTTTTTCGATTTCCCTTCCGGGTCTCAAGTTCCAGGTGATGAACAATGGGTCCATTTTCATCATCGCTCGCCTCACGCTACAACACAACTATCACGACGGTTCCATTGGCACTGTCAACGGGAACGTCAAGATCTTGATGAACCGTGAACTTCGGATCGACTGGATCGACTGCCAGTGTATCAACTACCAGGGTCTGGTGAGCTTTGCCGGGTTGGACCGCAAAAGGAGAGAATACACCAGTGAGAAGAAAGACCCCAATGACTTTTTGGCCGACATCTACTCCACCACCGAGGCCGCGAAGAACGCCTCCACATTTGGAATCCATGAAAGCGCAATGTCCATCATGAAAATAGGAGACGTGATGTCCCATTTGAGAGCCCTTATGGGCTTTTCAATGGTCAACAATGTCGCGTCCCCGCTAAAGGCGTTGGAACTATTCATGAGCCAACAGTCTGTGGCACCCCAAATGTTCCAACAGTCACAAGCACAGTCACAAGCGCAATCTCAGGCGCAGACACCAGCGCAAGCCCAGGCACAGCAGCCGCAAACACAGGCCCAAGCACAGCAGGCCCAAGTGCTGTCTCAAGCACAACAATCGCAGCCCCAAGCTCAGGCGCAGCTGCATCAACAGCCCCAAACACAATCAAGACCCTCAGTATCTCCAGAATCAGAACCCAAAAAGAGGAAGCTAAGTAGAAGCTAGCCAACGACTGCTTGGCTCTCCTTTCAATTCTTCATACTATTAATACATCATCTTTCGACAAGGTCGCGTAGTTACCCATTATCTGCTTTACAGATGGGCTAGTTATAAATACAGTGCGAAGCTCTAGCAACAAGTCCACCCGAAGCATTCAATGCTGGACTTCTCTTCGCTACTAGATGCTCCTCTCTCGAGACGGATCCGGCCACACGAGCTCGGAGCCTTCATTGGCCAGTCGCATCTTCTTAACCCAAAGAATGGAACGATCACAAACTTTATAAGCTTGGGGTATGTTCCTTCGATGATCTTGTACGGACCATTGGGCATTGGAAAACAAACACTAGCCGGCCTTTTGGCAAAGAATTTGGGACGAGAAGCAGTACATCTAGACAAAAACCTTATGGCTGCCCACAAGGAAAGTTATCAGAAGGACAAACAGGGACATCGCTCGCGCTACAAAGACTCCATCCTCGTGGTGAAAGAGGTGAATCGGCTTTCGAAGCCACACCAGGACTTTTTGTTGACCTTGATCGACGACCATATGACCGTCATAAGCACAACCACGACGTTCAACTCTATACGACCGGCAATTCTATCTCGATCTCAGCAGTTCGAAATGCGGCCCTTGAACTCGCTGGAACGAGTCGAGGTATTGAAGAAAGCGCTTACTACCACAGGCCGGAGCATGACTGAGGATGAGTTCACCCGATTGGTGAATGTCGAAAACATCAGAGACTCGATCCGAATGGTCGAGTATGGGATCGCTCCACCTTCTGAGAATAACAATGCATTAATTGAAGGCGCATACAATGAACTCTTGTGGTGTATGAATGAAGCGACCAAGAAGTATACCAGACCGAAGAGACGGCTGCCGATGAACTCACTGGTCATAGATAGAGAAAAACAGGAAGAGTATCTCAAGCAAATGGACGTTTCGGATGATAGTGAAAGCTACAGTGAACCAAACAGCGAATCTGAATACGGCGTGAAGTCATATCAGTACTGGATAGCCATGCTCCTAAATTACGGAGAGTCCACTGAGGACATAATGAGGCGTATGACAGTTCACTCTTTGAGGCGACATGAGCCAGACCTTCGGGTGCTAATGGGCTTCACAAAAGCAAGACAAACAAGTATAAAGCCAGACGAGTTACTCTGTGATTTCTGCGAGTGGTTGGTGCAACAGCCCAAGAGGCGGTTCAACTTCTGGGAGGGCAAGAAACACATTCCCATGCCGCTTCCTCCGTTGACGGTAGAATTCAGCGGGTACGAACCAAGAATGGAGTCATATGCGGACAATGAAGACCATAATCCGGGATTTGCGGTTAGCTTCAACATGAAAGACGAAGTCGAGCGCTACGACAAAGGAGACATAAACGAAACAGAGTGTATCTTGATTGAGTGATTGCCATCGAACGTACGAATTCGTACCAGATGGAGTATTCGATTTCTCGCGGGTGCAAAATAGACGCTTTGGATTTGCGTACAAAAGAATCAACAGGCATAGAATATCCATATCGATGGCCAGATTCAATCACAGTGATGCAATTGAGCTTATGCTCATTTATCAGATGCTTGTGTTAGCAAAGTTGAAAACCGTACTACTTCAACTTTACGAATTGGCAACTATCACAAGTGTTTTCACGATAGACGTATTGATCATAGCTTCATGGAAAATCAAACATAAAATGAGACAAGGAGAGACTGATCGAGAAGTCGAATCACCTGATACACGTGTGGAAGAGGAGAGTAGAGAACCGATCCCCTTGCGATTCTCTCCGCCAAGAGAGGTGCCTCACATGGACGCAAGCTTTGCTGAGCCTCCATCTTCTGCCAGCTCTAATCTCAGCACCGAAAGAAGACGGAACTGGTTCAAGTTACATAGAAGATCGCCAAGCGGACGATCGTTTTCGCCGATAGTTTCACCAGAAACGGTAAACAAAGTGACCCTAGCGACAGGAAACCGTTTGCTTGAGCCTATCCGATCGAAATGGAAATTCGAATCTCAAGAGTCCAGCCACTCAACAGCACCTACATCGCATTTAAAAGAAGTATCGTAACAGTATTTATGAAAAAGTATATGAGGTAACTAAAACTACTATATTACAATGTAGATGCAAAATCATGCGGTTGATGGGACCAAGCGTCTCATTTTGTTAGACTGAAATCACTAATGTCGAGATGTTATCTTGGTCACGATGTCCAGTCTTTCTATTTTCCTCTTTAATCTGGCTCCATCCAACTAATCATCTTGATCATCCAAAGCAGCAAATCTGTTCACTTGCGAAGATTCAGATCTCTTGGATGAATCTCTTTGAAGTTCACTTGGACCACCAGAAGAAGAGCCAGCGTGAGAACCAGCATGAGAACCGGCATGAGACCCAGAGTGAGATCCAGAATTAGAGCCAGCATTAGAGTTGTGCGTGGCAAATGATGGGGACTTTTTCAAGAAACTACTTCCACCGGAAGAGTTGTTGTTCCAGTTAGAATTAGCCCTCGATGAACCAGATCTTCCTTCATTGTGTCTCTTTTGTTTTTTGTCATTACTTGCTTTCATGTCTTGCATTCTCTTGATCTCAGCATCTCTATGGATTTCTTCGATCGTCTTTGGTCCACCATCAGTCTTTTCTGAAACCCATCTAGACTTTCTCAAATCTTGCAAGTCCATCAACATAAACATTATTCTCGATGCTAATTGGACGTTGTCCAAAATCTTTTGGATGTTTTCGAACACAAGCTTCAATATAGCCTTTGTCTTTTCTTCCGTATCCAACTTTGGTCCCACAGTCTTCACCAATTGTGCTAAGTTCTCCAAACTGTCTTCAGATGGATCAACGATGTTCTTACATTGATCTCTCAAGCAGACGAAAATGACTTGATCGTTCAACATTCCCAAGTTGTATAAGTGTCCAATGAACTTCACCAACCCAAGACCTCTTCTCTTGGCAGCTGCCATAGCATAATATTCGTCAGACATCATCTCTGGTTCCAATGGCGAACCATCTTCACTAGTGGGCAACTTGTCAGTCCATCCCTTTTCATATTCTGTTTGACAAGTGGTTAACAAGATTCTTCTTGCCAACGAACCACCGGAAGGATGGGATCCATCCAGAAGTGTTATAGTTTCATCGGTAACTTCTGGTGGAATATTGGTACATAACTTGGCACAGAACTTGGCGTACATCTCAGACCAGTATGGCTCATCACATGCTTTGGCAAAAGTTAAAGATATCACTTGCTTAACAGTCTTAGCATCCTTCTCCCACTTGGATTGATCCGAGATCTTGAACACGTCGTCAGTGATTTGAGTGAACATTTCCAAGGTCAACTTATTCAACAAGGACTTAACCTTTCTTTCAATATCTTCCTCACCCAAGATTTCAGTACCATCTTCAGCATATTGAACTTCAACTGGCTTGGCTCTAGATCTTGGAACCCATCTGTTAGCAGACTTCTCCAATGGCTTAACATCTTCAGCTGGCTTGGGTGGCTCATCTTCTCTGTTGTCTCTACCGCCTCTCTTGGATTGGTTTCCCTTTCTGGTAGACTTTTCGCGAGATGATCCTCCACCTCTTCTCTTGGATCCGTTTCTGGAGTTTTGTCTAGGGTCGTTAAATTGGGGACCTCTACCTGGAATTTGTCCACTAAACCTTCCAGGCAACGAGTTTCCATATTTGCTCATGCTTCTTTGAGGACCTCCTGGACCTCCTGGACCTCCCTTCTTTGAAATTTGCAGGGTCACGCTTTCCAATTGCTTCTTGAACTCACCATCAACCGGATATTGAATCACACTACGGAATTGCATCAAGAATTGAGGATCGTATCTGTACTTTTTAGACTCCAATTTCTTAGATGCGTCCGCAGCGGTGATTTCTCCTGGGTATTGAGCTGAAAAAATGTCATCAATAGGTGTAGCAGCCTTGATCTTGTCAAGGAAGTTACTGATAGTGAATCCGTCTTCTTCATCTTCTTCTTCAGCTTGTTCATCAAATTGAGAGTTTTCAGGGTCTTCAATCGAATCAGCAGTAAGATCGACGGAAGTGTCAGCAGTCTCATTGGAGTCATCACCTTGAATTTCCTTAGACTTTTCATCATCGTGATCTTCAGTTTCTGGTTCTTTTGGCTCAGACTTCTCCGATTCTGGTTCTTCAGTAGATTCTTCGACAACATGTGTCTCAGCAGTAGGCTCTTCAGCAACTTGATCAACCTTTGGTTCTTCAGTTTTAGATACCTCTTCAACTTCTTTAGCTTGTACTGGTTCCTCGACTTCAACTGGGGCTTCGATAGGTGCAGGAGCTTCCACCTTCACTGGTTCTTCAACCTTTTGAGCTTCTTCAACCTTGGGTTCTTCAACTTGAGGGGCAACAGGAGTAGGCACTTCAGTCTTTGGTTCTGGAGCTACCTTGATTTCTTCCTTTGGTTCTTCCTTTGGTTCTTCCTTTGGTTGTTCCTTTGGTTGTTCCTTTGGTTGTTCCTTTGGTTGTTCCTTTGGTTCTTCCTTTGGTTCTTCCTTTGGTTCTTCCTTTGGTTCTTCCTTTGGTTCTTCCTTTGGTTGTTCCTTAGCAACTTCCTTTGGCTGTTCTTTGACCTCTTCCTTTGGCTTTTGTACCGATGGCTTTTCGATCACAGGCTCAGCAGCCTTTGGCTCGTTTTTGGAAGCAGCAACCTTTTTGGCAGCCTCAGCACGTTCTCTGATCTTTCTCATGAATTCCTCGGCAGCCGAGTTTTTGCTGGCAGCAGGAGCGGCAGCATGTGCAGGCACTGGAGCGGCGGCTGGAGCAGGGGATGAAGCGGCTGGAGAAGCAGAAGCAGCTGGAGAAGCAACCGATGTAGGAGCGGAGCTTGCTGGAGCGCTTCCACCAACGGCAGCGTCAGCAGGTACCTTGACAGGAGACGCAACATTGAGAGCAGGAGACGAAACAGGGGTACTGCTTGCGGTTCTCTTTTTCTTTTCTTCAAGATCAACTGGCTTGCCGTCCTTGGTAGTCAACTTGACTTTCCCACCAGGAATCGAAGGGTACTGCTGGGGAGGCACTTGATATTGCGGAATCTGCATGTTGGGCATAACAGGGTAGCCACCATAGCCTTGTGGCATGTATCCGTATGGGTACATGTTGGCCGGAGGATAAGCATTGTAGTGGTAGTTCTGCTGGTTCATCTTGGGCTGGTTGGCATTGTACGGTCTTCGAGGTTGGTTACCTGAGTTGCTGTTGTTGTTGTTGCTGCTGCTGTTGTTACCGGCGGCATTGTTTGGTGCGGCGTTGCTCGCGTTGCTGCTGTTGGTGGTGGCGTTGGCGTTGGTGGAGCTGTTGGCGCTGTTGTTGTACGGTCTATTATTGTATTGCTTGAACGGTTTGTATTGCTGCTTGTTGTTGGGGTAGTAGCCTGCGTTGGCGGTGCTGGGATTGAAGTTTCCACTGGCAGCGTTGTAATGGGCTTGGTTCTTGCCTGCTGGAGTGAAAGCTTCAGGGGTGGTAGTTCCGGCGGCCGCATTGGCGGCGGACGGGGTCTCTGGCGCATTGGCGGCGGCAGACTGGGTGGTGCTGCCGGACGCGGCAGCTGGGGTAACGGTTTTGGCGTTACCAACGGCCCCAGTGGGCTCGATCGGGGTCTTATCAGTCATGGTGATGATGAATGGTAAGAAAGAATTAAGCGTGAAAAATGCTGATATGGTAAAATTTTTTTTGTGTGCGTAGGCTAAAATGGTGGGCTCGGAGGTCGGTGAGCTCGTTTGGGCGTGGAGCGGCAGCCGGGACTGTGAAACAGCGAGGGGGACCCGCAGGCTGGCGAGAGTGCGGTGGGCCGCCCGACCACTACAGGGCTGCCGGCCCGCCCGGCGAGGCGGTCTACAAGTTTTCAGCGACGGCAGCGGCGCTGCCCCGGATTATCGGCTGCTCTATTGGGCGGATCATCGATTCGGCCTCATGGTACACAAACCCAGCAGTGTCGGCCACGACGGCACGCGCCTGGAATTTATCTGATCTGGCTCGCACGGTTGAGGGTGGGGGAGGAGTGTACGCAGCGTTCCCAGAAATACGCCACTCCGTCGAGGAAGCGTCCGGCACCAATCGCCTACGGGCGTGTGCCGGGCGGCAGTAGCGGCTGCGTTTGACCACCTCCGCACCGACCCCCACAGGCACCACGAGCACCACAACCATTGCTAGGAACACCACACCCCTCATTGGCATGCGTCTGGTCCGCCGCCCTACGCTGCTCTCGAATCGGATCGTGCACATTCGTCTTAAATCTGTCTATACATGTGGCCTGTGCCACCCTGGTCTTTTTCTTCCGCTGCACGCTTCGTTCTCGCTCTCTCCGAACCTCTCGCTACGCTCTCCACCGCCGCTGCCACCGCCTCTCCCCCTAAAACCACATGCCCTTGACGGCATACAAAAACATCGCGCCCACCACCGAGAGGAACCCGTAGACAACAACCGTCTCCTTGAACGACTCCACCTGGAAACAGCTGATGATGATGTCCGACCCCACGCTGGGCAATCGGCCCTCCTCCTCGTCCACTTCGCAGAGCTTGCTGTTCTGCTCGAGACAGAACTCCTTGGTGCACCCGCCGCATTTGTCAATGGGCACCACCAAGCTCTTGGCGTTGCACTGGCACCGGCAATGCTGCTGGTACGCGAGCCCGAGCGCTAGAAAGAGCACCACCAGAATCTTCATGTTTGGCGTGTAGAAGAACCGGATGGTCCCCACCGGCTCGCCAAGAGGCTGTCACGTGCCCCCAACCGGGTCGGTTCACGTTGGCCGGCCACGCTGGGGCGGGTCGCGTGACCGCTGGTCGCGTGATCTCTATCCGCTCGCGCACCGCACTCCACAGGCCCAGTTGTCACGAGCGCACCCGGCCCTCCGGGTAACAGTCACGTGATGCGCTGGCGCGGAAGGCAAATCCACAGGTGGTCGTCTTCATCCACCAAGCACCTCCAGTCCACAGCTAATCAACCACAACCGCCATGGCTTCCACCAAAATCGAAACGCCGTACGTGCACGAAGGCGGCATCCGGCCGTATTTTGAACAGCAGATCCAGGACGCCGAGATCAAAATCCAACAGACGACACAGAACTTGAGAAGATTGGAGGCGCAAAGAAACAAGTTGAACAACAAGGTCAGACAGTTGAAGGACGAATTGAGATTGTTGCAAGAGCCCGGCTCGTACGTGGGGGAGGTGGTCAAGGTCATGGGCCTCAAGAAGGTGTTGGTGAAGGTGCACCCCGAGGGAAAGTACATAGTCAACATCACCAAAGACATCGACATCAAGAAGTTGACGCCCTCGTTGAGAGTCTGCTTGAAGGCCGACTCGTACGACCTCCACAAAATTTTGCCAAACAAGGTTGATCCGTTGGTGTCGTTGATGATGGTCGAAAAGGTCCCCGACTCCACGTACGACATGGTAGGTGGTTTGGACAAACAAATCAAGGAGATCAAGGAGGTGATTGAGTTACCCGTGAAGCATCCTGAATTGTTTGAGAGTTTGGGTATCGCACAACCTAAAGGTGTGATTCTCTACGGTCCTCCAGGAACAGGTAAGACGTTGTTGGCGAGATCGGTTGCCCACCACACAGAGTGTAAGTTCATCAGAGTTTCGGGTTCCGAGTTGGTTCAGAAGTATATCGGAGAAGGCTCGCGGATGGTGCGTGAATTGTTCATAATGGCTAGAGAGCACGCGCCATCGATTATATTTATGGACGAGATCGACTCCATTGGTTCGTCCAGAGTCGAAGGCTCGTCTGGCGGGGACTCCGAAGTCCAGAGAACCATGTTGGAATTGTTGAACCAATTGGACGGCTTTGAAAGTTCCAAGGACATCAAGATCATCATGGCTACTAATAGATTGGATATTTTGGACCCAGCCCTTTTGAGACCCGGAAGAATCGACAGAAAGATCGAGTTCCCAGCACCCACCGTCACCGCCAGAACCGACATTCTCAAGATTCATTCCAGATCCATGAACTTGACCAGAGGTATCGACTTGAGAAAAATAGCAGAGAAAATGAACGGATGTTCAGGTGCCGACGTCAAGGGGGTCTGTACCGAAGCAGGGATGTACGCTTTGAGAGAGAGAAGAATACACATCACCCAGGAGGATTTCGAGTTGGCCGTGGCCAAGGTGATGTCCAAAAACGATGAAGGTGCAGTGTCCTTGGCCAAGTTGTTCAAGTGAGGAAGTAGTCCAATGGATCTACTATGAGTGCCACAGGGAGTACGTATCTGAATTCACGAACGAGCAAGTGACAATTACCGCCCCCCGTGTCTACGGTAGCCAGATGTATGTACCAGCTAGAAAGATGTACTTATTTTGAGCGTGAATAGGTCTGTAGTGTCATGTCGCAAAATCGGTGCTCGTACTTTTTCCACGTGCAAAGAACACATCACCATCTAGATTTGACACATCACTTCCCCGGAGTGCAATAGATTAGGACCAGTTCTATAGCTATGAAGTTCACCACTTTATATCTCATATTATTCAGCCTTGGGGCTGCGTACGGGAGCGACCATTCGTCGTTGATAGAGAGAGTCAACGGCGTGGAGGCGCTCTTCTCGTCTCAGGGTCCCACGTCCTCGGTGTTGCAGGAGTACGAGTTGGTGATCAAAGACATCGAAACTCTCCAAAACGAGTTGGAGCCTTACAACGGGGTTGATGTCTCTGGAGACAGAACGCTTCCCGCCGCCATTCGGGACCAATTGCCCCAAATATACTTCAAAAAGGCGTTGATAGAGCTCAACTTGAACAAAGAAGCCCTGGCCATTGCCGACTTGAAGAAGTCGCTCCGGCTTGATCCCACCAAGAAGCCGGCCAAGGCCAAGTTGGTGGACATTTTGTTCGAGAAGGGAGACTTCCAGGCCATTCGCGAGTTCTTGGATGTTGAACAGGACTCCGATATCTTGGGTCGGATCAACGATTGGAACGAGGCCATCGCCACCGCACAGAAGGCTTTCGATACGAAGGACTACGCCAACTGCATTGCCTACTTGGACAAGGCGGTCCTTGCGGCCACGCCGTTGAGCGTCAGGGCCATCGAGTTACATCACCAAGCGGCCGTTGCATTGTTCGACCAGGACCCATACATGTACGTGGACGGGACCACCGACAACTTTCCGTTGAACAAAATCATCATCAGAGATCTCCAGAAGCTTCTCAGAATCCAGCCGCTTCACAACTTGTCCTTGTACAGATCGATGGCGGACTTCATCTTGTTCACCGAGAGCCAGTTTGAGGTTGCTAGACAGTCGGTGAAGAATTGCTTGCGCATCAACAACGAGTACAAGGAGTGTGGGGACATGTCCAAGTTCTTGACCAAGTTTGCCGATTTCCTCAAGGTTTTGGAAGAGTCGTCGATCATCAACGGGCATTACTACATCGACATCGAGAACAAGATTGAGTTGAGCGACGAGTTGAAGGACCCCAAGATCGACTACCACTTTGTGATTGATTTTCTTTTCCGGCAGGAGGTCAAGGTGTCCAAGTTGGAGAAGAGACTGCTCCCCAAGAAGGTGTTGAACAACTACGACTACTTGATCTACAAGGGGATGCAGTTTTTGGTGGACGGCAAGTTTGACGACCAGAAGCTCGCGGAGTTGGATTTCACCAAGGACATCAACAACCTCGCGTGCGTGGCGTACGTGGAGGTCGGCGACCACAAGGCCGCCAAGGAGTACTGTGCGCGGACGGCCGAGACGTACTTCCCGCGGCACATTCCCGAGATCGACCGGCTCTTGAAGAAGAGCAAGTTTGGCGAGGCGCAGAAGTTGATGGACAAGTTCAACAGCAACGTGAGGCAGACGCGGGTGTTCACCGACCGGTACCGGCGGATCGAGGAGTACCAGCACCGTCAGCAGCAGCAGCAACAGCAGCAGCAACAGCAGCAGTACTATCGCCAGCAGCAGCAACAGCAGCAGCAGCAACAGCGGTACCAGCAGCAGCAGCAGGCGATGAACCCCAAAACGGACTACTACAAGGTGCTAGACATCGCCCGGGACGCGGACGACAAGACGATCAAGAAGGCGCACCGCATGCAGACCCTCAAGTACCACCCGGACAAGTACAAGGGCGGGGACTTGAGCGGGACGGAGATCGAGAACAAGATGCAAGACATCAACCAGGCGTACGAGGTGCTATCGAATCCGGAGTTGAAGGCGCGGTACGACCGCGGCGACGACCCCAACCAGCCGGGCGGCGCGCAGCACCAGCAGCAGCAGGGGTTCGGCGGCGGCGACTTCATGAACCAGTTTTTCCACGGGTTCGGCGGCGGCGGCAACAACGGCGGGTTCGGCGGGTTCGGCAGTCACACGATGCGTGTGAAGAAGAACAGGAGAGGCTGAGGAGAGGAGAGGAGAGAGAAGAGAGCAGAGAGAAGAAAGAAGAAAGAAGAGAGAAGAAAGAAGAAAGAAGAAAGAAGAGAGCAGAGAGAAGAGCGCGAAAATAGCGGCAGAAATATAGAAGGAGAACCGCGAGAGAACGGCCGGTGGGCGGAGGGGCAGGAGGCGAAGGAGGGCCGCGGGGGAGAATGGGCCAGGGGGAATGGGGCGGGGAGAATGGAGGGCGGTCGCGGGGGACGCCGCCGAGGCCGCGTCGGTCTGCCGGTCGCCCCGCCGGTCCGCCGGTCGCCCGTCTCTTGCAGCCGTCCGTAAATAGCACTATCAGATACCAATACAGACGATGTTCGCGCGCCGCGTTGCCGCCGCATGCGTGCACGGTGGAGCCTTATCGGGGAGCGCGCTTACGTCAGCAGGCGCGCCAGCCTGAGTCACCCGGTCCGAGCCACATTTGTGCACCATCGGCAGCCAGCCCGTTCCTCCAAACCCACACCACTCTCTTTCCATTGCACGATGAGATTGACCCTTGCCACCTCGCTAGCCATTTTAGCTGCCACCGCGCGCGCCATGCCGTTGGACGTCCAGCACGTGTTCAGCTGGGGCGCCGGCGGCAGCGCCGCCGACGCCGCCATGTCCCCGGCCCACCACGACGCCTTGCCCGAGATCGACACCGACGCCCTCCAGGCATTGATCAACACCGCCGGGCTCGAGGAGCGCGCCAACGCGTTGTACAACATCTCGCTCCGCTCGGTCGGCGAGTACGGCAACCCCACGCGTGTCATCGGCTCGCCCGGCCACTGGGGCACCATCGGCTACGTGCTCGCCGAGCTCAAGAAGTTGCACGGCTACTACAAGGTCGAGACCCAGAAGTTCAGCGCGCTCGACGGCAAGGTCAAGTCGTTCTCGTTGTTGGTCGACGGGCTCAAGCCCAAGTCGCTCGAGGCGTTGAGCTTGACGCCGCCCACCCCGCACGGCAAGCCGGCCCACGGCAAGTTGGTGCTTGTGGCCAACTTTGGCTGTGCGTCCGACGACTTCCCGGCCGCCGCCAAGGGCAACATCGTCTTGGTCGAGCGCGGTGAGTGCAGCTTCGGCGCAAAGTCCGTCAACGCCGGCAAGGCGGGCGCGCTCGGCGCCATCATCTACGACAAGGACGGCCCGTTGCACGGCACGT
The DNA here is from genome assembly GCA_030568635.1 of Suhomyces caryicola. Lineage (NCBI taxonomy): Eukaryota > Fungi > Ascomycota > Pichiomycetes > Serinales > Debaryomycetaceae > Suhomyces > Suhomyces caryicola. The sequence continues at coordinate 258,647 of JAJMGG010000009.1, read as the reverse complement.
TGGGCGACACCACCGGCGACGAGGTGGCCACCGTCTCCATCAGCAAGAGCGACGCGCAGGTGTACATCGACGCGTTGACCTCCAACCCGGACCGCGAGTTGGAGACCACCTTGTACGTGGACTCGTACGTCAAGTACATCAAGACCTTGAACGTCATCGCCGAGTCCGTCCACGGCGACCACGACAACGTGGTCTCGTTGGGTGCGCACTCGGACTCTGTCGGTGCCGGGCCTGGCATCAACGACGACGGCTCCGGAACCATCTCTCTCTTGGAGGTGGCCAAGCATTTGACCGGCTTCAAGCTCAACAACGCCGTCAGGTTTGCGTGGTGGGCTGCCGAGGAAGAAGGCTTGTTGGGAAGCAACCACTACGCCGAGCACTTGAGTCCCGAGGAGAACGCCAAGGTCCGGTTGTTCATGGACTACGACATGATGGCTTCTCCCAACTACGAGTACCAGGTGTACGACGCCAACAACGAAGACCACCCCAACGGCTCGGGCGACTTGAAGGACTTGTACATTGACTGGTACGTCAAGAACGGCTTGAACTACTCCTTGATTCCCTTTGACGGCAGATCGGACTACGTAGGATTCATCGACATTGGAATTCCTGCCGGGGGCATTGCCACGGGAGCCGAGGGAGTCAAGGACAAGGAGGGCCAGGCCAAGTTTGGCGGCGTGGCCGGCGAGTGGTTCGACCAGTGCTACCACCAGTTGTGTGACGACTTGACCAACGTGGACTACGAGGCGTGGTTGTACAACACCCGCTTGATTGCCCATTCCGTCGCCACCTACGGCAAGTCGTTCGAGGGCTTCCCCGAAAGAGAAGTGACCGCTACTTCCAGTGCCGCCACCTCCGTTTCCGACAAGTTCCCATACAGAGGCTCAAAGTTGGTCTTGTAGACGCCGAACCCGCCAGCCTCCTAAAAAAAAGAGGAAATCGGACCTGAATAGCAGATGAGTAATATACGAGCATGTGCGAGTCCACGTAATGAGGCGACCAAACTAGCCGAGATTTAGAGTTGGCGCCCGCCCGCCACCAACGGACAGAAATTAGTGTTTAATTATGGCTCAGGCCGTCAGTAGGGCGGAGGGAAGGAAAAAAAAAAGGATGAGCGCCACATCGTGGCCCAACAGACGTTGGTCGGAGTAGGAGGAGCGCTCCGGAGTTAGTGCTGGGCGCTCTCGCGGGGCGCTCTGGCGTGGGGGCAGGTTAGGCAGCCCCAGCGGACGGGGAGATGTCCCCCACATTCGGGCCTGTTTGGCGGGCCTCCGGTGGGGGCGCTTGCCCTGTTTAGTATGGAGAGTCCCGTTGTCCGAGATGGGGGCGCGCCTCCTTGGTGGGGGGGCGTGCTACCCCGAGATCTCGCTCGGTGAAAAGCTATAAATTGAACCCCTGATCCCGTCCCTTGAGCCGGGCAATTGTAACACCACCACCATCATCATCATGTCTAGACCAGTTGTCTTACGCATCGGAACCGTCCACTACGCCAAGGAGAAGTGGCAGAAGCTCGCCGAGATCGCCGACGTTGTCGTCTGCACCTCCAAGAACAGAGACGAGTTCTTCTCGGACTTGAAGACCAAGTACAACAACGTCACCAACATCACCCGCACGTTCGAGAGCATCTCGCAGACGGGCCGCTTCGACGCGCAGTTGGTCAGCAACTTGCCCGAGAGCGTCCGGACGGTCAGCCACTGCGGGGCCGGGTACGACCAGATCGACCCCGAGCCCTTCACCGCCAGAAACATCCAATTGTCCAACGTCACCGACCCGGTCGAGGGGCCCACCGCCGACACGGCGCTCTTCTTGATCTTGGCTGCTTTGAGAAACTTCCAGATTGGCCACAACGTCTTGACTGCTGGCAGGTGGCACAAGGACGGTCTTGCGAACGTGCCCATTGGCCGCTGTCCCGAGTCCAAGACCGTAGGGATCCTCGGTTTGGGGGGCATTGGCCGCGCCATCCGCGACCGGTTGAAGCCCTTCGGGTTCGCCAACATTGTCTACCACAACCGGTCGCGTTTGTCTCCTTCTTTGGAGGGCGACTCCAAGTACGTCAGCTACGACGACTTGCTCGCCAAGTCGGACATCATTTTCATCAGTATTCCGTTGAACGCCAGAACCAAACACAGCTTCAACAAGGCCGTGATAAGCAAGTTGAAGGACGGCGTGATCTTGATCAACACGGCGCGTGGGGCCATCATCGACGAGAAGGAGTTGACTGCTGCGTTGAAGTCCGGCAAGGTGGGCGCCTTCGGGTCGGATGTGTTTGAGTTTGAGCCCGAGGTCTCGTCCGAGCTCTACGACTTGCCCAACGTGGTGAGCTTGCCACACATGGGGACGTACACGTTGGACTCCAGAAAGCACATGGAAGAGTGGGTCGTGGACAACATTTTGGAGTACTACGACACCGGAAAGGTCAAGACGATCGTTCCTGAGCAATGGAGCGCCGAGTTCCGGTTGTAAGGACGATCGACGACGAGAGAATTATGCCCAGAGGTCGAGCCGACCGTCTGAGCTGAACTTGAGAGCCCCCCGGGGGGTGGACAACACAGTATGAACTTAGAATATGATTGCTTGAGCCCACCGCCAGCAGAGCGCTGGCTGAGAGCACGCTACGAGTTAGATATGACATAGAAAAGTATGAGCGGATTCAATAAACGAGATAGAAAGAGAGCGGTAGAGGCAGGGCGGACAAGCAGAGGCAGGGCGGACAAGCAGAGGCAGGGCGGACAAGCAGCGCGGCCGGGTCAGCAGCGCAGGTTGGCTCGGACCGGGGTCAGACACGGGTCAGGCACGCACCGGGTCAGCTGCGCACCAGAGTCGCTGCACCAGAGTCACTACATAGAGGCACTACACCGAGCCAGCTGCACACCGCAGCGCGAGTCGGCACAAACGCAGAGGGCCGGGCGCACAGAAGACCGTGCCGACGCGCGGCAGTGGCAGCGGAAACGGCCATTATGAGCAGCTGGCCGGTTGCGCTCGCAGGAAGACAAACACCAGCACGGCCGGGTTGCTGCAAGAAGCGGCACCCTGGGCGGAGCACGGGCGAACGCAGCCACCGCCGGCAGAACCACCCGGACGAGGGTCCCGGCCGCCGGCGCCGTCCCCGACGCGATGACCTCCGCAGCACGCCCACGGCGCCGGCGCCGTCTGCCTCGCTGGGCCGGTGGGCGTCATGTAATCGGAAGCGCCAGTTGTGGGGAGACGAGCCGGGCCGATCTCCGAGTCGGCAATGGAGTCGCACAAGATTGTCCGGCTCCGACACCGTCGCGGGAGCCGGTGGTGCTGCGAGCGGGCTGCCGCAGGGGGGCCCGGCATGCTGTAGCGGAGCTGGCCGCCGGTGAGGGGCTCGGGTAGCGGCAGCGTGCTCGTGCGGGCGCTCCCGTGTGCATCTCGCAGCCTGGAATTCTACCCGCCAGGGTGGGGAGCACAAATGTCGGACACCGGTGTTTGAAAAATTTTATATATCTTTAGTGCGCAGCCCATTTTCTGGCTTCTGAAAGTTGATTAAGAACCGCCAGCTCCACACTCATCAACGACCGTCCAGCCGTCATCACCACGCCTAGACCATTGAGACCCTTTTGCGCGCACCCGTCCCCGCTTGCCCCGTGCCGTCCAGTCCCCCAGTTTTCCTTTCAGCAGCCGCAGAGTCGTTTTGTCTTTCTCGCCCACTTCGTTGCTCCCGTTCCACCTTGCCATTCCCGTCGGGCCTTTTCTCGACTTGCAGCTGACTCCCCCCACCATCGCCTAGTCCGCCTCCCCCACCCACACCATGGAACACCAGCTCCAAGTTCTCCCCAAGGAGGTCGAAATCGACTACGAAGCGCTCCCGGAAGACGCCTCCTTGACCGCACACCTCTGCGCCGGTGCCTTCGCCGGCATCATGGAGCACACAGTCATGTTCCCCATAGACTCGCTCAAGACCAGAATGCAGATCCTCAGCAACAACAATAATACCTCCATCTCCAAGAGCGTCATCTCGTCCATCTCCAAGATCTCGTCCAGCGAGGGCGCCTACGCCCTCTGGCGCGGTGTTTCCTCCGTGGTTGTTGGCGCCGGCCCGGCCCACGCCATCTACTTCTCGGTGTTTGAGGCCACCAAAACCTTCATGGTCAACAAATTGACCGCATCCCAGACCACCAAAATCGTCACCGACGAGAACCATCCTTTGATCGCCAGTGGGGCCGGTATTGCTGCCACCATTGCCTCCGACGCATTGATGACTCCGTTCGATGTCTTGAAGCAGAGAATGCAGGTCGGCGAAGCAAACGTCCCGGGCGCCACACGCAAGGTGGCTTCGGTGTTCCTGACTGCCAACTCCATCTACAAAGCCGAAGGTGCTGGTGCATTTTTCATATCATATCCAACAACCCTCTTCACTAACATACCTTTTGCGGCCTTGAACTTTGGTTTCTACGAGTACTTCTCCTCGATATTGAACCCCTCCAACATCTACAACCCGTACTTACACTGTGTCAGCGGAGGTATCGCTGGAGGAATCGCCGCAGCCTTGACAACGCCATTCGACTGTATCAAAACCACATTACAAACCAGGGGAATAACGCAGAACGAAAACTTGAGGCAAGTCAACGGTTTCCTCAGTGCAGGAAGAGCCATGTTGAAAGAAGGAGGCTCCAAGGCCTTCTTGAGGGGGTTGAAGCCTAGAATCATTTTCAACGTCCCCAGCACCGCCATCTCTTGGACCGCCTACGAAATGGCCAAAGAAATACTATTGAGATGATTATTAGTACAGCTTTATTGAAGAGACAGTGGCCTCTATTGCAAGATATTAGAGATAGCGCTGCGCTTCGAATGAGCGGGCAGTCGTATTCCGTTGGAAACATTCTCCTCGGTCATAGAAAAGAGGCACATATCGTAACCAAGCGGGGCCGTTACCAAAGTTCGTCGAACCGCCACTCCACTCCGAGTGACTAATGTGTAAGTATATATATAAAAGATTAGGAAATGACATTAATTAGATAGTCACATCGCACATGGTAGTAGGGCGCAATTCCGAGGATCCGTACCCCGGCGTCAGTTCTCCCAAATCTGGGCAGTGCCGACCAGATAGCTTCGACCTGCGCGAGCCCTTTGAATCGCCAGCCGGTCGTCTAGTTCTGTATAGCATTGATCAATGCCTTTGCGTTGGCAATGTGGGCCAACTCGCGGGGGTGACGAGACAACTTCTGAGCCACGAACGAAAAGAGGACACAGGACCCCAAGAAGCCCAATAGGTTGAAGAATGCCATCCGAGAGTACGACCTCTCTTCCTCCTCCGTTCTGAACGAGGCGAAGATCCTTCGGATGCTAGCAATGATCATTTCGGTGGAGTGCTTCGCGAAGAAGCAGAACTTTTTGGTCACAAGTTTCCGCCAGAAAAGACGCGAGTCTCACCAAGGATTTGAACCGGTGACCAGTAGAGAGAGGCAACGAAAAAAAGACAGCACGACGGCAGCCACCAAAAAGAAGAAGAAAACCTTTCTCACTACTATGATCGGTATCGGGTACTTAACAAGTTAAGTTCGCATATTGCACTCAATAGCCCTTCCGTTGAAGAGCCAACCATCCGCGGTGCCTTCCCATAACAAATGTTTGTATTTCTGATGACACCGCCCAACGTTTCCACGCTAGGAAGCTCTCTGGAGCATTAGATATGGATGGAGAGAACCACCGAATTTCCCACCCGTATTGCTGAGGAGACCTCTTGTGTTGACGGGTAAACGCGAGACGTAATGAGAAAAGTTGGACCAGTGCGCCAGGGCGCACACATCTAGTCGCTGTAGCGCGTCAGCGGTACTAGCGTAGTTGTGCGGAAAAGATCCCCCCAAACCTTGCGATGCACCGAAGCGATGAGCCGTCCACTTTTGAGTGGGCTCTTCACGGAAAAGTGCAGCGAGGATCGAGCTCGCGGCGTTAACGCTCGCGTGTGTAGGATGGTGTAACGTCCGGCGTTTGAAGGCAGCGCCATTCGAAAGAAGGCGATGGGCGAGGCATACTTGCCCGCTGCGTCATCAGCGAAGCCCAGCGAAGCCCAGCCGCTAGCCGAGTCTGCGTTGTTGTGTTTGTTGTTGCTCCAAATGCCCCAACACGCGGAGCACCCGCCGCTCTCTTCATCTAGACGACGATCGTTCACTGTGGTCTTCTCCGTGTTTAATTTCCGATAATCTGTCCATGCAAGGGTGTTGCGGTTTTGCCCTCATCATTTCTACTAACCAGTGCTTACTAAAATTAGAAACCCAGTCGACTAAAGCCTCAGTCCAAAGTACGCGGCTAACATGTGCTCGCGGAACCACGTAAGTGCTTCGCCAATGCTTTGTGGCCAATCAGTGGTACATACACTGATGGCAAAAGTTCTGCTGCCAAGTCTCATTGAAAAATATGGCACTGGAAGACCTGCTACTGAAACGAAAGCTCCACAAGCAAAAATTATTAGTGCCCCCTGCGGGAGGAACGAACGGAACTTCGGAGTTAACATGCTGCCGTGCAACGTATTAGTCAGTCCAGACCATCCCACACTAGTGAAGAATGTTCCGCTGGCTGCGAGCCCAATATCCAGACAGCCTATTCTGGAATACGTAGAAGATGCCAAAGTTGAAATACGCTACATGAAAAATAGTCGGCAGACTGCCAATTCTCATTTATTTTCAAGAATTTCCATGGGCGCCCAGAGGCGTAACCAGCCCAGTTCTCTTGGACAGCTGCGTGGACGAGGCTTCATGTCGGAAATAGAACACGAGGCGTGTTCGTCGCTGACCCGCGGCGGTTGGCGTGTGGCCTGGCCGTGCTGTCTGGCCGAAAACCGTGCCGTTCCTACCATATGTTGTTTGCCTCGCCACAAAACCGTAAACATGCGAGTTAAAAATTTTATCTATTCGATCGCAGGACAATGTCCTTTTGTAAACTCCTCAACGGCATCTAAAATGTCCAGGGTCACTTGCTTTGTGTCCATAATATCGCTGTATATTGTGCTGCAGCCAATGGTAGACGACGCCCCATTGGTTCGGTGAAATTAAAATAGTTCTCATGACGTTTCTTTTTGCAAATATTACTCTACCCCAATCTTTGTATAAAACAGTAGGCCCTGACCCCCGGCCTCCCCCAGTCCTTTTTCCTCATTATAGCAGAGCCGTAATGACTTCAGACACCGAGTCCTACAACAAAGCCGAGTCCCTCAACAAAGTTCTGACCGCCGCCAACAGCGAGGTCGAATCCTACGAAGAGGAGTTGTCCATCGGGGTTCTTAAGGCGGAAATCTTGGCTAACCAATGGGCCGGTCACTGGATTTATGACGCTCTTTTGTTATTTTCGGCCTTCTTGGTCGGTTACGCTTACGGGTTGGATGGCCAAACCAGGTACATGTACACCAGTTTCGCCACTGCTTCGTATTCGGAACATTCCTTGCTTACCACCATCGGGGTTGTCACCTCGGTGGCCGGTGCTGCCTGTCAGCCGGTCTTTGCTAGATTGTCCGATGTCTACGGGAGATTGGAGATCTTCATTGTTTCCATCATCTTCTATTCGGTCGGTACTGTCATCGAGTCCCAAGCCCACGACGTGCAACGTTACGCTGGTGGTTCGGTTCTCTACCAAATCGGTTACACCGGGGTCATCCTCATTGTCATGACCATGTTGGCCGATTTCTCCAACTCCAGATGGAGATTGTTCTACTTGTTGGTTCCAACCTTCCCCTTCATCATCAACACTTGGATCTCTGGTAACGTGATCGAGGCTGTCGGTCCATTGAAGCACTGGTCTTGGGGTGTTGGTATGTGGGCATTCATCTTCCCATTGGCCTGTCTCCCATTAATCGGCTGTATGCTCCACATGAGATGGATGGCAGGAAAGACCGAAGAATGGAAAGCCTTCAGACAAAGAAAAACCAAGTTCCAGGAATTGGGATTCTGGGGATTCATCAAGTACTTGTTCTGGATCTTGGATATTATCGGCTTGCTTCTTTTGATTGTGATGCTTGGTTGTATTTTGGTTCCCTTGACCGTAGCTGGTGGTGTTCAGTCGAAATGGAAGACTGGAAAGATCATCGCTCCTTTGGTCATTGGTGCTCTTATGTTTCCGGCTTTTGGGTTCTGGGAAGCTTACGGCGCCAAGCACCCTATTGCTCCTTGGAAGTTATTGAAAGACAGAGGTGTGTGGTCAGCTTTGCTTATTAGTGGATTGTTGAACTTCATTTCCGCGGTGGAATCATCCTATCTTTCAGCCGTCTTAATGATTGCATTCAACCAATCTCAAAAGGCTACCACGATTATTACTTCGTTGAGTTCTTTCGTCTCGGTCGTCGGTGGTTTCTTCTTTGGTTTGGCAGTCGTCTACTTTAGAAGATTGAAGATCTTTATCATTTTCGGAACCTCCATGTGGATGGTGGCTTTGGGAATTATGATCTACTTCAGATCGGCACACACATCCGTCTCGGGTATCATTGGGGGTATCTGTTTGATGGGTTTCGGTACTACTTTCTTCTCGTACCCCGTCAGTGTTTCGTTGCAATTATGTACTGACCACGAGCACATGGCTGTCATCATTTCTTTGGGTTTGACCGTTTACCGTATTGGTTCTGCTGCTGGATCTGCGGTTGCGGGTGCCCTTTGGACCCAAGCCTTATATCAAAAGATCTTGGACAAGATGGGCGATGCTACGTTGGCCACACAAGCATACTCTGACCCATACACCTTCATTGCCAAGTACACTTGGAAAACGGTTGAGAGACAACAACTCGTTTCTGCGTACACTGACTTACAGAAGCTTTTGATCATAGTCGCCTTGGTGTTCTGTGTCCCAATGATCGTTGCAGCACTCTTCATTAGAGATCACGAGTTGGGGCTGGAGCAAAGTGGTAAGGGCTTGCTTCAAAAGGGCGGTGACGACTCGGTGCTTGCCATTTTTAAGAGACACAAGAAGACCGAAGAAGCTGGTGAAGAGAGAAAAGAAATAGTTTAGTTCATAATTTATAGATTCATAATGTTATAACACGCCGGGGACGCATCCCACTAATATCTTTCAAACGTTTATAGTGTGCACCATTCTAGTAGTATGTGCTGCCGATTTGCAGCTATACCCCTGGCAATATTATTTGACCGACTGCACCCCGTCAGCCGGAAACATTAAACTTTACCAAAATAATAATTGCAACCATTCCAGTTTTTGCCTGCATACAAATGGGCGGCTAATGGTAGAGCCAACGGGTTGTTGTGCGAGTGCTTTCGGGGCATGAGCCCTATGTGTGCTCACGTGAGACAACTTTGGGAAAAAAGTACTTTGTCGTGCGGAGCACACTTCATGGCTACTGGTTACCCGCACTTGCTGCCACTATGGCCGTCCAAACTGCACTCTCATACTACCAATTCACTCCCATAGTAGCGAGAGAAAAAAAATTTGACTGAAATTTTTATCTTTGTATAATTTGTTTCAAACTTCGTTAACAGTAATAGTCTAGTATCCAACATGCTTATTCCAAGAGAAGAAAGAAAGAAGATCCACCAATACCTCTTCCAAGGTATGTAAAGATAAAGCAGCAAGAAAGAACAACCAAGAGACCCACTCCGGCTGAGATCAAAAAACTACCACGGTCCCGTCTTTGAGTGGAAGACAAACCTTCCAAAAGTCGAAAGAAGGCGGACCAGATGATCGACACGAGGATCCAGCAGCCCGTAGATGCAACGCCTCAACAGTGCAGACAAGCTCGTTGGCCAGATTGAGGAGACGTGGTTTGAGACACGGCGACTGTCGTTGTATTGTGTCGAGAACCAAAGGACTCGTCTGTACCATCAAGCCAAGTCACACAGCGATTGTTTGCGGTCTCTTTGGATCTGTTCAGGGCATATGTGTGACCAGTGAATCGAATACTAACTCATTTTATAGAAGGTGTCGTTGTCGCCAAGAAGGACTTTGACCAACCAAAGCACGAAGAAATTGACACCAGAAACTTGTTTGTCATCAAGGCTTTACAATCTTTGACCTCCAAGGGATTCGTCAAGACCCAATTCTCATGGCAATACTACTACTACACCTTGACTGACGAAGGTGTGGAATTCTTAAGAACCGAATTGAACATTCCAGAAGGTATCTTGCCTTTGACCAGATTGAAGACCGCCCCAGCTCCAAGACTCGCCAGAGGTCCAAGAGGTCCAAGAAGAAATGTCCGTGATTAAGTTGGTTGACTATCAAGAACCCAGCATTGTATTTTTACTATTTTCGCTGAAGATAGCTACTAAATAGGTAGTCGTTTTAAAATATAATTGTGTCGTAAGACGATCTAAGTAAAGAGTTTTCCAGTGTAGAGAAGCGAGAGCATGCCGAAGTAGCTACAACTGTCCCCCTCGTAAGCTCCTGGAGCTGGGCCGCAGGATCGTCGTTTCGTCACCTAGAGAATGCCAACTCCCCCTTTGGCTCGGGTATTTTTCAGCGGTGGGCCATTCTCGTGGCCCTCTGAAACAGCGGTCGCAACAGTAAAAATTTTCGACCTATTTTTACCCACTGTACGCTCCTTTCCCTGAGATTCATGTGTGCGCGTGTCACGTGCGTCTGATCCGTGCCATACTCATAGACGGGGCCTCGACTCTCAAATGTTTTGATTTACGCTTTTTCTACAAACCGCCACTACACCCGCCCACCGAAATGCCCGTGGACGAACTCCCAATGTACCCTACGCCCCAGCAGGCAGCCTACGTAGTGGGAAGCCCGCCGGGCGGAAGGAAGACCTCCGCGCAATTCAAAGCTAACGTGTCCCACCGGCCCGCTACCAAACAATACCAGGTGAATCAACAGTACCACCAGCCTCCCCCACAACAGCAGCAGTACTACCAGCCACAGCCCACCCCAGCGCCTCCCATGCAGCACTACGGCGCACCTCCACAGCATCAGCAAGCGCAGTATGCTCCAACCCCACAGCAATACTACCAGGGCGCTCCGCTGCCGCAGTCCTCCCACTTCCAGCAGCAGCCGCAACAGCACCATCATCAGCAACAGCAGGCTCCTCCTCCACAGAGATACGACTATGCTCCGTCGCAGCACTCGGCCCCGCCAGTTCAGCAGCAACAGCAACAGCACCACCATCAACAACAACAACAACAACAACAACAACAACAACATCTGCATTCTCAACAGCCGTACCAACAGCCTCAGCACCTCTCCGCGCACCTGTCGTCGCCTCTGCTTCAGAACCAGCCACAGTATGTTGCCACCTCCCTCCACAAGAAACCGCCCCCCATCATGAATACGTCCCCCTTGCAGCCGCACCAACCGACTCCAAAAAAGGAGCGCGTTAAAGATCCGCCTGTGCGAGACAGCACCCCGCAAAAAACTTCGTCCAAGCAAAAGTTGGAGGTGGAACTCAGACTGGTGTTTGAGAAGGTCGACACCAATAACAGCGGCAAGCTCTCGGCAAAAGAGCTTTCGGCGGCCCTCCTCAACTTTGACAACACCCGTTTCCAGAACTCGACTATTGTCCTCATGATCAAGCTCTTCAGCAGCTCCAGTGACGTGGCGTCGGTTCCCTTGAAGAGCCTCAACTTTGAACAGTTTGTCTCCTTGTGGAAATATTTGTCTGCCTACAAGAAGTTATTCGTGCTGGCGGACACTAACCGATCTGGTGACATATCCTTCGGCGAGTTTCAGAAGGTGTTGGAACAAATAGGCTACAAGCTCAACATCGATTTGGTGTTGAACCTTTTCCAGAAGTTTTCGTACAAGGACTCTTACTCTAACCACCAAGATGTCGGGATGTCAGTGGGTAAATTAAAGTTTGACGCTTTTATTGAGTTGTTAGTCTACTTGAGAAAATTGACGGATGTCTTCAAAAAATACGACAAAGACTTGTCTGGTGTGGCTACCATCAGCTTTGCTGACTTCTTGTTTGAAGTCAGTAACTTGTCATGAGTACAGGGAATTCAGCTCCATCAGATGCGGGATCACGAACGTGAAATGGTCTAATCGGTGAATTTATATACACAATACGATCATCTTCAAATGTCCCCCATCCTACTAGATGCACAGATTATCCTGTAGTAAAAAATGTATTCATTACGTCGTAAAACGGGTCCTTATATAAAGTAACTTTTGAGATGTAATCCTTCCAAATCTTGGATTTGGTCTTCACTAAACATCTTACTGTCGATATGCCAAGTATCCTGTCTGTTCTTCTTGAAAGACCCCAACTTCTCTTTGGCAGTTCTGCCAGTAATACCAGGAATCCCGCAACACTTGTTCGCGAGCGTACTCAAAACCGTAGGGATCCACTTGGGCAAGGGGGACGAAAATGAGAAGGCGTGAATCAATGCCCCCAAACCAAGGGTGGCTCCGTGAAGAATCTTGGATTCGCTGCTAGAGATATTCTTGTATCCCGACTTTCTGTGCTTTCTTCTGATTTTGTCCAAGTCCTTGGAGTAGACCAGAATGTAGTTGTTGACCAAGTTCGTTACTTCGTTCGGAGGAGACACATGGAGCAACCCTGAAAGCGTGGATGCTTGCGCTTCACGAACCTCAACATTCTTGTGATAAACCATCCTATGCGTTAAAGTGATAATTCTTTCTCTTTCTTTTCTATTCAAAACGAAGATGTTCTTGAAGTAGAATGTCTCGGTAAATTCTCCCAAAATGATCGATTGAATCACATTCAAATCTTGTGAAACGTAGTGTTCCAACATGTCAACAATCTCTTCACAATGTTCAGCATTGTATGGGATCTGTGACACTTGTTTGAACAAGGTGATGGGGTCGATATTGCCCAATTGACACACCTCCTTCATATTGATCAACCCAAGCAAAAATGGCACAATGTACTTTACCACATATCCTTGGAACAAGACAGCAATGCTGTTATTCAACTCCTGTTCTAACCAGGTCAAAACAGTCGCAGCAACGTAAATATAGTTTGACCGCAAGATCTGCTGCGGCTGTAAGTGGACAACCTCCTTTCTATGAGACTCGATACGGTCGAATAGAACCGGGATGTTTTCAATGATTTTGTTCTGACCGGTGTACAAGAGTAAACCTGTCTTATTGTTGCAGCATTCGACAAAAGTTGAAGCGTCAGCAATCCCCTCCGCATACGATGATATGGAGACAGCCGCCATCAAGGACCCGATCTGAACTCTGATTGCCTCATATTGATGGTTGACATTTGCAAGACACAACTCTATAACACCGTCAGGGTCAGAGAAACTCCAGCTGGTAGAAGTAACAAAAGTTCTCAAATATGTGATTCGGGTGGCCTGTCTAATCGCAGAATCAGAATCCAAATCAATCGTAACGTTAGTGAGTGCTTCACTTACTTTTGGAAATCTCCGGCAATCAATATGAGAAGGTAACCACCAAGAATAAATGTTCCAGACTCCTCTGTTGTCAGGAGTCAAATCGTTTTCGAGAATGTTGCAAAGAAACTCAGATAACTTCTTGTCTCTCTTTTCAATGTAGTTCTCATTTGTCACCTTGGATCCGAGTAATATTCCAGTGATCACCTCACAAACCACAATGTGTGATGCTTTGTCATCTTCGATGTAGATTTCGTCTAGAATGCTCAATATATCATCAAAGTGACAATGTTCAACATAACCGTTGGACATCAAAAGGATAATGACTCCTATGAAGGTGACGTCAATCTTTTGAAAAGTAGGATTAGCTTCATTGTCCGTAATCCATAACTTAACAATGTTCAACAACCATTCCTTGGTTATCCATTTGCTGAATCCCTTCAATATCTCAACATCTCCAGCTTTCAAGTTCATCTCGTAGCACTGTTCGTCAGTTACAGCCAACATATTTTCCTCCCAGAACAACCATCCTGGGCAGGCTTTGTGTGAAACGTAATAATTTGGGTTTTTGAAGTTTTTCATTTCATTTTTCCAACTTTCGAAGTACGATACACCGTTCTTGGGAGATGTATCAACCGCTTTGAAAGTCTTAGACTTGAAATCCAAGTTGTAAAAGTTGGCAAAGTCATAGTCGCAGTCTTGAATAGTATAAATCTTCGCGACAAGTTGACTGATTCCCTTCAAAGCAAGTCTCGAAACGATTGGGTGGTCATTAGAGGCAGCAGTTGCTAATGCCTGGAAGGCATCAAAAGAAGTAGGAATCTCAAGTTCAGCTTGCATGTTGATCAAAAGATTCAAATTCAATGATGTCTCTTTCCAGTGAATGTTTGACTTCTCATGTGTCAAAATGAAAGTCTCCAAACTCTTGAGCTTCCCTTCGTACACTTTTCTCTTTCTTTCTTTCGCCATAGTGACCGCCTTGATTTCTAGATCAATAAACTCGTCCGGTGGCCTAATACTATCAATCTCATTCAACTTGATTAAACAGACACTGCTTGGCTGGTTGATATTGTCAGTGATACTTTCGAATATCTTCAGTGTTAATGTCTGCACATCCAAAGCGTCGACTGCCAAGCATCTGTAGAGCTGATGTACTAGTCTCTGGATATTGAAATAGTCACTGTGTATCTTATTCTTGATTCCTCTTAATGAAAAAATACTCAAAGCACTCTCAATCCTCTTATGATCATCCTCATCCAATCCTTTCTCAAGTGATTTTAATGCATTCTTGACAATGATGTTGTAGGCTCCATTTACTCGTTTCATGGCTCCAACCATGAGTGCCTGCGCAGGGTTTGCAATAGCAACATACGTAGAAACCGACATCTTTACCATGTCCTCGATAAGAAGCTTGTCTAAACTGGTCTGAGATCTTGACGTAGCGTGCAACGCCACTCTCAACGAATGATAAGATTCAAGTCTTCCTCCAAATGCAATTCTTGTGAACGGCTTGCGTACTCTGTTAATACCCTGAAGACTGCTTATATATCCGTACGGGATCTTGACATGACTTGAATCTAACACTCTTTCCCTCCCCACGTCCGAGAACCATATGTTCATCACATATAAGAAATGCTTGAAGATTTTCGTGTTGTCATGGAAGTGAGTGATCAAGAACTTGAAAATAATATGCAAACTTTTACCTACCATATGGCGAGTCTTGTGAAGTTGCAAGTATAGTTTGTTTGTCTTTCTGTTTTCAGTATCGACCCCAAAGAAATAGTTGGAGGTATATAACTTTCCGTCTCTGAACGTGATAGCAGGGTTCATACTGGAAACATCCACCCCACCCTCAATTTGAGGAGTACCTCGAGCGGAGTCGTCAAGTCCAAGTGAGAGATCAGAAGCACGGATATCTTTCCGAAATTCTGGCTCTGGTGAGTCCTTGTCTGAGTTTGAATCAACTTCGATCTTTTCATCTATATCCATTCTGTCTTCGTTACTTTGGATATCGACTCCTCCCTTTTCCTGGGAAACGTGGTTATTCTCATTCGACTTGGGATTGATATCCATTACTAAGTCATCAACAATCCTCTGTAGCCTTTCGGGAATATTTCCGCCCGATTCGTCATTGTCAGCACAGCCGGTCTTGGCATCTCTAATTTGCTTCAACAAGAGAAGACGATCTTTAATGGTCTCGGTCTCATGCAATCCCAATTTAGGGATGTTTTCATTGAAAGACGGATCCAATAAATAGGACACACCACTCATAGCGTACCCGACGTACAACAAATTTGACTTGATGTCGTCCGTGACTTGAAGGGACGACTTGGCATCATGTTTCTGTTCCTCATTGAACTCGCTCATCAACTTCAGGATATTGCTAAGGCCCTTGGTCACATGGGCATTGAAACAGTCAATTGCGAAGCTGACTTCCTTCTCGCCTGGAATAAACCACTCGAATGTAATATTTTCCTTGGAGAATCTGCTCTCATCAAACTGGAACGCCCCCCAGCACTTTTCGTCAACCCCGTGAGCTGCCACATATGCTGGTGAGATCAATCTGTTTTCCAAGAGCCTTACTTTTGTTACTGAAAGAAGAATTTGATTCACCAAGTATGACGATGCAAAAACAGTAGGACCCTTCACTTTCTCCATTAAATAGAATGAGAAATCCATCAATGTCTTGCTTTCCTCGAGCAAGTAAGTTCCTGCGTTTCCTACGCATTCATTCAATATGACAAGATTCCATAAAAGGGTTTGATCTCTGGGTAACACGTCCAATCCTGTTCTTGAATTCCCTGCTCCATTTTCTTCTATTTCCTCCTTTATCTTGTCTATGAGGATAGAGCAGTAGGTCTTGAAACATTTTGGACCCCTTTTCACGAGCCCACCGCAGATTTCAGCTGCCACCTCCGCTACCGTATAGAAGGTATTATCGAATACAAATTCGAAGAAACGATCGCGGAAAGACTCATAAATGTCATCTGAAACAGACTCCAAAATAACATTTATGAACGTCGGAATTGACGAAACAAGATCTTTTTCGAAACCAGTACTTTTTGATGGATCAGGAATGTTTTCAATGAACGAAAACAATTTTTGCCCTAAGGATTTGATAAGAAACTTGAATTCAGAACTGGCCGATTTCAAAGCCATGATCTCTGTTTCCTCGTCAACATCAAATTGCAAGCCTTCCAGATACTGATTCTCCTGAAGGAATGCCAAATGATTTTGGATGAAGTCCATGGAGTACATCGGATCACCCGATCCTTCTGTAAGGTCATGGAATGGAACAAAATTAGCAACGGAAGCAAATGCACCAAGTGTGTGTAACGTTTTCTCCAAATCGTTACAGTCTATCCCTGGCAAGGACATCAGTAAAATGCGAACTAAATGAACTCTGTAAACCGGAGTAGATGCAAAATATCTAGCCAATGGCTCAATCGAACGAAGGGCAACTGTGACCCTATGAGTTGAAATGACCCCTTCGAGCGATTCATAGATGTCAATGAGATGGCTCTCAAGAACCATTTCTGCTCTTAAATACGCCAAAAGTTGCAAACTAGTCAAGTAATCTTCGGTTGCGTTTGCTTTCTTGGACTGGATACCGATCTTCACGACCGGCAATAATATTCTGACAAACTCCGTGGTGACAGTGTCTGTCAATTTGTATGCCTGGGGAAGATTGCTCAAGGACGAATGTTTCTCTCTCTCTGAGCAGTACCTCTTGTGGAATTGATAAACCAAGCTCAAGATCAATTTTGAGATTGGACGAGACCATTCTCCACTATTTGAAGGGTGGACGTAACTTTCAATTGCATTAAACAATGTTTTGATGGAGGACATTATTCCCTCTGGTTCTAACGAATTATCTCCGTGGATGGAGTATACGATGGCGGAACTAAACCCATGGAAGAACTTGCTCTTGGTTGAGTTGTACTTGTCGATCATTATACTCAAGCTGTTGATTAAGCTGTTGAACAAAAACTTCATTTGAGCTTCGGTGAACACCCCAAACTTGGACACAGGTATTCTTGCTATATTCTCTGGGTCCTCGTGGAGTCTGAACAAAGCAGACATGGAAATGAGACCCAATTCAGAGGTCAATTGAGAGTCTAAGCCAGGACTTCTACTCAATTTGGCCCACATGTAGAAAATCGACTCGGTGTAGTGGCGAATATCGGTCTTGTCGCTGACGCCTCCCGTGAATGAGTGAGGCAAAAGAGCCATCGACGAAAATACAAAAGATGCATTCGAAGGAGAGAATCTTGATACTAGCTTAGAGTAGATCTTTGGCAAATCGTTCTCATCAAAGTAGAAGGAGGCCTTCGTGGCAAGGTTGAGAAGTTGTTTTTGCTCCTTTTTGTTCATTGTATCCAATATTGGTTCCACCGGAGGGAAATGTCTTTCCAACTCCTTGTACAAGTCTGACCAAGGCAATTGCAAACCTTGCAGCTTCATGAGTTGGTTGTTTTTGGTCAACACGTCGAAGGCCTTGATGTAGGTCTTCAAGTTGATGTCTTGGCCGCGGGACAAGGACAAAAAGTAGTACACGCGGGCCAAGCTCATCCTCAAGGAGACCGGCATGTCGTATTTCATTTTCATCCACACCAACAACTCGTGGGTCCAGGTGCGGACGCCCACCACCGCCGCGGACTTGGGAGACTTCTTGTGCTGGCTCGACGACTCGCCCTCGTCGTCCAAGGCCTCGTCGTCGTCCTCGTCGGAGTCGGCCTCCATTTCCGAGTCCGAGTCTGCGTAGTTCTCGGACGGAAAGTAGTTCTCGGCCTCGTCGTCGGAGTATGTTTCGGGGGGGTTGGTGTTGATCTCAAAGAGGTTTGTTTCCAAGGCCAAGTCGATGTCGGAGACGCCGGTGGCATCCCGCAAGGCGGCCAAGTCGCTGGCGGTCACCGACAACGAGCCCTCCAAGTCGAGCGTGCGGATGGCGATGTAGAGGTGCGACACGATGTGGCTCAAGAAGCGGGCCTGGTCCTGGGGCGACTCGGTCTCGTAGGGAAGCAACCGCGGGAGGTCCAACGTGCGGGGCCGGTCGCGGGCAAAGAAGCGCGAGCCGCGGTCCAATTGCAAGCGGCGCACCTCGTCGCGGTCCTCCGGGTAGTCGAGGTTGTAGTGCTGCTCGCGGGTGCTCTGGACGGTGGTGTAGGACGGTCTTCTGGCGGTGGTGCTGCGGGGCGTGTAGTTGAGGTGCGCTCTTTGCGAGAGCGCCGCGTCGCCGCCGCGGAGCTGCGTCTGCGACGACACCCGCGGGATGGCCGTCCGCTTGAGGGGAATTGGCGCTTTCACTCCTGGTTTCTGTGTCATGGCGCTGGCGGGTGGTGGAGTTTGGCGTAGCGCTCGTTCTTTACGCTTTGCCACCAGGTAGTGCGCATCGGAGGAAAGGGCCTTGGGCAGTAACCTGCAATCGGGGCCCGGCGCTGCACACAGCGCCAACCTGCAGATCCTTCGGCATCGACCGCAAACGAGCGGCCGAGCAGAGCAGGGGGCGACGGCTGGCGGAGAGCCGCGGCGCACGCGCCGGCAAAGCGCCGTGGCGGCGTGCTGGAGCGGCGGGCCACCACGCCCGTCGCCCGACAGCCGCCGCCGGGCCCGCGGCCCGGCTGCAGATCTGGCCGGCGCTGGGTCGCTCATCCCGTCACGTGACCCGCTGGCGGTCCCCTGCCCGCGCTACCTGCAGTACTCGCAATCGGCCCTGCTGCTGGGCCTGCCAATTGCCAACCTGGCAAAGTAAGACTGAAAAGTGCCGGTGCTCGTTGCTCGGCGAGCGCCTCGGCCCGCCCGTAAATCGGCCGCCGTGGCGGGCGGGCCAGCGCCAGGCGCCCGCCGCATTCTCTTCGCCTCCCCGCCCGCCCGCTCTGCCGCCAGCCGTTCCACAGTCACGCTGGATCCTGGGGCCGCTAACTAGGAGGAGGGTCGTGCTCGGTGGCCAAGAAACGACTCATCGAAAAAAAATCTGACCTCTTTTATTGCCAATCTCACTAGGAGAAACTTTTGGCTACCTCATTTCTTAAGTCAAAGTACCATGTCTGTGTCCAATTCGAAAGCTAAGAGAGAACAAAAGCGTTTGGAAAGGGAAGCCGCCAAGTCCGCTGCCGGCAAGTCCACCAAGAAGACCAAGAAGCAACTCGCCAAGGACTCCGAGGAAGTCGAGGTTGAGGACTCCAGCGCCCAAATTGCAAAATTGAAGTTGCAAGCCGACGAGGACGGGATCTCCGACAGAGTCACCACCGGTGTCTTGGAGTCGTTGGTCACCTCCAGAGATATCAAGATGTCTTCCGTCTCCTTGTTGTTCCACGGTAAGGTCTTGATCCAGGACTGTAACTTTGAATTGAACTACGGCCGTAGATACGGTTTGTTGGGTGAAAACGGTTGCGGTAAGTCCACCTTCTTGAAGGCCCTTGCTGCCAGAGAGTACCCGGTCCCTGACCACATCGACGTCTACTTATTGAACGAGCCTGCCGAACCTACCGAATGGTCTGCTTTGGAGTACGTTGTCAGAGAAGCCGAGCACGAGTTGAAGAGATTGGAAGACTTGGTCGAAGACCTTATCATCAAGGAAGGCCCAGAAAACCCTGCCTTGGAAGGTATCTACGAAAAGATTGACGACATGGACCCTTCCACCTTCGAATCCAGAGCCGCCATTATCTTGACCGGTTTGGGTTTCGACTCCGTCACCATCAAGAAGCACACCAAGGACATGTCTGGTGGTTGGAGAATGCGTGTCGCCTTGGCCAAGGCCTTGTTCGTCAAGCCAACCTTGTTGTTGTTGGACGACCCTACTGCCCATTTGGATTTGGCTGCTTGTGTTTGGTTGGAAGAATACTTGAAGAGATTCGACAGAATCTTGATCTTGGTCTCCCACTCCCAGGATTTCTTGAACGGTGTCTGTTCCAACATGATCGACATGAGAATGAAGGCCTTCCAAATGTACGGTGGTAACTACGACTCTTATGTCAAGACCAGAACCGAATTGGAAACCAACCAAATGAAACAATACGCCAAACAACAAGAAGAAATCACTCATATCAAGAAGTTCATTGCATCTGCTGGTACTTATGCTAACTTGGTCAGACAAGCTAAATCTAGACAAAAGATTTTGGACAAGATGGAAGCCGACGGGTTGATCCAGGCCGTTGTTCCTGACAGAGTCTTCTCTTTCAGATTCCCAGATGTCGACAAGTTGCCACCTCCAGTCTTGGCTTTCGACGGTATGTCCTTCTCATACTCCGGTAAGCCAGAGGACAACTTGTACGAGAACTTGGACATTGGTATCGATATGGACTCCAGAGTTGCTTTGGTTGGTCCCAACGGTATCGGTAAGTCCACCTTGTTGAAGTTGTTCCAGGGTATATTACAGCCTCAACAGGGTAGAGTTATCCAGCACACCCACATCAAGTTGGGAGTCTACTCTCAACACTCTGCTGACCAATTGGACTTGACCAAGACCCCCTTGGACTTTGTTCGTGACAAGTTCTCCAACATATCTCAAGACTACCAGTACTGGAGACAACAATTGGGTCGTTACGGTTTGACCGGTGAAGGCCAAACCTCCCAGATGGCCACCTTGTCTGAGGGCCAAAGATCCCGTGTTGTTTTTGCATTGTTAGCTTTGGAAGCTCCAAACTTGATCTTGTTGGATGAACCTACTAACGGTCTTGACTTGTCTACCATTGACTCTTTGGCCGAGGCCATCGAAGCCTTCAACGGTGGTGTCGTTGTCGTGTCGCACGATTTCAGATTGTTGGACAAGGTTGCCAAGGACATTTTCGTCATTGAAAACAAGGGTGCCACCAAATGGGAAGGTTCCATCTTGGACTACAAGAAGACCTTGGCCGCGAAGGTTGTTCTTTAGATTGCTTCGTGCTGATAGATAAAAGCAATTCCACCACAATAATTTCGTTTTTCCACATTTGTTAGTATCGTAGTATTTATTGGGCACTGGCCCACCGCAAAATGATATGTCCAACATCACACTGACTCGTAAGCTCTTGCCAAAGGATGCATGAGAAAAAGAAAAAAAAGAACTTGGACGAGTCCGGAGTCGAACCGGAGACCTTTCGCATGCTAAGCGAACGCGCTACCAACTACGCCACACGCCCCAAGAAGAAGTGGTCCCTAGCAGGATCGAACTGCTGATCTCGGCGTTATTAGCACCGCGCCTTAACCAACTGGGCCAAGGGACCTTTCTTGTTGAGTTTACTGCTGGCTAGGATTTATGCCAGTATCACCTGATCAGGGTTCCCCTAGAGTGAAGGGCACCTTGTTGCGGTCTTTTGCCGACAGTCATCAGGCCGGTCTCAACAGACTGGCCCTCATTGGGCAAAGACTTGATATCTGTTTTGCTTGGGTTGCAGTTTTCGGCTCCCGGTTTTTCTGCTTGGTGCCCGGTTTGACAAACTTGAAGAAGAATTGCAACTTTTGACCAAATTCAGACACACCGTCAATAAGCGCACATTTGTCCACATTGTAGACCGTTGATTCTCCCCCAGAAGGTACCTGGTAGTAGTAACCTGATACTGGTGCAGTGCCCTGATACTGGGGCATCCAAGTTAGTATCTGAGATTGCCAAGCAGGGTGCTCTGGCGGCGGTGAGTCACCATTCCACCATCACGATCTCAGCCAATTTTGACGCGCAACGACTGCCGTTGGTACTCACGTTTTCCACAACATGGAGGACTATGCGCCGCTCCCGTTGATTGACCGGCCGAACATCTTCGACATAGATGCAAACGAGGGCAAGGAGGACGAGATCCCCCAAACCATCTTCAACTCGCCCCACCGAAAGGCGTGGGGGTACATCATCTTGGCCTATACGTGGTTCCTTTTCGTGACGACACTCAACACGGTGTTCGAGCTCTGGCGGTTCGTGTTGTTGCCGATGAGCTATTCGAACGACCCGGGCGTTGTTTCCAGATACGACTTTCTCGTGAGGCTATTTACGACTATGGACAAATACGTGTTGAGGCTCTGGTGTGTGTATGTGGTGCTATGGTGGTGGTCGTTCATCTCGTGGTGGGGGATCAAGTTGTTCCGCCACTCCAAGGGGTCGCAGGGAGACGATTAGAGATGGGGGAGTACTAGGGAATACATAGCGGAAATGCACAGGATATAGATTTTTGGAGAAAGAGACGATGTAGTTTACGCCGAGCCACCCTCGCCTCTGGCCAGCGTCCACTCGGATGATCCCGACTGTCTTCCCTTTGGGCCGTTGGGCACTGCTGTGGACGTAGCGAGACCCAATTGTTTCAACTCTCGATTGCGGGCAAGAATGACTTCATCGTACACATTGCGCAACAGGCTCTCCTGCTGGTGGTACTGGATGAGCAATTGAGAGTTGATGTAGTCGACGGCCCTCTTGACCACCCGCGGGGAGGAAACGACCGAACCCGAGGCGATTTGGGCCGCTTTGGTGATGTACTTGGAGGACAAATCGATGCAGTAGCCGTCGTTGAAGCCCACCACGTAGCTCATTTTCTTGCCCCAGTTCTCGGCGTAGATCATGGGGTTGTCGAAGGCGTTCTCACAGGGGTCCAAGTGGACCCAGCGCTCGAGCGAGAGCGAGTAGTACTCACACCACACGTGGTCCTCGCGGTTCCACACGTACCGGATGCGGTTCTTGTTGGGGGACAAGAGGGCGTGGAGAATGAGCAAGAAGCAGTTGACCCATTCGCCGCAGCGGCCCTCTCGCGACCTGAGCAACGACACAGGGTTGTTGATGCGGGCAAAGTCCACCGAGATGTTGCACCGGGTGCACTTGTAGTGCTCGATGACGGAGATCTGGTCGGGGTTTGGCTTGTTGGCCGGGAACTGCGACGCCCCCGTGCCGCTGACACGGTCGTCCGCGCCACAGTGGGGGCACTCCGGCTTGGTGATCCATTTGAAGAAGTGGTGCTTGAAGTAGCTGAGGGTCTCCTGGACCACGAAGTCGTCGTACGCGAGCGGCGAGTCGGGCAGCCGCAGGGCCTCTCTTCTGTCCACGCCCTCGTAGATGGCGGCCAAGTCGATCGAGTCGAGGACGGCGTCCACGAGCTCCGGGGCCTTGTAGATGTCCATGCGGCCTGCCAATTGCACGAGCGAGGCCACGAACTCGCGGTCGGTTGTGGGGGCGGGCGGGCACTTGTACGCCTGGTCGATGCGGTTTTGGGTGTAGCCCTCGATGAGGCTGTTTGCGAGGGAGGAGTAGTCGATGGGGGGCATGGTGGTGGGACTGGCCGCGAAAAGGGGAAGGGGAGTGGAACGGTGGCAGCAGGGGGGAAGTGACGATCAGAGTCGGCTGAGGCAGGAATCGTCCAGGGAGATCAGCGTGCTGGGGGCCAGCGAGACGCGCGGCAGAAGCTAGGGAGAGCTAGGGGCCAGAGGGCTAGCGAGACGCGCGGCAGGGCTAGGGAGAGCTAGGGAGCGAGGGCTGGGGGCTCGCGAGTCGCGCGGCAGGGCTAGGGAGAGCTAGGGAGCGAGGGCTGGGGGCTAGCGAGACGCGCGGCAGAGGCTAGGGAGAGTAGGGAGCGAGGGCTGGGGGCTAGCGAGACAACCGGCAGAATGGGAACACGCACAGCGCCGCGGCCCGAATACCACAGCAGAGCTCGCTTGTGGCTCGCTTACCAGCCCCCAGCCCCGGGGCCCCACCACCTGATGCCACAACCCCACGCCCCGTTCATCTTCCCGAAGCGCAACCTTGTGACGGCTCGGTCAGCTGATCCAAGCGACCACTGCAACGTCGCTTACGTAAGCAGCTAAAACGAACGGCCTTGCAAGGAATGGCTGCCGTGAAAAAATATCGTAAAACCACGTAGGCGCGGGAGCTAAAAGGCACGAGGCCCAACTGCCAGCGGGACGGCGGGGCGTCTGAAGGGGAAGGCGACGGCGAGAGCACGAGCGGAGTTCCTCCACGGATCAGCACCCCAGCGGTGCCACCTGAAACGGCCGCGTTGACACAATCAGTCGGCGTCGCTCGCAGTAGCTGCAGAGGCAGAGGTTCCCCGGGCGCACCAGGGTGTCATGGCCCAAACAGGCAGGGGCTTGCGAGGGCACGCAAAAATGGCAGGTTGGGTGGTGGGGCGAGGCGCGGCGGCCCAGCAGCATCGGCGGGGCCGCTGGCACCACGAGAGCGCAAAAAAAGGCCGCCGATGCCCGCCGATTCGCGGAGGACATTTGTCGCTGGCGGAGCGAGCAGGCAGCACCTCCCGGCGGGCGGCCGGCGTCGTGCCAGGGCCGGGACGACCCGCAAGACCAGTTACCCAAAGCAGACAACAATGCCCCGTCGCACGTACGATAGCAACGGCGCATTGGCAGCTGATATCCGGCTGCTGGCGGGGCCGCCGGCTCTGGCTGGCGCCAGCGTAGCCGGCTGCACCCGCTGCTGGGGCCCCCGTGTGCCCCACCGCGACCACGGAGCTCGCTGCTCTCCCTGCCAAGATCCGGAACTATTCCGAGAAGGGCGCAACCTCGCAAAATAGAAATAACGTTTGCCAGGCTTGCCCCTCGTCGCACCCCAGGAAGAGCCGGGGTACGGAGCTCGGGGGCAAACTGGCAGCCGGCAGGGGCAGCGACACGGGGAGGCCACGGCGGCCGCCACGCCCGGCCCCCCGGCAGCCCTCGTCGTGCCCGCTGGACCCGGCCCGGTAGGAGCACTACCGCCCCCATCCCGGCGGGCTGATTGACCATCACCGAACCTTTTTGACAATCTCTCCCAAAAAACCGTTTCTGGCGCAGCCTGCAGGTTTTTGCATGTTGCAGGCGCTCTGCCGGTGCACGATTCTGCTCGTGGGCGGCCAACCCGCACTTCTGGCGTATCGCACGGCCCAACCTGCAATCGCATCTTCCGTTTTGTTAGCTCAGAATCCTTACTGATAAAAAATTTTTTTTTTTCGCCAAATTTTGAAACCTCAACCATTTTCTTCTTATCAGATCATTCTTACCATCGTAATCAGCTCCTCCCGTCCACCGCCACCCGCTCGTTTTTGCCCGTACGCCGAATTTTCTGGACCTCGAGAGAACAATTCTAGACGCCCGCCCCTTTTCCGCCCCCGCTACCGACCATGAGTGAGATCCAACACCGTCTTCCTCCCGTGCACCAGACCGCACCTCCTCACCATGCACCCAAGCCTGTGTCGAGCGCCAGCGCCAGCGCCCACGCGCCGGCCGGCGGCGCTGCTGCCGCCGCGGCCAACGGCGTGGCCACCCCGCCGTCCACCGGCCTGGGCTCGTCGTCGCCCGACTCGGCGCTCCTCCACAAGCTGTTGAGCTCCAACCCCTCGCCCCCCGCCAGAGCACAGTCCCAGAACTCGGGCCGCCTCCCGCCGGGCGCCGCCCACCAGGCCCACGCCCTGCTCCAGACCCAGACCCAGAACCCCGTGCATCCCAACGCCAAAACAACCACCCACGTCAACAACGGCACCACCACCACCAAGACCAACATCACCAGCCCTGTGTGCCGCAACTGCAAAACCCAGACCACGCCATTGTGGAGGAGAGACGAAACGGGCCAGGTCTTGTGCAACGCCTGCGGCTTGTTCCTCAAGCTCCACGGCCGCCCCAGACCCATTTCCCTCAAAACCGACACCATCAAGTCCCGCAACAGAATCAAACAACAGCCCAGCGGCTCGGCCGCCGCTGCCACCGGCACCACCTCCGCCGTCCCGTCCTCCAAGAGCTCGTCGGGCCAGAACACCCCGGAGCTCAGCTCGAAGGACTCCAAGTCCTCGTCCTCGGGCAAGAAGTCCCCCAAGGTCAAGAAGCACAAGACAGGGGCTGCTCCGGACTTGACGCCGCTCTTGCCGGCTGCCGGCGCCAGGGACGGACCCGGCTCGGCCGCCAAGAACACCTTCCCCCACCCGATCAGCAGCTCATTGCACCACCACCACCACCACCACCACCTCCCCCCACACATGACGTCCCACCAGCTACAGGGACACCACACACACCACGTAGTGCAGCCCTTGCACTACCCGTCCTCCACCCCGACCCAGTTCGCCCCGGGCTTGCAGAGGATCACCTCGCCGTTGTTGTTGTCGACTACCTCGTCCATCTCCAACGCCAGAGAGTCCCAGAACAAAATGAACCCCGTGCATGCTGCGGCTGGCGCCTTGGAAAACATGTCGAACGAGTTGGGCCCCAGCGCCACGTTCAAGGCCGGCGGCGCCTCCGCCAACGGCGTGTCGTTGATGAACAGGTCCGGCGAAACACACGTCAAGAAGGAGTCTCCGTCGAGCTCCATCTTCTCGACCCCATCCTCCGCGTTGAGTGCAGCCCACAGCCATACCGCCAACGCCCCACAGCCTCCTAAGCTTCCCGCGTTGGGGGGAATATCGTCTCCCTCGTTCGGGGCCCAGTTCCACTTGCCCCCCCAGCAGCACTCGCAAGGGTCCACCCCAGCACTCTCCCGGAACCACTCTCCAGACGTGGCACACGCCGCCCTTCCACCCTTGCTGCTGGTTCCGGGCGACAAAAACGTCTCGTTGGGCAAGCTGTACGAAGACAAGAGCTACAGACCGAACCCCAGCACCAACAACTCGAATAGCGGTGTGAATAATACCGACGACGACAGCACTAACAGCAACAAGCCCACCGGGGCCAGCAACACCAGCAGCTCCACGGGGGCCAGCAACAGCAACAACAACAGCAACAATGACAACAACAACCACAACAGCAACCACGAAGCCACGCTTTTGAAGACGAGAATCTCCGAACTAGAGCTTGTCAACGACTTATACCGCACCAGAATCATGGAGCTCGAAGCCATGGAACAGGCGGCCAGATTGCGCGAGAAGTCGATGAGGAAGAGGTTGGACGAGATTGCCAACTTGCGCAACAACAACAATTCGCCCCCCACGGCTGCCTCTACAGAAACCCCGTCGTCGGCTCCCAAGAACAACAACAACAGTACCAGCATCAACTCGATCGCTCTGCCCCTGGGACCCTCATCTGCCCCTTCGTCGGGACACGGGCCTGCGCCATTGACCGCCGGGTCGTCCAGCAGCGGGCCCATTTCGTCGTACCCTGCGCCGTTGGCCTCGTTCCCCAACTACTCCATGCTGTACCACCACCCTGTTCTTCCATCCATACGGCAGGTGCCTGCATCGTCGTCGATCTTGCCTCCCTCAAGCTCGATAACGTTGCCCTCGCTCAAGAGAGAACATGACGACACCGACGCAAGAGACGACAAGAAGCAGAAGCACTAGACAGACCCCGCGAACGCGCGGCCTTTAATTTATCGGTGTGGCTGTTCTTTTTCTATCATCTTCGTTTTGGACGCTTTAATGAGAACCCTTTATTTATTAGTTTTGGAAATATACAGGTACTATATCAGAACCGTGTAGCGAATTGGCAAAGTGGCAGCCTAAGTGCGCACGTCGGGACTGTCTCTGCCCAAGAACTCCTTGAACTTCAACAATTCCAACACAAACTCCACGTCATGTTCCAAGAACTCATCCACCTTCAATCCGTACTTGCTCTTGTCGTCAGAGTACTTTTCCAAGTACAACCGCACGGTGGCACCCGACGACCCAGTGCCGGACAATCTCACGATGAAACGCAACCCGTTCTCGAACTTGACAAACAACCCTTGCTTGCTCGACACGGAGCCGTCCAAGTCGGTGTAGGAGAAGTTGTCTGCTTCCTTGAGAACGTAACCCGGAGCCAAAGTGTCGCCAGCCTTCTTGTTTTCAACAATGGAGGTCAACAAGTCGATGATTTTGTTGGCACCTTCGCCAGACACGTTTTCGTAGTCGTATCTAGTGAAAAAGGTTCTTCCGTATTTTTCCCAGAAGGAGTTTTGAACAATCTCAATGGAAACCTTGCTTTCTGGGTTCTTCTGGTGGTAGTCAGCCAACACGTTCAACCAAGCAACGATGGCCCACAACCCGTCCTTCTCTCTGATGTGGTCCGAGCCGGTACCGAAGGATTCTTCCCCACAGATACTCAACTTCTTGGCGTCAAAGAGGGAGCAGAAGAACTTCCAGCCAGTAGGCACCTCGTAGACCTCAAGGCCCTTTGATTTGGCAACCAAGTCAATGGCGCCAGAGGTAGGCATGGACCTGGCCAAGCCGTTGACCCCGTTCTTCTTGAAGTAGGGGATCGAGTCGGCGTATTCCGCGATGATGGCGACAGAATCCCCCGGAGATACAAATGTTCCAGCACCATAAATCATGTTTCTGTCACCGTCACCGTCGGAGGCAGCACCAAATGCAATGTTTTCCTTGTCGACTCTTTCCACCAAGGTGTGGGCGTAGGTCAAGTTAGGGTCGGGGTGCAAGCCGCCAAAGTCCGGCAAAGGCTTGTAGTTCTGGACGGAGTCCACGGGCAAGCCCAATTCCTTGACAAAGGTCTCGTATCCGTAGGGACCGGTTATTCCGTTCAAAGCGTCGAACAAGATGGAGAACCCCTGAGTGTCGGTGACCTGTTCGAGGAACGACTTCATCAACGGGAAGTCAAAGATGTCCTTCAACATTTTGATGTAGTCCTCGGTGGGGTCAATGACCTCCACCTCGATGGGGCCGGCCTGGGAGGTGCCGACCTTGGTGATGTCCACATCAGGCAAGTCGACCCACTTGTAGTCGGTCAACTGTGTGGAGAGATCGTAGATTTTGTTTGTGACGGACTCGGGGGCGGGGCCGCCGTTGCCCAAGTTGTACTTGATGCCCAAGTCGTTTTCGGGCCCGCCGGGGTTGTGGCTGGCGGTCAAGATGATCCCGCCGGTGGCGCTTCTGATGCGGATGACGTGGGACGTGGCGGGGGTCGAGAGGAAGCCGTGCTGGCCGACAATCACCTTGGCGACGCCGTTTCCGGCGGCGATCTTGACGATCAACTGTATCACGTGGTCGTTGTAGTATCTGCCGTCGCCGCCGACCACCAAGGTGGCGCCGCTGGAGCCCTCGGGAATGGCGTCCAAGATGGCCTGGATGAAGTTTTCGGTGTAGTGCTGCTGCTTGAACACAGCCACCTTCTTTCTCAAGCCGGAGGTGCCGGGCTTCTGGTCCTGGAAGGCGGTGGTGGGAATTGTTTTAATGTCGGACATAATTGGCGGTGGAGAAGAAGAAGAAGAGAAAAACGTGGTGGATTAAATTACGACGGCGCCCAATCGAAACGGTAAATATTGTTGAATCATCTCCCGTTTTTGTGTTGCACATTTAGGCAGGCTGGAGACCGCTGGGAGCTGAGGGGAAGTGGCGCCACGGGGAAGCGCGGAGTAGCAGCGACGCAGCAGCCGGCAGGGGCACCGGTGGGGAAGCGTGGGATGACGGAGAGGCGAGGCGGGCCGGGTCCCACGGCAGCAGCCGTGGCCGTGGCGTGATGCCGGGGCTGCGAAGGTTGCTTCGGCCAAGGAGCGAGTAGACGGGCCGGCCAGCGAAAACGGGCCTGGCTGAGGCAGCGCACCCCCGGTGGGGGAAGAGCGTCGCGGCGCTGCAGGTAGGGCCACGCCGCTAGCGAGCGGTGCAGACGTAGGAGGAGCTTCGAGTAGGGCAAGCGACGTGTGCGGGTCGACGCAAGTCCGAGCTCTCGCTGGCGCTGGTGCACCGACGCGACTCGCGAGCGTCGCCAGGCGTCGTTCTGGGGAACGGCACGCGCGGCGAGGAGCCACAAGGGGATCCGTGTCGTCTCCGGGATCCGTGTCGTCTCCGCACAGGCTCCAGCGGGCTGGACGGTACCCGCTGCCTCGGTAGCGGAGTGCAGCCGCTCCGGAGTGATCAGCGTAGCGTCGGCGCCTGCGCAGGCGTCGCGCCGGCGTAGGCGTCCGCAGCCCTGACCGAGTGTGGGGGACGTGCTTGAGGCGGCGTCCCTGGCGCTCGCAAACCCCAGCGACGGGTGTCGCCAGTGCCCGACCGCCACAGCATTTGGGGGCTACAGACATTTGGACACAGAACGTTCGAGGCAAAGAACATTTTGGACGTCGCTGTCGCAGCACGCTTGTCGAGCTGCCGAGTGCATTTCTTACATGGGTGCAAAAAGTACGTGCGCGTAATCTTATGACTATCAACTCGTCGTCCTATGTGCTCAGCGGCCACCTCCGCTCTTCTATCTCTCTATCGAGCAACACCTAAGCAACACGGCCCCGGCAAAACACCCCCCGCGCGGGGCTGCTTCGGCACACGCCTCCAGCACTTACCATGCGATTTTGGCAAGGAACCCTTGTGGGTACTTCCTGTTGCACATCTTTCTCAACTCGTCATAGGCAACTACGCACACGCCAAAGCCAAGCGAGATGAAGTAGTACTCCACGGGTACTTGGCCGGTACCGAGGGTGGTCTGGATGGCCGGTATGTAGTTGATGATGAAGGTGGATCCAAATACAATCGGCAACACCATGAATAGCCTCTTGTTACGCAAAGGCGATTGCTGGAAGACACTCAAGTACCGGGTTCTCATCGAGAACAAATTGAACATCTGCATGATCACCAAGTTGGCAAAGTAGATGGACGACGACATGCTGATCCAGTCGTCAACATTTGGAATCGACTCGTACGACCCGTATGATAACGTCAACTGGCTGAACTTCACTCCATGCCTCTGCATGTTGATAAATGCCAACAACATGGACGTGAACGTGTAAAAGGTTCCAATGGTGAAGTAGGAGTGCAACAACAATCTAAAGTCAACAAGACGCTCCTTGGTGATGCTTCTGGGCTGCTTTTTCAACAAGTTGCGCTCATCCTTTTCGTACGCCAAGACAAGGGCCCCACAACAATCAGTGATGCAACAAATGATGATCATGCAGAAGGACGACAACATCTGTGGCAAGCCAAAGATCACGTTCAACAAAACAGGCCAAAGCTCAGAGTAAGTTCCAGCTGGCAACAAGTATCCAATGGTCTTCTTGAGGTTTTCGAACACCAATCTTCCGTACTTCAAGGCTTCAATGATACTGAGGAAGAGTTGATCTTCAGAGTCACTATTCATCAAAATAAGATCAGCCGCCTCTTTGGCGATGTCCGATGCCCCCAATATCGAGATACCCACGTCGGCTTGCTTCAACGATGGCGCATCATTGATACCATCACCAGTCATTCCAATAACCATTCCATATTTTTGAAACTGTTTGATAATGAGCAACTTCTGTTCTGGCGTAGTTCTGGTGAACACAAGCTCCTTGTACCTCACCAATGTCTGCCACTGGACCTCGGAAATGGTGTTCAAGTCTGGCCCGGTGACACTAATGCTTCGATCCTCGACTTTTATTTCCTTTTGCAAATCACCAAGCAGATCAACGTACTCGGTGGTGATGATTCCACACTTTTTGGCGATGGACAACCCGGTCAACTCAAAGTCACCAGTGATCATAAGCGTCTTGATGCCGGCAGTTCTCAAGGTATCGATAACCTTGTCGATATTCTTTCTGGGAGGGTCTTCAATTCCAACCATCCCAGTCAAAATCAACTCCGACTTGATGATCTCCCGGATGGCTTTTGCAGCCTCAATCTTGTCATTGAAATTGATGTATCCCTTGGAAATAAGCTTACATCCCAACATAACAACTCTCTTTCCATTTCTGGCCCATTTTTGCTGCAACTTGTCGACCTCGGCTCGGTACTCCGAGTTCAACTCCACCAAGGTGTTATCCTTCTCCATCACGTATCCGCAATAGTCCATGAGAATGTCTGGAGCTCCTTTGATGGTCAACAAGTACTCATTGGAGTAGTCAATACAACCGGTATTGAAGCCAACGTCATTCCAGACCTGAGCATCTGGAGTGTTGGCTTCCAATACAGTCACCATGTACTTGTCCTTCGAGTTGAAAGGAATGTTGAATTTCTTGGTCCAAAGACTCATTTGAGATTCCACGCTGATTCCAGAATCGATTGCAAATTGCATGACAGCACGATCCGTGGCGTTTCCGTACACAGCCTTGTTCTCGACTGCTGCCGCCTCATTACACATGGCTGAAATGGTCAACATGCCGCTTTGGAGGGTTCGCTTTTCGGCAAACTCCTCACTTTCGGTATCGATTTCTTCTTGCCCATAGGAGACGTTGGTTACCACCATGGCGTTCTTGGTGATGGTACCTGTTTTGTCAAAGCACAAGACACTGACCGAGCCCAAGGTCTCGACAACGGACAAAGTCTTACACAAGATCTTGTTCTTTCTCATTTCGTTGGCGGTGATAATCAAACACATGGTGAGGGCGATTGGTAAACCTTCTGGGATGAAAGCAACTGCAACTGAAACAATATCCACGATCAAGGTGGGGACATTGATCCAATCAGGGTACTTGCGGCGTAACCAGGCCGCCCAAAGAATGACGACGAGAACGACCAAACTGAGGATGATTCCACTTGTCAAAGCCACGAATCTCAAGATCTCGTACTGCAAGGGGGTCAAGCCTTTCTTGGGTTTCGAAGTCATCTTGGCAATGCTTCCGAAGATGGTGTTATCACCTGTCGAAACAACGATGCCTCTACCAGTCCCATTGATACCAAATGTTCCTTGCATGGCGATACAGGTGCTTTCCAAGTAGTTGGACTTGGGAGGGTCGCTGGCGGAACTGGCCGGAATGGGGTTGGACTCACCGGTCAAGATGGACCTATCGAAGGAGAGATCGGAGGAGTTTTCGAGGATTCTGATATCGGCAGGGATCTTGTCACCAGCGGTGAACACCACCAAGTCGCCGGGGACCAAGAACTTGGAGTCGATGTTCTGAGACGCCCCGTCTCTGATGACCCTGCACTCCGTGGGAATCATGTTATGGATGGAGTCCATAACCCGGGAGCTCGAGAAGTCCTGGAAGAAGTTGAAGAGCGCCTGGGCAAGGAAGACGGCGAAAAGAATGCAGCCGAGAATCAAGTTGGCGATGGCTGGCGGCTGGCCCAAAGGCTTCCAAGAAACGATACACAAGATACCACCGACGAAGAGCAAGGACCCAAAGCCGCCGAAGAAGTAGACCACGATTTTCTTGAGCAACTGGGAGGGAGGCTTCGACTGGACGTTCAACCCGTACTGCTTGAGGTTGGCGTCGTACTGGTACTTGCTCAAGCCAAACACCGGGCTGGTGACGAAGGTCTTGGTGATCTCGTCGACGGGGTCCGAGTGGAACGTGGTCGAGGCGAACTTGCTGGGGGTCGCCTCGACCTGGGTGTTCGACTCGAGCTTGTTGTCGACCCTGTGCGAGACCGTCTTGAACAACCCCGGCAAAACCACCCCGGGCTGCACCTTCTCCTTGATGGTGTACATCTTGCCCGACTCGCTGTCCCTGCTGTGGATGGAGAAGCGTCTGCGGCGGCCTCTCACCGAGCCTCTGCCTTCCTGCAAGTCGTCGTCATCGAACTTGACTTTTTCCTCGACGGCTACAGCAGAGTAGTCGTCCTCCTCTTTGGTGGAGATATCGGTTTCGGAATCGATAGGCCTCATGGTGAATAATGAGATGGTGGCTACGTCGAGGGAACACGCCGAATATATAGCGGGTGCCAATTAGCACAGCGCCGGGCCAATTATCTGGCCAAGCCCTGTCCAATAGACCCAGCCGAGCGGCCAGGAGACCCGCTGGCCTTTGTGGAGAACACAACACGGCCACCTGAGGGAATTATTGTATTGGTAGTGCCACTTGGCTCGGTGATTGTCTGGTGGTCCCAATTAAGTTTGCGGCAATTTAGATGCAAAAAGTAAATCCCGCAGCCCCAAACGTCTCAGAACGAAGGCCGTGTCAGAAGAGCGAAAAGGGCAGTGCTGGCGTGCTGGTGCGGGCGTGCTTGTGGTACTGGTGGTCTGGGGGTACTGGGGGTACTGGGGGTACTGGCGGGGTGCCTGGTGACGGAGCCCGCCAGATTTCCAGCACCCGTCAGGGCCCTGTGCTGCTACAGCGTGTTGGCCCAATTGGGCTGACGGAAATGTAGAAATTTCCAATACGTCAAGAAAAAAGCGAACACTATCAGACGTCTTTTTTTGCTATATAGCGCGAATTTGCGTCACCGCTAGAGGCTCTGGAGCGCGGCGGGGCATCACACCCTCGAGCGGGTTGGGGATCGTAACAGAGCCCCGATCATTCTCCTCACACCCTGAGGGGATTAAGCCACCCGAGGTAGCGCACGGAGAAGCTGCGGCCGCACAGCCAAGCATTGTCCGCCGCCCTGGCTCGGGCACACGGCATGTGCTCCGCAGAAGCGAAAAATCCGACCCGGGTGCATTCCTGGCGGTTCTGGCGGCCGCCGTGGGTGGCGGTCGTGCACCGGGGGCCTATCCTCTGATTTTCATCACCTTCTTCTTGGGCTGCTTGGGCGCGCCGGCCGCGGGCTTGAGCTGCGCGGCGTCGTGCTGCGGCTCGGGGTCGTAGATCGACTTGGTCATGGGATGCTTGAGGGTGAAGTGCGAGTGCACAGGCACGATGGTGTTCATCCGGAAGCCCTTGACCTGGGGCACCTCCTCGGGCTCGAAGCCGTGCTGGAAGTCGGGCGGCAACGCGACGCCGCTCTTGGCCCCCACGCTGTCCAACGTGGTGGGGTGCTTGCCCAAGTAGTCGGCGATGCTGTTCAACAAGGCCCTCTTGTTGGGGAAGCGCGCGTTGAACACCTTGCCGCCGTCCAACGAGTCCTTGATCATCACCCGCACGCGGCCCGGGTTGCCGTAGTCCTGCGGGTGCGTCTTGTCGAGCTCGAGCAACACCGGGAGCTGGAGCGCCCGGCACGCGTCCGAGATGGTCTTGGCCAACGGGTTGCGCACCGCGCGCGAGGCGCTGACGCGGCGCCCGTCCTTGTGCGAGCGCTGCTGGTCAAAGTAGCACGGATACAACACCTGGAAGCGCAGGAGCTGGTCGCGTTCCTCCTGCGAGAAGTCCTTGGGGTCCACCATGTCGCCGCGATTCACCACCTGCGGCTGCGGCTGGCCCGGGACGGGCGGGAACCCGGGGAACGGCGACGCC
This sequence comes from Suhomyces caryicola, assembly GCA_030568635.1. Lineage (NCBI taxonomy): Eukaryota > Fungi > Ascomycota > Pichiomycetes > Serinales > Debaryomycetaceae > Suhomyces > Suhomyces caryicola. Next base: position 223,523 of record JAJMGG010000009.1, on the reverse strand, counting down.
GCGGCGCCGTCGTCCTGGGACCGTGTGATCTTGGGGCCCTCTCGCTTGGGGGCAATGGCCGTCTTCAACGTGGGGTCGAACTCGGCGAGGTCCATTTCCAAGTTGTCGATGTCGTCGTCGACTTCCTCCAACGTGGGTCTTTTCGACATGGCGGGGCGGCTGTGGGGTGGCGGGTATGGGGGGTCGGGCGTCGGGCTCTTTGGTTGGCCATAGGTCGCTGGACGAGCCAGATCGAAAAAGTAGGACTAGAAAACGCAACCTGCAAAGCACGCAACCCGCAAAAGCACGCAACCTGCAAAGCACGCAACCAGCAAAAACTTGCAACCCGCATCGCGGACCGCAGGTTGCCTTCTGCAGGTTGCAGCGCACACGGAATCCTCATCAGATCCACACTTTCACGGCACTGCACCACAGTAAAAGCGACCCCCCTCCCACAATGGAACCGCTCTTCAGTTTGGACGACATTCCCTCCGACACGGCCCACGTCCTCCAGGAATGCCTAGACGCCTTGAGCTCGCCGTCCCGCCCGTCCCCGCCTAGCACCGCCGACCCCGCCAGCTCCGCGGCGTCCAGCCATCTCTACGAGCACCCCGACATCCAGTACTTCCAGCGCATCAAGAGCAGGAACCACTTCACGTACCACAAGTCCAAGCTCCGCAAGGCCCCCGTCGACAAGGCGCCGCCCAAAATGTCCGTGTTCGACCCCTACAGCCACGACCAGTTGGTCGCCCGCTTGCGCACGTTCACCGCGTTGAACTGGGCGGTGCCGGCGGCCCGCGCCGGGTCGCAGGACGTGCTCAACGAGCTCAAGTGCGCCCGCAACGGCTGGAAGTGCGTGTCCTTCTCCTTCGGCAGCGCGTCCAAGAACCACCTCTTGTGCACGGGGTGCAGCCAGCAGTTGGTGCTCAAGTTCTCCGGCGCGCCCGCCGCCGCCGCGTACCTGTTCGAGGACCCCGAGGACCCCGCCGACGACGACGCCGCCTTCGTCGACGCGCTCAAGCAGCGCTACCTCGCGCAGGTCGCCGCCGACGGCCACAGCGCCGAGTGCTCGTGGCGCAACTTCGAGACCCCGCTCGAGGGCATCTACTACCCGCGGCCCCACATCAACACCACCAACGAGCTCACCATCCGCGACTACTTGAAGAACTTGAAGAACTTGGTCGACAACCACGTGGTGTTGTCCGAGTTCGTCGAGCACTTCGACCCGGCCTTCGTCGACTCGCCGGCCGACCCGCAGTTTGTCAAGATGTCCAACGAGTGGCTTCTCCAGCGCTTCTTCAAAGACATCAAAGAAAACTTCTCGGTGCTCTTGGCGTACACCCCTCCCTGGATATACAAGTTGGCATTGTTGGGCTGGTCCTTGCACGTGCAATCTTTCTCCAACCAGTTGATCTTGCTCTTGACCTGCAACAAGTGCAACCAGCGCATGTTTCTCAACTTGAACAAGCACAGCCAGGTGCCGCAGTGCCTCGAGGACGAGTTGAACCTCTCGACCTCCAAGGTCCTCACCCCGTGCAAGTTCCCCGTCTCCGCCACCCCGGCCCAACAGCCCCACGCCACAGACTGGTACCTCGACCAGGACGAAGAAGACGCGCCCAAGTTCGACCCATACACAGAGCACAAGGATTGGTGTAGCATCATCAACAACGTGCTGACGTCGTCAGACACCAAGAAGTTGTACGAGTACTTTACAGAAATGTTGATCAATTCTGGGGGAAACATCGGCCCCAACGGAGAGTACATTAACGAGGTGGACGTCTTGATGGACCCTCGGGTCTTCAAGCGAAGAAAGAGCTTCGACATCAACGATGGCTTGGAGAGATTGACTAAGCTAAGAAGATTGTATTTAGTAGACGAATAAGGAAGTTTTTATAGATCCTTCACGTCTTGATAATTGCACGAGTAACCCGATCAGCGCCCCGCTTGTTATATGATTTCCTCTTCAACCTTGGCCTCGTTGAACGGCTTGCTGAAGTCCAAAATCTCAATGTACGTCTGGTACTCTTCGTTTTCGGTGTATCTTTGTACTGCGGCAACGCATCGCTTGTAGTCTATCCGAACCTGCCATATGTTTCCTGTGACGTCGTTCAATAGCTCTCGAGCATACTGTCCCTTTTTGGCATCCCATAGCCTCAACATCCGCTCACTTCCACTCACCACGCGAAGCCCATCGTGTTCGAAACACGTGATGGCACTTGTATGGCCCTCCAACTTGCTGAAACTCTTCCCAGTCTTGGGATCCCATATACGAATCGATGCATCGGCGGCCGCCGAAACCAATATACCATCGACCAAGTCCAACAACCCGACCAACGAACTGTGTCCGTCCAAGGTCTTCAACAACTTCCCGGTCTCGTAGTTCCATATGTTGATCTTGTGGTCCATGGATCCCGAGAAGCATAGCTTGCTATTGAAGTCCATGGTGGTCGAGTACACCTTATCAGTGTGTCCTGCCAAAACATGTTTGCAGTTTCCGTTATCTAGTAAATCCCAAACCCTGACGGTCGAATCATACGATCCTGATATGATTATGTTTCCATGTCCTGACACTGAACGCACAGACTGTGAGTGTCCCGATAAAACCGTTATCAAGTACGGGTTGTCGACCTCATTACTGTCGAAGGTTGTTTGTCCAGGCTCTTCTGGATCGTCTTCGTGGCTTACCGGCAACTTCCAAACATGTATGTTGTGATCTCTAGACCCGGTGACCAAAAGGGGGAACTGGGGAAAGATTATGTCGTTTCCGTCAAAGTCTTTTCCGATGTTTGTGGGATGCATGATGTCCAAGCATCTGATGGTGGATGTATGGCCCCTGAACACATGGGTGCACATGCCGGTTTTTATGTTCCATATTCTCACCGTTCTGTCGGTGGAACCTGTCACCAAGGTATTTCCGCTGTACTTCAAGGCCCACACACCTCCCTCATGTCCTTCCAAGACACGTAGCAACTTACCCGTCTTGGTGCTGTATATGTTGATGGACTTTTCGTCCACGCCGGTGATGATCTTGTCGTCGTCGTGCTGCAAGCAGGTGACGACCTTGCTTCCGTGGCCGGTGACGCTGATTCTCGTGGGCGCGTAGTTGGGGTCCATCCATCTGTTGACGATGATGCACCGTTTCTTGTACAAGACTTGGGCCACGTTGACGTCGTGGTTGGGGTCATGGCACCACTCACGGAGAAGCGTGTCGGCGTCTTTCAACTCTCTCTGGATGGTGGCATCTTCGGTGATGAGTTTGTCCTTTTTCAAGAGACTGGTCCAGAGAGGGGTATTGTTGATGATCTTGGCCCAGCTCTTGGACACGCCAGCCACGGCTAGCAAGGTTTTGTAGTCCAAGAAGGAGAGAATCTTGTAGGTGAGCTCCAAGGGAAGGTTGCTGATGACGTCGCGCTTCAAGCTGCGGTCGATGAGGCCGTTGAAGGTGCTGAGCGACAGTCTGTTTGTGTTCTGGAGAAGCCTGAAGATCAAGTGGTTCTGGTTTCTTTCGTTGAGGTAGGTGGACAAGTTGACCATCATGTCCAAGAGCTCTGTCTGGGTGGAGGGGATCTTGACGAGCTGGGTCTCTATCGGGTTGAAGGCCTGGGTCTTGGACTCGGTGCCCGACTGGACCGGCGACGCGCTGGGCGACGGGAGCGGGAGCTGCTGGGGCGGGTCCTCCTCGAAGTCCGACACCGGGGTGTGGGTGGGCGAGTTGATGGCATTGGGGGTGCGTGGCCGACGGATGTCGCCCTGGCGGGCCTGCTGTGGGGGTACGGGGTGGGCGGCGGCCGCCTGGGCGTGGGAGCTTTCCGGCGTGACCAAGCCGGGCGCCGCGGCCACGGCGGCGGGCACGGCGGTCGCCGAGTCGCAGACAAAGGCGGTGAGCCGGCGCTTGGGCGGATGCACCAAGCCGTTCTCGCGCGACGACGATAAGGACGGGACCACGGCGGCGCTGTGGCTCGACACCTGGCTGTTGCACTCGGTGTCGGAGATCACCATCTCGTCGCCCAGCTCGGTGCTCTCCTTGTCGTACGAGTGGTCGGAGCCCATGTCGCCGCCGTTGCGGAAGCGCTTGCGGTTTTCTCTGGTGGACAGCGAGATTAGCGACAACTTCTGGTACTCGTTCTGGAGCCAGACGTCCAGGAGCTTGCCGGCGGGGTTGCAGAGCTTGTAGTCAAACCGCGCGACGGTGCTGCTGAGCGGGAATGCAGGAGGCAGGCCGGTCATGATGAAAGGGGTGGTTGCGGGTGTAACAGGCGGCGGTGTCCGTCGGGTGGTCTGTGGGTTGTTAAAAAAAACACGCCTGGTGAGAGTCCGGCGTTAGAGCGACTAAACAAATCACTCACCGGTAGAGGCGAGCGGCTAGGGGGGCGCGGGGCGAGAGGCGAGCTGGAGCGGGCTGGCGGGGGAAAAACGCAGAATCTGGCGGCACCACAGGTAGCAGCACGGTGGCACAAACGCGTTGGTCTGATTTAGAAGCGCCAGGCTGGTCTGGCGGTCGAGTAGAGGTGGTCCGTGTGCTGGGCCGGCTGCCGGAGGTGGTGGCTATTTTAGGGCCAGTGGGGAGCGCCCGAGCGTGTGGTGGTGGAGATTGGCAGAAAAGTGCTCCTGAATTGCGCATTCCGGGAGTTTTACGGGGAGACAATAGCGAGAGGGCTTAGGCGGGGACGATGAGAGAGCGGGCGAGAGCAGCGGCAGCGGCCACAGGAGAAGGCCATCGGGCCAGCCGGGCAGCGCCGTCGCGAGCGCGGCCGTCCACGGGCCCTCCCGATGCCTGCGCTGCCCCAGTGCCCGGCAGGGCCGCCGACGCTTCCAGCGTCGCTATCGGCAGAGTGGGCTTCGCAAACGATGCCGCGACGCCGGCACGGCACGTGAGCAACGCGCTGCGAGATCATTAGTCAACAAAAGACGGTAGCGAGATAATAGCGAGGACCTGCTGCGGAAAATCGAAGGCGACGGAAACGGCGAAAACACCAATACCGGACAAGACACAATGCCAGGCCCCGGTGCAGTGGTCCGCTCTGTCCCTGAGCGTTCCTGCGGTTGCCTGCTCATCTAGTCGCCGCGGTGCGCCGCGAGTGCTGCCCGGCGGGCCTTGGGAATTTGGGCAGCGTAGGCCCGTGTGCGTCTCGGTAAGGCGCTCTCGGTACAATTCTGTCGCTAAGACGCTCGGGCCATCTTTGGCGGTCGCGGTAATTTGCTCAATTTTGCTTCCCTACTCTCGCTAGCCAAAGTCCTACTCTCGCTAGCCACCGACACTTCGTGCAAGCCGCCGCTCTCTTCGTCTTTCTTATCATTCACTACCTACTTACAAATTGTTGATCATGATACCAGGCTCTCCTGGAACGGCAGAGTCGACGATCTTGCCGGTCACCTCGATCTGGACGTCTTCGCCAGTCAAGATGTTCTTTCCTTGCTTGGCCCCGTTCTCAAACACAATGATCTCCACGTCCTGGACGGTGATGGAGTAGGTGGCCTTCTTGATGTTGGCGGTCACCGACTTGATCACCTCGGTCTCGTTGAAGGTCAACTCACGGTTGAAAATGGTCTGGGGGTCCTCCTTGGCCAATCTCTGCTTCAAGAGCGAGATGAACGGCATGGCACGCTTCATGTCCTTGCCCACCTTTTCCTTGATCACCTTGTTGTCGTCCAAGGATTGCTTCTCGTACAACTCACGAACAATCTCGATGTAGTTGTCCTGCCATTCGGGGAACGACTTGGAAACAAAAATCGTCAACTTGGCGGGCTTCTTGTCGTCCACGTCCGATGGCTTACCACCCTTCTTCTTCTTCAAAACGTTTGCCTCGGCCTCACGGATCGATCTGGCCAAGTTTCTGACGTACACCAACGAGTCGGTGAGGGACTTCGACACCGGCTTGGACACACGGGGGAATCTGACGTTCTGCACCGACTCCTTGTTGCCCAAAACCTCACGGTAGATGTACTCGGCGAAATGAGGAGCAATTGGAGCCAACATCAAGGCTTGCACTTCGATGTATCTGAGAACCAAGTCCTTGTGCATGCCAATGTTGTTGGACACCGAGTCTCTGTAGTAGTCTCTGGAAGTCTGGAAGTCGAACAAACCGGTCTTCAAGGCAGCCTTGTAGTTGGTGGCGGTGTACTGGTCGTAGGTTTGCTGGATCAACTCGTTCATCTCGTTGTCAAAGGCCTGGTCGAAGAAAGAGTCCTGAGGACCAGTTCTCAAAGAGTCCTGCGAGCCCACAATCTCCTCACACCATTCCTTGAAGGTGGTCAAACGCAAGATGGCGGCGTTGGCGTTGGACTCGTCAAAGTTGGCATCTTCGACAGTGTCACCGGAGTCGGCCAATGCAATTCTGGAGGCATCGGCACCGAACTTTTCACAAATCTGTTGCAAGGTCATGAAGTTACCGGTGGACTTGGCCATCTTGGCATTGTTCAACATCAAGTGTCCGTTGACTCTGACACCCTTGGGCCAGTTTTGCTTGGGGAACAAGGCAACGTGGGTGTAGATGAAGAAGGTCAAGTGGTTAGGAATCAAGTCCTTACCGGAGATGTTGACGTCAAGAGGATAGAAGTACTCGAACTCTCTTCTAAGAGTGTCCAATTGCTCCTTGGGGATGTCGGTCTTGATGTTCTCACGGCGGGAAAAGATGTAGTCAAAGACCTCGTCGGTCATTTGCTCTGGCTTGATGGCAAACTTACCTGCCTTCAAACCGTAGTAGTCCGAGTGGAGGAAGTGGGCGATGGTGTAGTAGGCCATGTAGATGGTGGAGTCGGACAAGGACTCGATCAAGTACTTCTCGTCCCATGGCAATCTGGTACCCAAACCAAAGTTTCTGGTGACGGCCCAGTTCTTCAACCAGTTCAAAACACCCTCGAAGCCGTTTCTGGTCTCCTTGCAGAAGGTCTGCATGTGTTCCAAACAGTCCAAGGCCTGGGACTTCCACGAGTCTTCACCGTAGTCGATGTACCACTGGTCTTCCAAGGAAACAATACACTCGTCGCCGGATCTGGAGACGACAACGCCTTCGGGCTCGTTGTAGACAAAGGCTTCGCCGGAGGCAATCAAGTCGGCCTTGACCTTGGCCTTGGCGTCTTCGACCTTGTCGCCCTTGTACTTACCGTAGGTCAAGGTACCGCTGTAGAAGCCTTCCTTGTAGGCGGCTTCCTTGGCAAGAGCCAACTGGACGGAGTCCTTTGGCGACTGGATCTTCATTTCGTTGACCAAGAACTCGGCACACTTGTCGCCGTACTTCTCGGTGTGGATGATGGGGAGGATCTCGGTCTGGACCCACTCCTTCTCGATGCCGTAGTACTCGGGCTTGTTGGCCAAGTCCCTGGTGGTGACAAAGTCGTCGGGGGAGTCCGAAGGAACACAGGTGACGACGGCGGTACCCTTGGAGGCCAAGACGGTGTCCATGGGCAAGACACGCACGTCCTTGTACACCGACATGGGCGGGGTGATCTTGGAGCCGATCAAGGCCTTCCCGTTGAGCACGAGGGTGGGGGCGTACTCGCCTCTCTTGGGGGTCAAGTTCTGGTACGACATGTTCTTGAAGGCGCGCTCGGTGGTGATGTAGAAGTCGCCGTTGCCGGCGTCGAACACCCCGTAGTCGATCTTGGGCGACACGAAACAGCACGTCTGGCCGTACATGGTCTCCGGTCTCAAGGTGGCGGCGACCAAGTAGACCTTCTTGCCGGCGAGGTCGAAGTTGGCCGCGGCAAGCTGCTGGCGGGCGTCGGGCGCGAACTCGTTGACCAAGATCTTGATCCCGGTGTACTCCTGCGGGTTGACCCCCTCGCCCGACAGTCTGTCGTGGTCCAAGCACGCCTGGCCGTCCTTCTCGGAGAAGATGGTGTATCTCTCGCCGAACTTGATCTTGCCGCAGTCGCGCAATCTGTTGATGTGCCATCTGACGAAGGCGTCGTAGTAGAGGTTGGAGTCGGTGGTGACCATGGAACGTCTCCAGTCGACCCTGCCGCCAAAGTTGTTGACGTCTCTTCTCACGAGCGGCGGGAAGTAGTGCAACCAGTGCTGCGGGTCGGCGAACTTGGCCACCTCCTCGACGCTGATGCCCAACTGCAACATGATCTCGTGCTGGTACTTGCCGCGGCCCTGCTTGGCGACGGCCTTGGACTTCTTGGCGGTGAACTTGGTCACGTCCTCGCTCTTGGCCTTGGCCACGGGCGCCTCGTACTCCTCGTCCTTGGGCGCGCCCGCGAAGTCGGCGCCGAACTCCTCGACCTCGCGCTTGATCTTGTCGGCGGCGGCCTTGATGGGCATCCCCGTGCAGTGGAACCCGAGCGGGAACAACGCCCGCTTGCCGTTCATGCGCTCGAACCCGGTGGCAAACTCCACCTTGGACAACGTGAAACTGTGGCCCGCGTGCAAGACCCCGTTCATGTACGGGTACGCCATGGTGGCGTAGTGCTTGGGGTGCTGGGCCCGCACCTCGTCGGCGTCGCTGGCGGGCGCCTCCGCGAGCGTGGGGGCGTCGACCTCGAACGCCTTTTCCTCTTCCCAGATCTTCTGGTACTTCTTCTCGATCGCAATCAACGCATCTCTACGCGCGGTGTTCTCTAACTTGACGGGAGCACTCATGGTGGGTGGTGATGGAGGGACTGGTGGAGGTTTTTTTGAAAAGCGCTCGAAAAAATCGGTGAAAAAATCGCGGTGACTCACCATCCCTCGCCGGGTGCGCTGCCCACCGCTGGGGGGACTCGCTGCCAAACGACGGCGAGGGCTCCCTGGACGAGCCGTCGCGCGGGATACAGGCCCGGCGGGCGGCACCCAGATCGGCTCGCTAGAGCTGCCGTCTCCTCGCCTACAGTCACATTTCGTCGCTCGTGTGCTTTCTATATACACCGCCTCTCTCTCCTTCGCTACTCTTCCTTCTCTCTTTCTACTCTTCCTTCCTCTTTCCTACTCTTCCTTCTCTCTTTCTACTTCCTCCTTCTCTGCACCGAGGCCGGAACCATCATGCGCCGCGGAGCTGGCTTTTCCTCCCGCCCCTGCTCGCTTCGCGCCTTCACCTCGGCCACGGGCACGAGCTCGATCGGCTGGGACCCAAGCACGGCTCCCGCCAACGCCATCTCGGCTCTGCCGGCGTCGCTGGCGCTCTTGAACTCCACAAGCCCCAAGTTGTGCTCGGGAAACACCTTCACGTGGCTGACCGGCCCGATCTTGTCCCCGAGAAGCGCGGCTATCTGGTCCACCGTGAGCGTAGCGTCCAAGTTGCCAATCCCTATGGACGTCAAGGCGTCAAACCTTCCGGCGCCCGGGGCGTCGTGCCTCGGGGGCTTCCCCACGTGTATTTCCCTGCCGTCCACCACGGTCCCGTTGGCCGCAAGCGCGCTGTCGGCCTCCTCCGCCCGCGAAAACACCACAATCGCCTTCCCGTCGTTGTGGCTACCGGCGTTTCTCTTGCGGGTGCTGCGAGGAATGACCACCTGCTCCACCACGCCGTGCTGCTCGAGAAAGGCCGCGATTCTCTCCTTGGACCAGCCGAACGGAATGTTGCTCACCCGCACCTTCTTCTCGGCGATCGGGGTGCTTCTGGTGCCCTTGGCAGACGGCTCGGAAATGGCCACCTTCAAAACGTACTCCTTCTGGGTGTTGCTGTCGGCCAACTTCTTTCCGTTCAACACCGAGACGGCTTGCGCAGCCAAGTCGGAGTTGGCGTACTCCACGTAGCAGAATCTTCTGGCGCGGTCCGCATGCTGCACCGGGAAGCGTACGCTGCTGACCAAGCCGATTTCCTGAAACGTGGCTCGTATCTGGTCCTGGTCCATGCTGGGCGGGTAGTTCGCCACGAACACGGTGGACTGGAGCTGTCTGGAGACCGTGATTTCGCTGGAGCCCAACTTCTTGTAGTTTTTGGTGAGAGCAGTGAAAACCTCCTGCTCGGTGGTGAACTCGAGCGTGGCGTGCACCCCGTTGGCTTCGCTGAAGATGGTCACGTTGCGGACGGCACCGCAGTCCGCGAAGAAGCGCTCGACTTCTGCTTCGGTGGTGGAGTCCGAGAGACCACTGACCTTGACGCAAAGGCTCTCCCTCGATCGCGGCGCTTCCAGAGCCCCAGACCGATGGTCCGCCGGGTCGGCCTTTTTTCTCTTCGAGGCCGGGCCCCGGTCCTCTTCTTCCCTTTCGCGCTTGGACGTAGCCTCACTGTTGCGCAGCACCTCTTCTGCCTCACTATTGCGCAACAGCTCTTCTGCCTCTTGTCTGATGCGCTGGGTGCGGTTGATCTTGGAGTTGCACACAAGAACGGCTCTGCGGTAGGTCTCGGTGTCGCCGTGGGTTTGCTCGTACTGCATCCACTCCTCGACGATTTTCTCGGGCCAGTCGACGTTGCTGGAGTCCAGGAGCGCCGCCTGGAAGAGCTCTCGCACCGCCGGGGCCTTGGGCTCTCTGAGCTTGTAGAACTGGACGGCGTGCATCCAGACGTCGCTCTGGGTCGGGAACCGCTCGACCAACGCCTGGACCACGAGCGCGGCTTGCTCGAAGTCGTCGAGCTCGAGGTAGATCGAGACGGCCAACTTTTCGACCGAGTGGAAGATGTCGTTGTTGTGGTCGACGGCGAAGCGGACGAACCTGTCGATGTCGCCGTAGAGGCCGTCGAGCGCATCCACCAAGCCGTCCTGGGCCACGAGGTGGAAGCGGTGCGTGAGGAGGGCCGAGGCCACCACCTTCCACTCGTCGTAGGGCGCGGCGTGCATCAAGCCGAGGTACTCGATGCGCAGGACCACCACCTGGAAGTACGCGGGCCCGGACTCGAACAAGCGGCAGTTGCGGATGTACTCGGCGTAGCTCGCCGGGCTGTTGGGGAAGCGGCGCACGAACTTGACGAGGGTCTCCTCGAGAAGGTCCAAGTCGTCGTGCGCGTAGAGGATGTAGATGTAGGTCAACCAGACGCGGACGTCGTCGGCGGCGGCGGCCGGGTCCGGCGTGCGGCTCGAGCTCTGCAAGAGAAACCGGTTGAACACGGCCGACACGGCGGCAAAGTCGGCGGCGTGCTTCTGGAGCGCCTCCAAGTAGTCGATCCAGAGCGCCGCCGCCGCCGGGCGCTGGGCGAGGCGGATTTCGTGCGGCTCGACGTGGTGCTGCGTGCGCTTCGTCTGGGCGAGGATCTTGCTGGCGGCGGCCATGCGGGGCTCGTAGTGGTCCGGGTCGGTGGCGGAGACGAACTGCGAGAGGCGCTGGAACGCGGCGTCCAAGCCGGCCAGCGGGTAGCTGATGCGCTTGAGGTGGAGCGAGAGCACGGTGGCGGGCGGCTCGCCGCGGCGCTCAAAGTGGTCGAGCACCAAGTCCCACACCAAGGACCCCTGGGCGTAGTCGTGCAGGCACTCGTTCAACGCCTGGGAGAAGAGGCTGCGGAGCGACGCGTCCGGGGCGCCCGCCGTGCTGGCGTACTCGAGGTAGAGGCGCCAGTAGCGCAGCACCGGGAGGTCGGCGACGACCGCGGCGTAGAAGGCGATGTGCTCGGACGTGCGCAGCTCGCCGGGCGGGAGCCTGTCGGCGTCCTCGAGCCACTGCACGATGTCGTCCTGCGAGAGGAAGAAGTGTTGGTGTTTGAGCTTGCGGGCCGCGAGCAACTGCGGGTACTTTTTGGCCGCTCTGAGCAGCGCCATGAGCGGCGCGTTGGCCGAAAACGGCTGCGGGGGTTCATCCATTGGAGACGGTGCTTTTGGGGCGCTTTTGTCGGTGCTTTTGGGGCGTTTTGGCGGTGCTTCGGAGCGCTTTTGGCGGTGCTTTTGGAGCGCTCTGGCGACGATTCGGGGACGCTTTTGAGATGGCGCGCACGCCAAATTTGAAGCTCATCTCATCATCTCCCCGGCACGATGAACGCTTCTGGGTATTTGCAGTCGTACGGCTGGAAGGAGGGCGAGGCGCTCCAGAAGAACGGGCTCAAGAAGCCGATCCTCGTCAAGCACAAAAAGGACACCAAGGGCTTGGGCCACGGCGGCAACGACGCCGACATGTGGTGGGAGAAGATGTTCGACGGGCAGTTGAAGAACTTGGAGGTCAGCCGCGTCGGCAGCGAGTACTCGTTCGAGCACAACAACGCGAAGGCGGTCGCCGACGCCAAGCGGGAGGCGTCGCCGTTGTACCGCATGTTTGTGCGGGGCGAGGGGCTCCAGGGCACGGTGAAGCGGGTGGACCACATGGACCGCAAGGAGGTGATCTGCAGGGACAAGGCGATGCAGGAGATCGCCGACGCTTTCCGGGTGAAGACCAGGAAGGAGAAGAAGGAGAAGAAGGAGAAGAAGGAAAAGAAGGAGAAGAAGGTAAAGAAAGGGAAAGTAGAGAAGAAAGGGAAGGTAGAGAAGAAAGAGAAGAAAGAGAAGAAAGAGAAGAAAGAGAAGAAAGAGAAGAAGGAGAAGAAGGAGAAGAAGGAGAGGAAGGAGAAGAAAGAGCCAAAGGTGAAGAAAGAGCCAAAGGAGAAGAAAGACAAGAAAGACCAGAAAGAGAAGAAACAAAAACGATAGAAACAGCTGACAAGAAAGCTGTGAAAAGACCACCGAGACGGTCAAGAAAGCGAGGCCCGCGAAGCTGAAGGCATACAAGATCGCCAAGCCCGCCAGGTCGTAGCACCGGGGCCTCCCATTTGTACACTAGAAAATAGAACCAATACACACGCCAACCACATTCTGTCGCTAGCACCCGCGTTCTAGCGAGCCGCCGTGGGAGTTCGCGCGGAGACGTCCTCGCAACGCTGCTCTCTTTCGCGCCCTCGCTCGCTACACGCGCCCGCGCCGCGCCTCCGCCTAGTGACCGTTTCCGCTAGAGCTGCACTCCCGTCGCTACGACACCAAACACCACCACCGCATGTTCTCGCTCGTGCTCGACCACCCGACGTGGCTGTTCGTGTACCGCTACGCCGTCCGCCTCGTGGCGTGGCTCGTCGGCTACGCGCTCGTCGCCAACTTGTTTGTGCTCGCCGGGGTGGTGCTCTGCGGGCTCGCCGTGGCGTTCGTGGTGTTGTTCTCGAAAGCGAGTGCCCCCGCCCCGGCCCTCAAACCACGGCCCCAGTTCGCCTTCGTGGCCGACTGGGCGGCCCACACAGCGGCGCTCCGCCCGGACGCCGCGCTCCTCGCCCGGACCACCATCGAGGACTCGTTCTTGATCTCCGAGACCTTGGACGAGTTGACCTCCCTCGTCGTCTCGTGCTTCATCGATGGCTGGTTCCATCACATCTCCAAGTCGTCCTTGTTCCAGGACGACATCCGCATAGAAATGAAGCTGCTCTTCGGCGTGCTCCACGCCAAGTTGGCCGGCGTCGACTTCGCCCACTTGTTGGTCTCGCGCATCGTGCCCATCGTCCACGAGCACTTCAACGCGTTCGTCAGGGCCGAGCTGTTGGCCCGCGCCCAGAGCTCCAAAACAGACTCCGCCGAGTTCCACGTCGCCGTGGCCCACAACTACGCCCGCGGCAAGCTCCACCCGGCGGTCACCGTCTCCAACGAGGGCCCCTCCAGCGTCAACGAGAAGAAGTACTTGCGGCTCAAGATCGCCGCCATCCTCCCGCAGCTCCTCTCGGAGAGCGAGAGAGACAACGCGGTCTCGGTGGCCTTGGTGACCGAGATCTTGTCCTGCACCATCTTGACCAACATCTTCCAGATGGTCGGCGAGGGCGACTTCTACAACCTCTTGATCGTCAAATTGATAGGCGACAACTTGAAGCACAGGGGCCAGGTGAAGCAGTTGCGCGCGGCCTTGGAGGAACACACCCAGCACCGCGCCGCCCCGAGCTTGATCCAGAACGAGTCCTACTTGGTCTCGGAAAACACCAACTCGCTGGAGTTCAAGGAGATCGTCCACTCGGTCGACGCCATCGAAACAATCGACGAGTTGGACCAGGTGGAGAAGTACGTCATGTTTCAGTTGAAGCACACCTTTGATATCCCCAGCTCGGACAACACCAAGATGGGAATGATCCGCAGGCTACAGTCCTTGCGAAAGGTTATCGAAGAACGACGGGGCGCTATCCAGTCAAGAGCTGAGGCCTCAAACAGCCCAGCCGACGAGTTGAGCTTGTCGAAGATCTTGAGCAAGCCCTCCGATCTCAAGTTGTTCTCGGAGTTCATGTCCCACAAGGACCGTAAGTATCTTTTGGAGCTCTGGCAAGCCATTGACCAGATCAAAGCGCCGCTCGAGGATGCGACTATAGACGAAGACGGCGAGCCCAAACTCGCCTTGTCCCTCGAGTTTGGCACCATCGAAGACATCAAGAAAATCTACGTCAAGTACCTCGTGTCCGATACCTTGGGATTGACCATCGAAAACAGGCGCCCCTTTGAAGAACTCATTTCTAGCAAGGACCACAGGAGCATAGAAACGGTGCAACTATACCAGAAGTGCCGCAAGCTTCTTTTCAAGATGCAGAACGATATCTACCAGGACATGAATGACAACGACTTTCCTTTCTTCAAGCGATCACCGTTATTTTCCAAGCTCGTCAACCACGAGCTGGTCAAGACAGGGACGGCCAGCACGTCGAGCTTTGCTAGTTCCCGGCCACTGAGAGCTCAGAGCCGCGACAGAGAAGGCTCCCCTACTGACGAAGTGAGCCCGCAGGTGCTTCATGCCGTTGAAAATGCATTTTCCCAGATCATGAGAAGTCTGGAACCGTCGAGCGACGAGTTTAGCTTCAGAGACAAAGAGCTCTCCTTGGGCGGTGATTTGGACACCGATGCACCCATTCTGACTATTTCGTTGAAGAAAAACCTCTTTGGCGAAACGTCCAGCTTGTTTGGCGGCGACCTCACTGACAACACCGCCAGCAACGTGGCGAACAGTAACCTCCGAAACTCGCGCCTCTTTGATGATGTCAGCGATGATTCGATGACCGATAGCGACTCGATCAATTCCGAGTCTCTCAAGCCCGAGGTTTCTCATCTGGATCTTTCCGGCACCGAGGACTCACAGTTGTACTTGGCTGCTCCGGGAGACTTGAGTCTCGCGGAAGAGATCGCCAAGCTTACCAAGGAGATAGAAAAACTCGGCGAGCAGCTCATGGTGTTGGAGCCGTTGATCAAGAAAGCCGAACTCACGAACAATACCACCGAGTTGAAGATTCTCCGCAAGTCCAAGCTCAGTTTGGATAGAGAAATCACGTCCAAGGAGCTCCAGAAACAGCAGTACATTGTCCAGGAAAACGACAACTCCTTGTACGGTAAGTCCAAGGTTAGCATTCAGTCGTACATAAGCGGGAATGAGAGTGGGAAGGAGTTCATTTTGTATATCGTTGAGGTGCAAAAGCTTTCGAGCGGGGACCTGGACGTGGTCACCGCTGGGTGGATTGTGGCGCGAAGATTCAGCCAGTTCTACAAGCTCCACGAGTACTTGCGACTCAAGCACCCCCAGGTTGGCAGCATTCGGTTCCCGAAGCGGTCGATGCTGGTGTTGAAGTTCCAGCAGCGTCAGCTCGTGGACATGCGGAAGGCCGGGCTCGAGGACTATTTGCAGGCATTGATCGAGATCCCGAGCGTGTGCTCCGACAAGGCGTTCCGGTCGTTTCTTTCGTCGGAGAACTTCAACCTCCGCAAGAACCAGATGTTCGAGGAGGGGTCGGCCGGCAGCCACGGGTCAAAACCCAAGAACAACATCGAGTCGGTGGCCAACAAGCTCTACAACGGGATATCCAACCGGCTCGTCCAGAGCCCCAGTGTCGAGCCGCGCCACCACGTTGCCGCCGCGACCGACGACGCCATCATGGACAACATCAAGGACATGCAGAAGGAGTTGCGGCAGTTTGACGAGGCCGGCGCGCACAACCGGCCAGCGTTCGTCAAGCCCATCTGCGACCTCATGATAGCCGTTTTCCGGTTGAACAGCTCCAAGAGCTGGTTGCGGGGCCGGGCGTTGGTGGTGATTCTCCAGCAGATCTTTGGCACCACGATCGAGAAAAAGGTGACCGAGCAGGTGAACCACCGGTTGAAGACCGAGGAGAACATCTTGGACGTGCTCATCATGTTGAAGAACACGTTGTTCCCGCACGGCCGCTTCAAGGACCCGCCCGTGGTGCGCAGCATCTACCAGCAGTCGTCGACGCGCCAGGAGGCCAAGGTGCTTTTGGAGACGTTGATGAACGAGACGTGCTCCAAGATCTTCGGCAGCGCCAACACCAGCTTCGCGTCCAGCAAGCTCTTTGCCATGCTCCAGAACGACTACCTCAACAAACACTTGGTGTTCGAGGTGTTTGACGAGTTGGTGGAGGCGCTTTTTGCATCCAAGTAGGCGCCAGAGGCCCGAGCCGCAACGGTGGACCCCGGCTCGCGCCGGCCACCCCGGGCTGCAGCTTTTGTCTGCGGGGCGTGCGGTGACGCACCGCTCCAACATGCAAAAGCCGCCAAGCCAAACCCTATCGCGCCGCAACATGCAAACCGCAGAAGCACGGCACCCGTCAATCCAGCTGACGTGACCTGCCCCTAATTGATCTCCAGCACACGTCACCAGAGAGCCGCCACTAACAGCACGGGCACCCGATTCGACCACCGCGACCACACAGCACCCAGCACAGGTACCCCGCACGTTTTCCAGCCCAATGTCGTCCAAACAAGATCCAAACCGCCCGCCCTCGGTGCCCAGCGGGTGGGTGGCCAAGTTCGACGAGCAGTACAAAACGTGGTTCTACGTCAACTTGGACACCAAGAAGTCCCAGTGGGAGGCGCCCGCCGGCACCACCTGGGACGACGCCGCGCCGCCGGACGCGCCGCCGCCGGCGTACGGCGAGCTGAGCAGCTCGACCCCACAGGCGCCGGCCAAGTCGCAGGCGGCGGCGGCGGCCCTGCCGGCCGCCCTGCGCGACTACGGCCAGCAGCAGCAGCAGGGCTACGGCGGCGGCTACCAGCCCCAGGCCCAGCAGGGCTACGGCCGCGGCGGATATCCTCCCCAGGGCTACGGCGGATACCCTCCCCAGGGCTACGGCGGGTACCCTCCCCAAGGCTACGGTGGCTACCCTCCCCAGGGAGGATACCCCCCACAGGGGTACGGTGGCTACCCGCCGCAGCAGCAGGCTTCCAGACGAGGCAACGGCGCCAACATGGCGATGGGGGTCGGAGGAGGCTTGTTGGGAGGCATGCTCTTGGGCAGCGCCTTCAACTCGTTTGAGAACCACGAGCAGCAGGAAGGATACCAGGACGGGTACCAGGACGGGTACCAGGACGGTGACTACGGCGGAGGAGACATGGGCGGCGACATGGGAGGCGGCGATTTCTAGATCGAGCTCCCCCACCCCCTCAAAAACACACATCCATTTGACGCCACCACGGCGATATGCGGTAGATTCAGTAGCTAGACCAATGCACAAGCAGAGCCAGTCCGGCGTAGGTGTGTCCCTGGCGGGGGCAGCAGGGCAGCGCTGGGAGGCAGCGCCGGGAAGAAGCGCTTACGTAAGCGTTACGTAAGCACGATTTTCCAGCCAACGAAATTTGAGATGATGATTGTGACCAACTGAGCACCACCACCCATCCCGAATGAGATTCACCAGAGTATTAAAGCAGGCCGAAGAAGTGTTAGTCAGATCCGCTTCCGGCAACCCCACCGGTATAGCCGGCTTGTACCAGCATCCAAACCCCAGACCCGCGTTAATTGCTTTGTACAACCACACCTTGTCGTTCTTGGACACCAAGTTCCCCAAGGAGTCCATCTACAAGCAGTCTGTCGAGGCCTTGACCAAGAACAGATTGAAGATCGTGGAAGCCGAGGAGATCACCGAGAACATCGAAAACAAAATCGGAGGAGGGTTGATCGAGGAGATCGTCATCCAGGCACACGAAGAGTTGACTTTGGCCAAGGAGTTGGCTACCTTGAAGTGCTGGGAAGAGTTGGAGGAGAAGCCTTTGGACGACCAGTGGGTGTATTTCGGCAAGAAGATTTAGGACGTTAATGCATGATTTTATAGCGAGCTGTAGAGAAGAGGAGAAGAAGAGGAGGAAGAGGAAGATGCGGAAGAGGAAGAGGCGGAAGAGAAAGAAGAGGAAGTGAAAGAAGAGGAAGTGAAAAGGAACGGAGTAATCTAAAGGTCTGAAACGCCGGCTTGCTGCGTGTCAGCTTGCACCGGTACTGCCGGCTGAAAATGAGTGCAGAGCTTGCTCAGGGTGTAGCTTTGGCTAGTCGGTACGTCCTTCTTCCTGGCAGGAAGCCCACTCCACCAGGCCTACCGCGAAGCTTGACCTCGTATACGGAATTTTATATTGATTACAAAGTTATCGACTGCCCGCAGAACCGTCAGTGGCCCACGAAAGCATCCTCCCAGCACCGAACCCAACTAACAACAATTGTTCTTGATACCTTCACCACCCTGGGAAACATTAATACCGGTGGTAGACGAGGAGGCTGGCGCAGCCACGTCGACCTGCTTGTCCTGAATGATGCCAGCCAACTCGTAGAAAATGGAGTCGACGTTTTCGTTGCTCTTGGCACTGGCTTCCATGAAAGGAACGTTCAACTTGGAGGCGAGTTCCTGGCCCTGTTCCTTGGAGACCTGTCTGCTTACGTCGTCGTCACACTTGTTGCCAACCAAGAAGATCTGGGCGTCCTCGTTGGCGTGCTGGGTGACGGTCTGGTACCAGTTTTCGACGTTTTCAAACGTTCTGGAGTCGGTCACGTCGTAGATCAACACGATCCCCATGGCTCCTCTGTAGTAGGCGGTGGTGATGGTTCTGAATCTCTCCTGGCCGGCGGTATCCCAGACCTGCAACTTGATTCTCTTGCCTTTGCTTTCGATGGTTCTGATTTTGAAGTCAATCCCAATGGTTGTGATAAAGGAAGGGTTGAACTTGTCCTCTACAAATCTTAATAGCAAACACGACTTGCCGACACCGGAGTCGCCGACAAGTAACAACTTCATGATCATGTCATATGATCTGGATGGGGCTCTGCCGGACATGGTGCTGTGATTTATGTTGGGGAGAACGTGTAGGTGGTAGGATCACTTGTTATGCGATTGTGGTATGCCAGCAAAGTAGGGATGGTCGTGCGGGGGCCACGCTCGGCTACGAGGCTTTGGTGGTGGTGGTGGTGGAGCTGGCGGAAATCGCAGGGGAAAAACGGCGCCAGAAATGCGGTTCCTAGCGAGAGCTGTCGCGCCAGGCCGGCGGCAATCTCAGAATACCCCACGGCGCCACCGTGCCCGGCGAGAATGTGAACAGGCTGGCGGCGAGAGAGGGCATGCGCCAGCGAGCCGCGAATCCCCACTAGCACCGCGACCCCACCAGCGCCGCCGCCGCCGCCGCTCCGCTCCCGCCCGCCGCTCTCCTTGCCGCGTTTCGGCACGCTCTCGCGGTACTCTCAAGGTTTATGGTTCGCCCGGCAGCGAACATTCGGCGATACTTTTTCGCGAGAGGTGCGCCCGAATACCGAGCGCCCCGAGATCCTGCGAATTCTCTCCTAAAACGTGTCGTCAACATGGCGAGATGACGAGACGCCGTCAGAACGCTCCGCAGCCCATTGGGCCACCGGCTCACAATCCTGACACAGCCAAGCGGCCTACTTCTTGACTTTTGGGCCTACTCATTGACTTTGGGCCTACTCATTGACTTTTTACCATGATATTCTCTAAACTGTACTATACCCCCCTCTCTCTCTCTCTCTCTCCCGCGGCAACAGCCTCTGCTTCTATCTACAAGAAAACCTCGCTATTAATCTCAACAGTCAGCGCAGCGTAGGGGATCTCAAAGTTGGTCATCACCTCGGGATGCAACACACCAATGGCACCAATGTGTTGGTCCTTGCCTCCTTCAGTGGCTCTGAAGAAAATCTTGGCTCCTCTTCCGGGGAAGAAGGTTGGGTTTTCCTTGTCCTCTTCGATCCAGTAACCTCTGCTCTTGTCTTCCTTGGGGTTTTCCAACCACTGGGTTCTCATCGTCTGCATCATCTTTCCTAACAACCCTTGCACGTATTCGAACCCGGAGGTCTTGCCAACGTAGATGGCAGACCAGTTGCGCTGGTTGAAGGCTTTTCTTTCCAACTCGGGGTCCTTCTTCACAATGTCGCCGGATTCGAAAACCTTGATTGGCAACGAGTGCTTTCTGTTTTCTCTGACAGTCTTCAAAAGACCAGGCAACAAGGTGGTTCTGACCACTTGGTACTCGACGGTCTTTGGGTTTTCCAATCTCACAGCGGTCTTTCCGTCGTCCTCGGTTCTCAAGAATCTGAAGTTTTCATCGTGGGAACACAACGTCAAGGGCATCACCTCGGAGTAGCCAGATTGTGAAGAGGCTACCCTCAAGATGTCCGAAACCTTGTTGATGGGTAATGGTGCGGCAACAACAGAGTCGCTGTTTGGCTTGGTCTTCTTCAAGTTGTTATATCCATAGGCAATGGCTGCGTCTTCCATGATGTCACATTGGTGCAATATGTCGGATCTGGTGATGGGAATCTCCACCTCGAGTATGTCGCCCCCCTTGGGTTTGGCATTCAACGACATCTTCTTCAACAACTTAGCAATCTGTTCTCCACTGTAGTCCAAACCGACACAAGAGTTGATGTAGGAGATTTCGGCCTCGGCGGTTCTTGCAGCAACGTTTGGAGTGACTCTGGATTGGTCGTTGTGCTCGGAAATCACCTTGACAGGTTCGATCTCGAATGGAGTTTCACAGTAGCCGGCAAACATAGCAACCATTTGGTTGATGACAATCTCGGTCTTTGTTCTGTCGGTACCGGTGACTTCAATAAGAATGTTCTTGGAGTCCACCGAGATCTTGGAGTGGTTGGAGTTGATGATTGGTGGCAAGGAGGCAACGGTTCTGTTGGCGTCCAAGATCACAGGGTACACTGGAGAGTCACGGATGATGTGGAGGTACTTGCCCAAGTTCTTGTCCTTCTCGTAGAAGTCCATCAATGTGTTTCCGTCCAATTCCTTTTGTTGGTTCAACGGAATGAACTTGATTTCTTCGGGCTTCAAGGCTTCGTAGGTGAACGGAGGGGTCAAGGTGTCGTAGTCGTGGGTACCGATCGCCACCAAGGTTCTGTTACGACACAAGTTGGTGTGCAATTTGTCCTGCAACGCGATGAAGGAGTCGTAGCGTCTCTTGTCGAAGGTGACGTTTCTCAAGATGGCAGCGGCGGCGTACGGACGGATCAGTTGTGTGGGCTCCTTGATGGTCAAGGTCACCTCGGGCGTGGCCGGCTTCAAGGTGTACTGCGGAGCTGGCTTGGTGCCCAAGAACTCGTTCAACGCCTGGGCAATCCCCTCGATACACAACATGTCGTATCTGTTGGCCGGGATCTCAATTTTGAGCTGGGGTCTTTCGTCGCCCTGGCATTCCTCGGTGGTGTCTTCGTCTAATTCGAGACCGAATTCGAAACACAACTCGTCGAACTCCTCGGTGGTGTAGCTTCTACCCAAAAGAGCGAAAAGATCGGCTTTGTCGACGGGGATGGTGGGCATGATGCGGTGGTGGTGGTGGAGGAACAGATTTGGCCGGACGATTTTGGGTGAGTCAAATTTTTTTGAGTGTGCGCGGTGCTGAAAAGTTCGTGGCTCGCGTACATTGGGGCACGGCTGCAACTCCGATACCGACCTGGGCACCACGCCACAGACCTCCCCAAGGGTCCAGCGCCCAACCTTCCCGACTTCCACCGCAGCTGTGCTGCTTTACGCTACTGTCCAGAAGCTCGGGTTTGCTTGAACTGATCTGAAACTCGAAGCAGCCCCATCCGGCTGTCTCTGGTCTGCCGTGTTGGCTATTTTGCACCTGTAGTCAACTCTATAAACTATTGACCACTTCATCTATATCGACCCAATGTGGCGTCTGCCACGACCCCCTCAACCGTGTGTAAGACTCAAATCAAGGGCTCAGGCTCCTGCTCGCGGGTCCTCACTTCTCGTCGTCCTCATTAGACTTCAACTGCTTCTTCGATGTGTCCACGTCCTTGCGTACGTCCTCCAAGCCGTTCTCATCGTTGGCAATCTGCTCGATATCATTGATCTCGTTGGCGAGGGCCGAAACATCAAACATGGGCACGCTGTACTCCTCCGTGTACGCAGGCGGCTGATCAGACGGGCCGGCCGCGCTCTCTGCTTTAGAAGCCTCGGTAGCACCCTCGATATCCCACCATTCCTTTTGCTTGGGCTTGAACCAGTCCTTCCACGTCTTCTTCTTGTCCCGCTCCATCTCCTCCTGCATCTTGGTACGAGCCTCGTCGAACTCGTGGATCAACTTCCTTGTTCGCTCTCCCTGCTCCACATCCGGCTCCTCGATTTCGGCAAACTCCTCGCTCAACACCTGCCACTCCATCTTTTTCAAGATCTTGGGAATAGCTTGTCTGTACGACATGTGCCCCTCCACCATATCAGTGCAGTCAATATTCTCTATTCCTTGAACGGTCTCAACGGCAGAAAGCCCAGCAACCGACAGAATTCCTCCGCCGGTTGCTCTGAACAAGTACCCCAAGATCCAGTCCTTCTTAGAGTACCCGTTGATGAATCTCCCACTCACCACAGATCTGGCAAGCGCCATCTGGTCGTTTTTCACGGCGATGGGAGTACCCAAGATGATCACGGTCTCCACTAGACCATGGCCACCTCTCTTGGCGAGCTCTATGAGGCAAGAATATATCAACCGTGCCCCTAGCGAGAAGCCAACCAAGGTGATGGGCCGAACCCCCATGTTACCAGCAATAAGGGTATCGGCAAGGATTTTTCCTGCCTTCCAAGCACGGTCCAACGAGACGTTCCAGGGGTTATCCAATAAATACGAGAGCTTTGACAAGGCCATAGGCAATTGAATAGCAGACATCAACGCGGTGAGGATAGTTGCACCCAATATCTGCTGAATGGAGGTGGCCAATGCTTCGGTTGCGAGAATGTTGATCGTTTGTCCCATCGACTGCAACATTTCCGGCTCCCACAACAACGAGAACATATCACCCATCACCGGATCCACGGTGGAAAAGGGAAGTCTGACATCATCGAAATTACCGTTCATCCAGCCACTGACGGTTATGATCAAGTTGGGACGCTTGTTGTTGTGTAAGGCTTTCAACTCAAAAGTATGAACGTCCCCTATTCTTCTAGCTCCGGCCTTGGATCCCACCTTTGCTCCTGCCACTACACCAGTGGTGGTGATGATGGCACCTCCTCCAATACCCGCCAAGAAGCCCCCTGTTCCGGTGATTCCCACAGTGGTGAGACCCGCAGCAATCCCGGCACCGATCACAGGGGCCAACAAGCCTGCCGAGAGACCGATAGCCAAGGAGCCTCCCAACGTAGCCAAACCAATGTAGGCCAACCTCTTATTTTTGTTCTTTTTGATGTGTTTGTTGATAAACAGCTTGTCGTTGAGAAGCTCGTCTTTGTTCTCGATCGACTTGTCGTTGACTTCTAGCTCCAAATTCTCCAACAAACGGCGCTGGAACTGAAGCACCTCCAACACAGAAACGCCCATTGTCTGGGCAAATTGCTCGAGCAAGGTGTTGGAACGACTGTCGTAGTACCCGTCGCTGATCAAGAGCATGAACAAGTCACACACAATCACCCAGCGAAGATCAAACCCGGGGTACAACTTGGTCATGATGTACCCGGTCTTCTTCTGCTCCTCTTCGCTCAACAAGCTTCTGGAGAGATCCGCGACCTCCAACCCGTGGATGCTCAAGTTCTCGATCATTTTCTTTTCGTCGTCCGTGAGGTCCAAGTGCTCGTACAACTTGCCCATGATGTATTCTGTCCAGTTGGAAAAGTTCTTCTGGCCCATGCTGAGCTGCTTGGCCACCTTGCTGGAGGTGGAGCGTTTGATCTTGGCCAACTCTGTCGCCATGTCCACCACAATCAACTTGGCGATCCCCACGTAGGCGAACTTCTGGGCGTCCGACAACATGTGCTTGGTGGAGTCCAACGTTTCGGCCGTGTCGAGGTCGTCTTCGAAGTCTGAGTCTTCGTTCTCGTGCTTGTCCTGCAGCGCCAGCGACTTGAACAAGAAGTCGGTCTTCTTGTCCAACTCCGAGTACTTGGCGAGCTGCTCGAAGGTGTCGATTTTGGTGTACCCACGCGAGCCGGCCCGGACGTCGAACGCATCCACGTTGGGGTGGGACTCGAACTCGAGCTTGCCCTTCTCGTCGTAGTAGTCGAGCTCGGTGATGGTCTTCATGGTCTTCCAGTTGGTGGCGGTGCTGAAGAAATCGTCGTCTACTGGCGGAGCCGCCTCGGCCTCCGGCGCTTGATCCGCCACCTCCTCGTGGCGCTTGGTGTCGCTCGTGCCTATGACCCTTTCGGAGAGCTCGGCGATGTCGTCTGAGTGCGAGTAGTTGCCGCTGAAATCGAACTCCACGTAGCTGGTCTCTGGGGTAGCCGGGTCGTTGTGGTCGGGCGGGTCGTGAGGGTCGCTTCGCTGCTCGTCGGGAAGCGTCGGAAGCGCGGCGACGCTTCTTCGCGAGCCGTACTCTCGTCTGGAGCCTGGGTAGCTCATGTAGGGTGATCCAGACGACATGTGGTGCTGGCGATGGTGCTCTGTTGGTGGAGAACACTCGAGTGCGGTCTCAGTTGCTAGCGCGAACAGGTGGAACGACTGCCATTTTGGCGGCACACATTGGGTGCACTGTTGCCGGGGACTACCAAAGGTGCCAGCGGCACGGTACCGGGAGAGGCCGCAGAGGCTGCGGGTCAACTCGCTGGCCCATGTACGGGAATGTCTGCCACCGCCACCGAAGGCAGGGTCAACTAAACATGGTCACCTAAACACGGGCACCTTTCTACAGAATGTTTGCAACATGGTTTTACTCAAATCGTCATCAGCCATATGGCCTTCGCAGAGTCCAGGAATATGTTGCTACGAACATGTGGCCGAGCTCAACCCCCACGTAAACGCGGGGGCAAGCTCAAGACCGATCGCTTACTCTACAACCTGTCGACGGAGCCACTCTGTCCAATCCCAAAAGAGGGCCCGATGGCACCAACACGATCCTTCCAAGATCCGCAAGACCTAGCTGCCGCGGGTCTCCGCTCAACTCCGAAGAGGACCAGAAACCCACAACAGCGTCAAACAGCCAGACAGACGTCAGTGACGACCTAATGGAACAAACCGCTGTATGCTACCGGATGGACTTGCTTCGCTAGCGCCGAACTGCTACGGAAAACACCTACAGACCTCAAGAGACAACCCGAGGGTTTAGTCTCCGTCGACCTGAGGGTCCACCGCAACACAGATTGATGAATTAGTGAAGAAGAAAACCGGTGAAGGTGGCGATTTCCCTTCTTATTTATAGTCGCGGGCGCCAGCTGCAAAGAAAAACTCCCGGCCCGCGCACGCCCCGATGAGATTACCCGCAAAACCAAACCGTATAGGGATTCTGGCTGGGGACGCTCCCAGCCAGCATCTCATCCACGTCCGATGAGCAGAAGAGCGGTTAGGTTTCAAAAGAAACACGAGCACGAGCAGCACGATGACGTCGAAGAGGTGACGCCGGACAACGTCAAGATCTTGCCCTTTTCGTCGGACCAATGCCTCGACCCGGGCCGGATCATCGGCGTGTTCCACAACTCTTTCCAGCATCTTCTCGACTCGCCAGACCTCCACGCACACATACAGGCCGTCAAGGGCAACTTGTACGACCGCAACTACCTCGAGGCGTTTGGCAGCGAGGACAAACGAGTGGCGTACGCCACGCGGTGGACGCCGCCGAGAGCGTTGGCGTACGCATCGCTCTTTGCCTCGTTTCCCGAGGTCGTCGAGCTCTTCACCGACGAGGACGCCGCGTGCCAGGTCTTGTGTATCGGGGGAGGCGCGTCGTCCGAGCTTGTGGGGCTCGCGTCTGTGTTCTGCCGGTCGAAGGAGTACCACTCCAAGTCTCCCTCCAGCTTGCAAGTCAACATCATCGACATTGCTGACTGGAGCGGCATCGTGGGGTCCATAACCAAGCACATCAAGACCAACTGGATCTACAACGAGGAGAAGATCTCGTCCAAGTTCATACACGGTGACATCTTGGACGCCCCGACCTTGGACTACGCTTCCCAGAGCCTCATCACGCTTCTCTTCACCACCAACGAGTTGTTCGCCGAGAAGAGACAGGCCACGATGAGGTTTTTGCAGTCGTTGAACACGAAATGCGCCGCTGGCACGTACTTGCTCATCGCCGAGAGCGCAGGCTCCTACTCCAACATTACTGTGGGCTCGAAGAAGTTCCCCGTTCAATTTCTCATCGACATGGTGTTGGTGGGGAAGCCCGGCGAGACAGGGGCTTGGGAAATCGTCAAGCAGAGCGACAGTGTGTGGTACAGGTGTCCCAAGGTGGAGTACGGATTAAAATTGGAGAATATGAGATTTTTTTATAGACTTTATAGAAAGAACTGATTGGACAGCTCGGGAATCAACAAGAACCAACGAACAATAGAGTCTCCGACTTTCAGGAGCTCCTGTAGAGATCTACAATCGGTTGTTCGTCTATATCTTCAACTTGGACAAATCCAAGTCTGATGGTAGATCATCCGTTGAGGAACGCTCGTCACCACTGTGCTTTTGCGCATCCTTCTGCACACTCTCTTCCGGCTTCTCGTGTGTCTCTGCGCCGTCCTTTACTTCAGCTGTATCGTTTGTTTCGTCCTTTGTACTGTCCTTTCCTCCAGCCTTAGCCAGCGCCTCCTCCTCCTCCTTCTTTGTCTCGTCTTTCGCCTCCGCCTCATCCTCCCACTCCAAAAGCTGGCAGAGCTCGCGAGCAAACTTGTCGCAGTCCTCCACCCACAATATGTCGCCCTTTCGCTTGTGTTTGAAGTCTCCGACCACCTCTTTGTTGACCAACACCCGGATGGCAGTGCTTTCGACCTCAGCAGGTAGCGCTGCAAACGGGTACACCGACAACGAAGTGCCAGCCACGATCGCAACCTCCACCTTCTCGCAGTCGTCGTCCCACGTATCGAAAAACTTGGCCGGTAGCCCTTCGCCAAAGAAGACGATATCGGGCTTCACCAACGAGCCACACTCGCATCTCGGTATGCCTTCTAGCTGCTTCTTGAGCTCCTCGGTCGCCATTTCCTTCGAACAGTCGATACAGTGGCTCGAGGAGAAGGAGCCGTGCGCCTCGATTATGTACTCGTCCTCCACTCCGGCGATCCGCTCCAAGGTGTCAATGTTCTGCGTGTAGACTCGATGCAAGAGCTTGCGGTCCTGGAACTTGCGGATGAGCCGATGGAACTCGGTGGGCTCGAACTGGCCCGGGAAGAGCTCCTTGGCCAAGGTACAGAACGCCTGCGGCGACTCCCGGAAGTAGTCGATGTCGAATATGGCTTCGGCGTACGGAAGATCAAACTGGGCTAGGTTGGCATAGAGGCCGGTTTCGGGGCTGCGGAAGTCGGGGATGCCGGAGCTGGTCGAAATGCCGGCGCCGTTGAAGAAGGTGACTTTCTTGCCGGCCTTGATGGCCTCCACAAGCGGCTTCAAAAGCGTCATTGTGACTCGAAGCGTCCCGACCCGGGTACGATAAGCCTGGGGGCCGATCACCCAGGCAGGGAACAAAAGGGTCACGTGACGCATCGACCCCGAGCCCCGTCACGGTGACCGGTCCGTGGGCCATAGTGCTCCCACGGGCACGGTGCTCGAGCGGCGACACGCTCAGATCCGCCGCCCGGCAGCGGCCACCCCCGCTAGCAGCTCGAGCCCGTCCGGCCCGTTTTGCTGACTCGTCTACTGACGTCGATCCACAGCAATGTGGTTCTATATGCAGGACACCCTCTCCCACCGCAGGCCCTACAGAACGGCAAATTCTTGCAACTTCAACTCGCCATAGTACCGCAATGAAGGTAAGTAGCACGGCGCCACCGCCACCACGGAACGCAGTACTAACAGGCGCGTAGCAAAGAATCACCGCATTGGACCTCAAGGTCTTGACGTCGGAGCTTGTGTCGAACTTGCTCAACTACAGGCTCCAGAACATATACAATGTCGCCAGCTCGGCCAGACAGTTTCTTCTCAAGTTCTCGATTCCCGACTCGAAGAAGGTGGTCGTCTTGGACTGCGGCAACCGCGTGCATTTGACCGACTTCGAGCGTGCCACCACGCAGACGCCGTCGAACTTTGTCACCAAGATGAGAAAGCACTTGAAGACCAGAAGATTGTCGGGCCTCAAGCAGATCGGCAACGACCGTGTGTTGGTGTTTGAGTTCAGCGACGGTCTCTTCTACTTGGTGTTGGAGTTCTTCAGCGCCGGCAACATCTTGTTGTTGGACGACGAGTTCAAGATCTTGTCCTTGCAAAGAATGGTGAGCGACAAGGGCGACAACGACAGATACGCGGTCAACGAAACATACAAGATGTTCGACAGATCGTTGTTCACCGCGCAAGTGGAGCATGAACAGAAGCAGTACCTGGAAGACCAGATCAAGTCCTGGATCAAAAAGCACAAGGAGGCGGTTGCCCAAAAACCCGTGTCCAAAAAGAACAAAATCTACTCCATCCACAAGTTGTTGTTCGTCAACGTCAGTCATCTCTCCAGCGATTTGATTCAAAAAAACTTGAGCCAATTCTCGATCAACCCTAGTGCGACCTGCTTAGACTTTGAAGAAGACTCCTCGAAGCTTACCACCATCATCGAGTCCTTGTACAAGTCGGAGAAGGACTACTTGGAGTTGACGACAAGAGACTCGGTGACAGGAACAATTGTTTCCAAAAAGAATCCAAACTTTGTCCACGAAGACGACTCTTCCCAAAAGGATTTGGAGTACATTTTCGATGAGTTTCACCCCTTCAACCCTTACAAGGCCAATATGGATGATTACAAATTCACTGAAATCGAGGGCTATAACAATACGTTGGATGCCTTCTTCTCTACCATTGAATCAACCAAGTATGCGATGAAAATCGAGCAGCAGAAACAAAACGCCCACAATAGATTAGCACACGCCAAAAACGAAAGGGACAAACAAATCCAGTCTTTGGTAAACCAACAGGAGCTCAACATGAAGAAAGGGGATGCCATCATCTTGTCTGCTGACTTGGTTACTTCTTGTATGAGTAAAGTGCAGGCTCTTTTGGACCAGCAAATGGATTGGACTAACATCGAGACCTTTCTCACCACAGAGCAAACTAGCGGTGACAAGATCGCCAAGAGTATCAAGTTGCCTTTGAACTTGAAAGAAAACAAGATTTGCGTTCTTTTGCCAGATCCTGATGCAGAAGAGCAGGCAGAAAACACGGGCGCCAACAACGATGAGGAATCTGAGTCAGACTCAGATAGCGAATCAGACTCAGACTCAGATTCAGACTCGGACTCAGACTCGGACTCAGACTCAGAGCTTGTAGCAAGAAAGAGAAAGCCAGCAAAGAAGACTAAAAAGCCTGAAGTCACACAGTTGGCTTGTTGGATTGATCTTGGATTATCTCCGTACGCCAATTCATCGGTATACTTCGATACAAAAAAGAATGCTGAAAGCAAGCAGACGAAGGTCGAAAAGAGCACCAAAATGGCTCTTAAAAATGCTGAAAGAAAGATTCAACAAGATTTGACTAAGAACTTGAAACAGGAAAACGAAACTTTGAAGCTGATCAGGCCAAAGTTCTGGTTTGAGAAGTTCTATTGGTTCGTGACAACGGAAGGATACTTGTGTATTGCTGGAAAGGATAATGCACAGACTGACATGATCTACTTCCGTCATTTCAATGACAATGATTACTTTGTATCGTCCGATGTGGAAGGTTCATTGAAGGTGTTTATCAAGAATCCGTTCAAGGGCGAAGGAGTTCCACCCACTACATTGTTCCAGGCAGCCGTGTATGCTATGTCAGCGTCAAATGCATGGAACGGAAAGATCACAACATCTGGATGGTTTTTCAAAGGCGATCAGATTTCGAAGAAAGATTTCGACGGGTCATTGATCAGTCCTGGTGAATTCAATTACTTGGGCAAGAAAGATTACATGCCACCCATGCAAATGGTTATGGGATTTGGCCTTTACTTTCTTGGGGATGAAGAAACAACCAGCAAGTACAGAGAAATCAGAAGCAAGCGCGAGCTGGAACACGGGTTGAAAATCGTAATGGACAATAAGAAGAAAAACTTGGCGAAGGAAGAGCTTGCAGCCAATTCAAAAGAGAGTAAAGGCGAAGAAAGCAACTTGAACGAAAAGAAATCAGATTCTGCTCAAGAGAAGCCAAACGGGGAAGAGTCTGCCAGCTCGGACCAAGTTCAAGTCGAGCCCGTGGGGACCACCCCCGAAGTGGAAGGGAGCGCCGAGTCTACACCAGAGGCTGAAGTCAAACCGGATATTAAACATGCAACTTTAGCACGTGGAAAGAAATCGAAAGCGAAGAAAATTGCAGCCAAATATGCGGACCAAGACGAAGAGGAACGCAGACTTCGTTTGGGGGCGCTCGGAACCTTGAAGCAAATCGAGCAAGCCAAAAAACAAAAGGAGCTTGAGGCCGAACTTGAGGCGGAGAGACAAAAGAAGAAGTATCAGGATTCGGCAGCAGCACAGAGGCGCAAAAAGCAAGATGCACGGGAGTACGAGAAATACGTGAACGATGAAGGCAACGAGGATGAATCGAGCGTCACCAACTACTTGGAAATTCTCGATTCATTCATCTCAAAACCACAGGCCGGTGATCAATTAGGAGCCGTGGTTCCCGTTTTCGGCCCATGGTATTGTTTGAGTAAATTCAAGTACAAAGCAAAAATCCAATCAGGGAATGGTAAGAAGGGCAAAACTATTAACGAGATTATGCACCATTTCAATACGCGGGCACTTGACCCTGCGGGTCTCGATACTGAAAAGTCGTGGCCCCGCGAGAGAGAGTTGATCGGCGAAGCCAAACCAAACGACTTGATGGGGGTTTTCACTGTGGGCAAGATGAAGGCAGTCTTACCCAAGAAGTAGGGCGGAGCCTCAGATGAACTACTGGCCGACCAATTGATGCTGAAAAAACAACCAATGGTCAATTGGCACGAGAACAAGAGACAGTACGAGAAATTAAGGGGACGGAGTCATGAAGGGGGGGTGGGGGGCCAATTGCGAGAAGTACGAGATCAGGCCATGCGTGGTGCCCTTGCGTACGGCGCACGGTAGTTACCGGAGTAATAGGCGGCCCTCCGAGCTCGCAGTGCTCCATTGGTGATATAATGCATTGAACAGTCGGGCAGGTAATTAGAGCATTCTATTAGTAGCGACACGTGGAGAGCTCCTGCACGTGCGGCCCAGTGGGACATATATAGATTTGAATTTCCCCATTTGTAGAGTGACACAATAACCGCAGTGTCACATTTTGCATCCATCTGCATCTAGAAATGGTTTCCGTCTCCAAACTCCTCAACAACGGGCTTCTCTTGGTCAACCAAGGCGTCTACCAGAACTTGGCTACTCCTCAACAGGCTGCTGTTGACCAGTACAACATTCTCAACTTCTTGGGAGGGTCCGGTCCGTATCTCCAGCGGTCCGGTGCCGGGATCTCCACCGACGTTCCTGCGCAGTGCACGCTCGAACAGGTGCAGTTGCTCTCGCGTCACGGTGAGAGATACCCGTCCTCCAGCTCCGGTAAGAAGTTGGAGGCCATCTACAAGAAGTTCAAGGACTTCAAGGGCACCTTCAAGGGCGAGCTCGCGTTCCTCAACGACTACGAGTTTTTCGTCACCGACACCTCCAACTACGAGAAGGAAACCTCGCCCAAGAACTCGGAGGGCACCTTTGCCGGGACCAACGACGCCTTGAGACACGGTGCTTCCTTCAGAGCCAAGTACGGCTCGCTCTACAACGAGAACGCCACGCTTCCGGTCTTCTCTTCCAACTCGGGCCGTGTCCACGTCACGTCCGAGTACTTTGCCCGGGGCTTCCTTGGCGACGACTTCAACGACGAGTCCGTCAAGTTCGTCGTTGTCGACGAGGACAAGAAGATGGGGCTCAACTCGTTGACCCCCAGATACGCGTGTGAAAACTACAAGGACGAGAGCGACTCCTACGTCAAGAAGTTCGACCAGACGTACTTGGACGACATCAAGAACAGGTTGATCAAAACCAACCCCGGCTTGAACATCACCGCGTCGGACGTCACCCAGCTCGTCCAGTGGTGCGCGTACGAGATCAACGTCAAGGGCGCCTCGCCCGTGTGTGACATCTTCTCCAACCAGGACTACATCAGAGCGTCGTACCAGAACGACATCTCCAACTACTACTCCAACGGGCCGGGCAACAACTTGACTGCTGTGATCGGCTCGACCCTCTTGAACGCCTCCTTGACCCTTTTGGAGGACACCAAGAACGCCAACAAGGTCTGGTTGTCGTTCAGTCACGACACCGACTTGGAAATCTTCCACTCCGCATTGGGCTTGGTTGAGCCTGCCCACGACGTCCCTGTCGACCACATTGAATTCCCATACCCTTACCAACACGCCCAGATCGTCCCACAAGGTGCCAGAATCTACACCGAGAAGTTTGGGTGCGCCAACTCCACCTACGTGAGATACATCATCAACGACGCCGTGGTGCCCATCCCCGGGTGCACCTCCGGCCCGGGCTTCTCGTGCGAGTTCTCCGCGTACAAGAAGTACATCAACGACAGAATCGGCAAGCTTGACTTTGAGACGCAGTGCAAGTTGGCGGACGGAGCACCCAGCTCGGTTGAGTTTTACTGGAACTACAACACCACCAACTACAATGCGACTTTGATCAAGGCGTAAGCCGTTCGTCGCACCACAGAGATGCGGGTTGCATTGTGAACACTTGTCAGGGCAATCTCATCAACAATGTGTCAACTCAAAATAGCCATTTTTTTCCATTCTTGCTTTTCCATTCTTCTCGTCACTTTGGGCCACCTGTGTGGCCACACCAGCTGCTGCAATGCAGCCTTCGTACCGCTCCTATAATTATAGAATAAAAGTACTGATATTTCCCCTTTGGTAGCGGCGAGAACGCCGCCCTGCATCGAACAGGCCACTAATGTCGCTCTGTCATTTTTCACCCGTGTCGAACTAACTTTAGTGGTTGTGGTGTCCCGTGTGCCGATTAGTCTTCGCTTCAGATGGCCGCCAGCCCGCCCTCAGACGCATGCAATTGCGCGCCCTCTTGGCGACTAGCCGTTCGAGCCGGCTGGACCCGCCTCTTGTCGGAATGGGGGTCGGGCTGTCCGGCTCCAAGCACCGGGGTCTGCGCCGGGGTTTGGTGTCTACAGGGGACGCGCATCGGGCCGGGTTCCAGCCCACACATGCCCGCCGGCGGGACCCGTCGGCGTAGAACTCAGGCGGCAATCGTAGAGAACTTCCGGGAGGCGGCCCATCGTGGAGCTTCCGGGAGGCGGCCCGTCGTAGAGCTTCCGGGGGTGAAAAATTGCCACCGCCGCAAAGCTGGTTCCGGTTTCGGAGTCTGGCATGTTGATCTTCGCGTGGAATTTGTACCTGAGCGCACAAAGCCATGATGGCGCCCGACTGGGCATAAATGGGCCCTTTGTGGCCCAGCGTGCGTGCCAGCATCAGGAGAACAAACTTGACGGCAGCGCCCGACTAGCGCCAGCAGTGTCGCGGAGCCCTCGGCCCGTGTGGCGACGCTGCTGACGAGCCACGAGCCCCTCGGGCGGCACAGGACGCGTGGCTTATCCAGCGGAGCAAGCTGCGGGTCCCGGCCGTGTCGCTGCGGAGGGACAGCGGGCGCGGAGAAGCGGGCGCTGCGCGGAGCTCCCTGGGGCCTGCGATCGGCTTAGGCGGCCCCTCGTAAAATGTGAAACCAGGGCAGCTGCCTCGTCACGGCCTCCTCCCCATCCCAGACGTAGCCGGGCCGCGCACGACTCCCAGCAACCAACCAGCGGGCGGTGCCTCCCTCGCCAACGCAAGACGTGGAAAAGCGCCGGCTGGTGGTACAATACGCCGCAATCGACGACCCCTCGGTTAGGCACGCGGCCGCTCTCCTCCTCCCGCGCAGCGGCCTCTGTTGCTGCCTGGGGACCAGCCGTGATTGTTGATGCCGGCGGCGTCGTGTGCTTACGTCAGCACGCCGGCCGTCCCCGCGAATCCTCGCGCTGCATCGGGCAAAGTTGTCCTCGAACCAATAACGTGACTACAAAGTAAGCAGCGAACAATCACAGGCTAACAATGCAGAAACACACATGAGGCAGATAATGAGACGAGGTGAGGGCAATAATCGCTGCGTTTGTGTGGAGAAGTCTATTTGGCCAGCGGCCGTCCGCCCTGGGAATGTCGCAGCAGGCCAAGAGTCTAATCGCAGCCGGATGAGGAGAATGTGACACACCTCGCTCCGGCCCGCCACAAAAGAAATGCACAGAACATGGCCGCTTTTTTTTCGCCCGCTGTCGCTGTGTCATTATCGCGAGACATTTGTCGCACCCTTAAAAAACACCACCAATAAATTTTTCATCACTCGTCTTTTTTTTTCCAAATATATATCGACTTCCTTTCTTTCTTTGCTAGCCATGGAGTCTCTTACCCGCGTATCTATGGCCGTCTGCCCGTTCGTCAAGTCCTCCTCGACCCAGGCACTCCGCCAATTGAGCCAAAAGTCCGGCGGTTTGGCGGGCCAGGCCCGCCAGTGCCCATTCATGGGTGCTGCCTTGGTCGCCAAGGAAGCCTCCTCCTCTGCGGCCGCCCCGGCCGCCAGAAGCTACTCCAGCGCCTCGAAGCCGGCCCACGCCACCGCGTCGTCCATCACCTCGAACCCGACCTCCTACGCGTTCAAGAGCGACCGTCTCACCTCGAGCAAGATGGACCTTTCGTCCGGCGAGACTCCCTTTGACTTCCACGGCTTCATGGGCGACCAGATCGAGAAGAAGCGCTCCGACAAGTCGTACCGTTTCTTCAACAACATCAACCGCTTGGCCCAGGAGTTCCCTCGCGCCCACCGTGCTGAAGAAACCGACAAGGTCACTGTTTGGTGCTCGAACGACTACCTCGGTATGGGCCGCAACTCTCAAACCTTGCAGGAAATGAAACGAGTTTTGGACCGCTATGGTGCCGGTGCCGGTGGTACCAGAAACATCGCGGGGCACAACACCCACGCCATCCAGTTGGAGTCGGAATTAGCAACCTTGCACAAGCATGAAGCGTCCTTAGTCTTCTCGTCGTGCTACGTTGCCAACGACGCGGTCTTGTCGTTGCTTGGCCAAAAGATCAAGGACTTGGTCATCTTCTCCGACTCGTTGAATCACGCTTCCATGATCCAGGGTATCCGTAACTCCAGAGCCCAGAAGCATGTTTTCAAGCACAACGACTTGGACGACTTGGAAGCCAAGTTGGCGCAGTATCCCAAATCCACACCCAAGTTAATTGCATTCGAGTCCGTGTACTCCATGTGTGGGTCCATTTCCCCAATCGAGGCCATCTGCGACTTGGCTGAAAAGTACGGAGCCCTCACCTTTTTGGACGAGGTCCATGCTGTCGGCATGTACGGCCCTCACGGTGCTGGTGTTGCCGAGCACTTGGATTTCGAGGTCAACTTGAAGGCCGGCATTGCCTCTCCCCAACAAGAAACCGTCATGAGCAGAGTCGACATGATCACCGGAACTTTGGGTAAGGCCTATGGTACCGTTGGTGGATATGTCACCGGTAAGGCCAACCTTATTGACTGGGTGCGCTCGTACGCCCCCGGGTTCATCTTCACCACCTCGCTCCCTCCCGCCATTATGGCTGGATCCAGCTCGTCGATTCGTTACCAAAGATCCACGTTGAACGACAGAATCGCCCAGCAGAAGAACACTCGCTATGTCAAGAACAACTTGAGCGACATTGGAATCCCCGTCATTCCAAACCCGTCGCACATTGTTCCAGTTTTGGTTGGCAATGCCAGTGACGCCAAGAAGGCGTCCGACATGCTTTTGGACAAGTACAACATTTACGTCCAGGCCATCAACTTTCCCACGGTGCCTATTGGCCAGGAGAGATTGAGAATCACCCCTACCCCAGGGCACGGGCCTGAGCTCAGCCAGCAGTTGATTGGCGCCATCGATGAGGTGTTTGACCACTTGTCGTTGAAGAGAACCAACCAGTGGGCTGCTGCCGGTGGCTTGTGTGGGGTTGGCGACGGGTCCGCCGCCGTCGAGCACATCTGGACCGACGAGCAGTTGAGCTTGAAGGACAGCGACTTGAACCCCAATGTGTTTGACCCCATTGTCGAGGCCAGAGGAGTTTCTTCCGGGGTCGCTGCCTAGTTGAAAGAAACGGAGCCGCCGGGCTCCGGCGTTTTGTTTTAGCCGGGCCTCGCCGACGTACGTAGTGTTTCCTTTATATCCAATAGCCTATGCACCCAAAAAAAGTGACATGATTTTGTAGAAGGAGAAACCAGGGGATATAAAAATAGCGGAGGATCCGATTAGGTGCTTGGTGGTCGGGACAATAAAAAAAGTTAAAAGGACTTATCGGCGGTAGCGAGTTGGCTCCACCGATACGAACAAAGGG
Organism: Suhomyces caryicola; assembly: GCA_030568635.1. NCBI lineage: Eukaryota > Fungi > Ascomycota > Pichiomycetes > Serinales > Debaryomycetaceae > Suhomyces > Suhomyces caryicola. The sequence continues at coordinate 187,240 of JAJMGG010000009.1, read as the reverse complement.
CGCTGAACAGCCATCTGGGCTTAAGCTTGCAGCGGAAAAGCGCACGCAACCGGCCAGAGTAGACCCCTGAGGAGCGGCGAGGGCAGTCAGCGGGCCGCCGTCGCGAGCCTACCAGGCCCTGCTTGTTGTCCGAGCTCTCTCCGCTAGCTCTCTCCGCTAGCTCTCTCCGCTAACTCTCCCCACAGGCTCTCCCTACAGGCTCTCCCTACAGGCTCTCGCCCCACCCGCACTCCGAGCCCCTTTGGCCACTGGGAACTTTTCACTCAGGGCCACACCCGTTTGCATCCTTTGCCTCTGCCGCCTGCACGTGCCTTGCCTTCAGGTTGTTGCGGTTAGGGCCTCATACTCGCCTTAGGCTGCTGCGCTGAGGCCACGCCGCCAGCGGCGTTGTCAGGCAGGAGCCGGCAGCTCCTCGATGGCCCGACGGCCACAGATGCAGCGCACCGCCAGAGTCCCCGGCGCCCCGCCAACTCACGCTGGGTGGCTGGTTCGCGCACGACCGCCGCCGCGTACCCTTCATCTCTTCCGGCGCGTAAACTTCAAAAGTGATGTAAACACAGTGATGGACCAGACCCAGTTGATCAGACTCTACACCAACCGCTTGGTGAAGTCGTTGGTCCCCGCCCACGTCGGGCCCGAGTTTACGCAGAGCGTGTCCCAGGACTTATTGGCGGTCCTACTACAGCCGCGGTCCCCGCTCTCCGCCCTGCAGAAACAAGTGCTGATCAACCAGTTCATGCGGGAGTACAAGTCCCAGTTTCTCGCCAAGGGCTTCAACTCAGAATGGTCTTCCTTCCTGGCCATCGTGGACGAGCTCCTCAAGGTCCGCTCGCTTGACCAGGTACACTCGTATCTTGTTTTTTTGACCACCTTAGTTTCATCCGAGCCTGCACAACAACAACAACAACAAAACCTTCACCAACAACATTTCCAACCAACCCCACAACCCCTTTTCCAAAAGCCGTCTTATCCAGCAGCCCAGCCCGTTTCGTCTCCATACCACTACGCGGGAGTGCCGGACCCACTCACTGCAGACACGGCGGACATGAAACCGGCCGACATAATCGAACCCTACTATGAGTCGCTTCCGGAATCCACCATCCTCACCTACCTCTCGTATACCCTCATTGGATTAGACTCCAAGCTTTTCGCCTTCGAGTCCGACAGGCTCGAGATCCCCCCTTCGATCAACAAGAGCTACACAGGCATCCTATTCGATCTTTTGGAGTGCGCGTTGCTCTACAAACGACAACACAAGTTTATCCTACACCACAAAGGAAAGCTCAATTCGCCCATCAAAACCGCATACCTCACTGTGCTAGAGACCCAGTTGTCCCTCTACGTCAACCATGTGAACAAACTATTCAATTCTCCCCCGGGCTCTCTAATCTCCGTGTACAACAGCATATTCAGCTGGATTCTCAGCTTTAGACTACTCCAGTCACTAACGATACAAGTCATTGAAATGAATGGGTACGACTTTTTGTCAAAAGTGTATCAGCACACCAAGTTCGGAGACCAGAACATAAAATCGTTGGCCGAACTTATATTCAGCAAAATCTCGAGCCCATATTACGAAATACTCGAGCACTGGATCATCAATGGAGAGTTAATCGACAGCAGTGACGAATTTTTCATTCGCTTTGACTTTGAAAATAACGACTTTAATGACATTATCCAATATCATCCCCCACGAGTGCCATACTTTATCGACAAGCCCTTGAGTCATAAGATTGTACAAATAGGAAAGATATTGATATTCCTCACCAAATATTGCAAGGAGCTTGCTTGGGTTAATGATTATAGCAACAAGTACTCCCAGATTATCTTCCATCAGAATCAGGGGTTACAGAGCCTTTCCACTAACGCATTGGCCGATCTAGTCGAGACTCAGTACAAGGAATTACTCAACTTTTTCACGGTGGTGCTACATGGCTCGAAAAATGAGTTGGCTCAGCATCTAAGAAACTTCAAAAAAGTGTACTTCATACAGAACAACGAGTTCATAGACTCCATAATCACCAACGGAGCAGAGTTATTCAATGAACCATCGACCAATATCTCGTCCAACTACCTATCAAAGATATTGACTGATTCCATTAACAACTCCTCACTCAAACTGAGTCCTTATATCAACCGGTTGGATGCCCGGGTTTTGGACCCGATACATGGCAACATAGGGTGGGAGGTATTTACACTCGAGTATAGAATTGAGGACTTACCGATCTACTCGTTGTTGGAGAGTCAAATGATGCAATACCTCAAGATGTTCAACTTCTTGTGGCGATTGAGGCATTTGCAGTACTTGATGAACCAACATGCGGTTGATTGTAGCAACTTGAAAAAGAATGAGATCAAAAAGATCAAGGCCAAATATCTCAAAATCAAAGGGTCGCGGAGCAGTATTCGCGACCGGAAAGTCGTATGGCTAGTCAAGTCATTCAATATGATGAACATGGTTAGGAACACCATGGTCAAGTTCCTCAACTCCTTGGTGCATTATCTCTCGTTTGATGTGATCGAAACCAGCTACCAGAAACTTATTGAAGAGGTTCTTTTCAAATCGAACATTATCAGTGATGAAGTGCAACAAAATCAGCTGCTGCACCTTCTAAACGCATTAAATCCCGAATTTATTCTCAAACTCCGGAATGGAACACTTTTCAGAGATCCGAGCAGAAGAACAATAGAAGACAACAATAGAGCGGAGTCGGCTGACAGTACGAAGACGGTTTCACATAATATGAACGAATTAACGTTTGATGAGATTATTGCGGTTCACAAGAAGTACCTTGAGCGAATTGTGAACAATAAAATGATTAACGACAACACAATCGGGAAGGTGACAAAAGTGAGTTTTATCCAGCAGGTGTACGGGATTCTCGAGGTGATTTTTCGGTTTTTCAAGAGCTCCGAGGAGTACAACAATTTGCTAGTCAACTACACGTTTGTGCTGGGGTTGGACGAGGAGCAGGACGATGTGAGCATGAACGAGGACTTGAAGGAGATCGAGAACAAGCTCCTGGCGATAACCAACCGGCTCTACAAGCAGATATACTTGGCCCAGTACAAGGTGCAATTAGGCGAGCTCATCAGGGACCTAAAGACCGACTACGACCTCCGCGACATTGCCAATATTTTCGAGTAGACCAGCGGGTGGACACGCAGGGTAGACAAGCAGGAGCAAACAGAGTTACGACGATCGGCAGGTGAGACGAGCTGGGGCGCGCGCCTGTGGGGCAGGCCCTGGGCGCAACAACCTGACGGCCCAATGGGCAACCAATGTACAATACAGCAACCGTAATGGCGCAAGTGAGACAGTAGAGACGCGAGCGCAGAGCAGATCCGAATGACGGGTGGAACTGCAAGACCCGATCGGGCAAGTCATCTTGTCTCCAGCCCGGCTCGTATGTGAGATTCGCGCGGTAGTGTACCTTTCCTCGGCCCCACGGCTCTCACATGATTGAGTAACCCCAGATGTCACCCGCACTCCGGTGGACCTCGGAGTCGAGACATTGGACGACATAAATAGTGTGGGCCCGCCGCAATTTGCCAAAACTCCCCAGCTATTCAACATGGATGAAGTCGACAACGTATTACTCGAGAACGTGAAATCCTTTGCCTCGGGAGGCTTTGGTGGTATTTGGTAAGTGAAGACGCAGCCCTGCTTTGCGGAGGCGCTTGCCAGCACTTTTGTGGAGGCACTTGCCAGCAGCAACTTTTCACCCCGGCCCCTCGTACTAACCCTGCCAGTGCTGTCTTGACAGGACACCCCTTTGATCTCGTCAAGGTGCGTTTGCAGACCGGCATCTACAACTCGTCGGTCGAGTGCATCAAGCAGACGTTGGTGAAGGACGGGTTGCCCGGCTTCTACCGCGGGGTGTTACCGCCGCTTTTGGGGGTCACCCCCATGTTTGCTGTTTCGTTCTGGGGTTACGACGTGGGCAAGAAGATGGTCACGTCGTACACCGGCAAGACGGCCGACCAGTTTACCATCGGCAACATCTCGACCGCCGGTTTCATCTCGGCCGTGCCCACGACCTTGGTGGCTGCGCCGTTCGAGAGAATCAAGGTGATGATGCAGATCTCCGACGGCAAGAACACCTCCATGGGCTCGGTCGTCAAGGAAATGTACAGAACCGGCGGGATCAGGTCCATCTTCAAGGGGTCGGTGGCCACGCTCGCCAGAGACGGGCCCGGCTCGGCGCTCTACTTTGCCACGTACGAGTACGTCAAGAAGAGATTGACCAAGGAGGGCGAGGACATGTCGATTCTCGCCATCACCACCGCCGGTGGCCTTGCCGGTGTCTCGATGTGGTTGGGTGTCTTCCCCATCGACACCATCAAGTCGACCCAGCAGTCGTCCAACGCCAACGTGTCCATCTTCAAGACCACGTCCAACATCTACAAGAAGGGGGGCGTCAAGGCCTTCTTCCCCGGTGTCGGTCCGGCCTTGGCCAGATCGTTCCCGGCCAACGCCGCCACCTTCTTGGGGGTCGAGCTCGCCAGAAACTTCCTCGACAAGGTCGCCTAGGCCGCCGGCCCGCCACAGCCCAACCGCCCCGGCCCCGCCGCGGGAGACCGCCCGGTCTAGTTATTTATTAACTTCATAAAAAAAGCACGTCCTGTGCCGGTGCCACGCATCGCGACGGCCGTGCTTGCACGGCCAATAGAATAAATGAGCTAAAAAGAGTGTGTGTAGAGAAGGCCTCCGTAGAGACCGGCCGCCGGCTTACGGGGCGTCGTCTGGGGCCCGTGTGGTGGGCGAGGGCGTGCGCGCACCGCTTTTTTCCAACCTCCACCGCCCACGAGAACGAAACGATAAGCTCGATAAGCAGCTACCCGTTCCTACCATCAATCAAAATGTCGTTATCTGATGAACAAGTAAGTTGCAGCGGCCGACGCCCCGGGAAGCAATTGTGGTACTAACCCGCCTACAGGTCAAGTCCGAGCTTAGCAAGATGCAAGCCTTCATCCAAAAGGAGGCCCAGGAGAAGGCCAAGGAAATCAGAGTGAAGGCCGACGAGGAGTACGAGATCGAGAAGGCATCCATTGTCAGAAGCGAGACCGCGGCCATCGACGCCACGTACGAGCAGAAGCTCAAGAAGGCCTCGTTGGCCCAGCAAATTACCAAATCCACCATCGGCAACAAGACGAGATTGAGAATCTTGTCCACCAAGGAGGAGGTGTTGAACGAGATTTTCGAGGAGGCCGAGAAGGAGTTGAAGAAAATAACCTCCAAGAAGGCCGAGTACAAGCCGGTTTTGGTCGGGTTGATCGAGGAGGGCTTGTTGGCGTTGTTGGAGAAGCTGGTGACCGTCCGCGTTAGAGAGGCCGACGTCGCATTGACCAAGGAGGCCGTCGAAGAGGCCGCCAAGAACTTCGAGGAGAAGGCCAAGTTCCCCGTGAGCGTCACGGTCGACGAAGAGTCGTTCTTGAGCAAGGACATTGCTGGTGGTGTCGTTGTCATCAACGGAACCGGCAAGATTGAGGTCAACAACACCTTGGAAGAGAGATTGAAGATCTTGTCCGAAGAAGCCTTGCCCGGGCTCAGATTGGAGTTGTTCGGGATCTCGCCAACCAGAAAGTTTTTTGACTAGGCCCGTTACACATCGCCCGGACCGGGACTGGATACTGGTGGAAGGGACAGATGCTTGGAAGGAGGAACCTACTTTTTTTTTCTTCTTCCGTCTTTTCAAGAGCATTGTCGTTTCCTCCGTCCGTTTAGGGAGCATTCCGAGTCTAGTAGTGTCTGGTTCCGGCAGTAGGCACAAACACTAACATTTCAAGTCTAATAGTCTATTTTTATTTCATCAATACACTTTTTGAGCTCCACAGCAAGCCGATTTTTTTCTAGCCTCAATCTCAAATTGTTTGGTGAGCACTGTCGCAAATTCCACCTCCCTCTACACCCCTGCCCTCCCCACCGTTGCTGTCACCAAGCCCATGCTACCCAGATGTGTCCTCGGCCGACGCCTAGCGCTCCGGCCGCGCCGCGCCGCCTTCTACAGCACCGGAGACCGCAACCGCAACATCTTGAACAAGTTTAAAAACGTCCCCCACAGCCTCATCGACGACGTGGACAACTACCAGCCGGGACGAACGGCGCCCCCGCCCCCCGAAACCTCCACCAAGAACCTCCAGCTCAAGCCCATCACCCCGAACGACATCCACATCTCGTGCACCACGTTCGACGCGCGGGGCAACATCGTCGGCATCTCCAAGCTGTACCCCAAGATGCAGTTCCTCCACCAGAACGGCTTGTATCCGCGGGACCTCCGCAAGATCGACACCTCGTCCATCGACGTGGCGCCGACCATCATGGTGCGCACGCCCCACTGCATATTGGTCAACCTTCTCCACATCAAGGCCATCATCAAGAAGGACAGCGTGCTGGTGTTCGACACCTCGACGCCGAGCGTGGCCGCCAAGCTCGGCGTGTTCATGTACGACCTCGAGCTCAAGCTCAAGCTCCCGTCGGGCAACATCTGCTACGAGTTCCGCGCGCTCGAGTCCATCTTGATCAGCATCATGAGCTCGTTGGAGGCGGAGTTGCGGCTGCACGCGACGGTGTGCGGGCGCATTCTCTCGGAGCTCGAGGACCTGGTGGACCGCAACAAGCTCCAGGACCTCTTGATCAAGCTGAAGAAGCTCTCGTCCTACTACCAGAAAACAGTCTTGATCAAGGACGTGTTGGAGGAGATCCTCGACAACGACGAGGACTTGGCCGGCATGTACTTGACCGACCTCCAGCGCTTCCAGCCCGACTCGGAGTCGTACGAAGACCTCGAGATGATCATCGAGTCCTACTACAACCAGTGCGACGAGTTCGTGCAGCAGGCGGGCTCGCTCCTCAACGACATCAAGGCCACGGAGGAGATCGTCAACATCATCTTGGACACCAACCGCAACTCGTTGATGTTGTTCGAGCTCAAGTTGACCGTCTACACCTTGGGCTTTGCGGTGGCCACCCTCTTGCCCGCCTTCTACGGGATGAACTTGAAAAACTACATCGAGGACTCCAACCTCGGCTTCATGGCCGTGGTGGTGATCTCGGTCATCCAGGGCGCGCTCATCACCTACTTCAACTTCAGGAGGCTCGCCAAGGTGCAGAAGTTGACCATGATGGGACCCTCCAAACCCAACTTTGGCGGCGGGAAGAAGAGATGGTTCAAGTGGCGGAAAACAAAGTACGACTACCCCAACAACAAGGATAAGGATGTCATCTGGCGGATGATGAACGACAAACTGCGATAGGCCAGACGGATAGACGGAAAGACGGCACAACACCCTGCCAGGTTTCTCAGCAAACCCAAACAGCGCAGACACAGTGGACCAACCACCCTGGCTGGCCCCTACGAACGGCGATTCCCACTCTACTATTAATTACATAGACTATACCTGTACATATTATTCGGACTCCGAGTCGGACTTGTTTATGACCTCGTCGTCGCTGTTGGTGTATCCAGGAAGCTCGTCGTCTCCCTTTGGTTCGGGAACTTCGGTGACGGTCTCCACGTCATCAAACTTCATATGCTTGCTCACCGGAGCTTGGGCCGCCGAGTCGGACGACTGGCGGCGTTCTCTGAAAACGGGCTGCGCGTCTCTCTCGGCGCCGGGCTTGATCAAAGTCCCCTCGACAGACGCAACTCGTCCGGCAGAGTGGATGGCCTTGACGGTGAACCTCAACTTGCCCTCCACCTTGACTTCGTTCTCGTCGACCCAGTGGCCAAACGATTTGAACTTGGTGTCGTCGTGGATCTCGTCTTCCTGGTTAGGTATGAAGGACCAATCGTTGGGTATGTTGAACTTCTTGATCGAGGCGTTGAAGGTGTCGTGAATCAACAACCCCAAGTGGGATGCCGTCTGCATGTAAATGAAGCCCTCCAACTCATCGCCCAACTGGGGTCTCCATATCAACAAGTCGACGGTGAGCCAAAGGAATGTAAAAGGTGACGAGCCCTCTATCTTGGCAATCGAGATCGGCTGCTCGTCGCTGTCCACGGACATGTTGTCTTCGGAGAAGCTCATGTTCGAGTATGCTAACACCACCCCGCGGGCCTTGGGAAAGTAGTTCATGATCATCGGGTCCAAATGCTGGGCCTTGATTCCGTTTATGGGGTTGTTCAAATGCATGGGCGCAAGCGACACGTACATCCGCGTGGTGAACGTGTGGAAACACTGGGAGATCCCGTCGACCTTGGGGTTGCTCATCTTATCGTGGGTGGTGTCTGGAATCTGTACCTCCGGCTCTTCTCATCGTGAGTATAGAAAAATTGAAAAATCGCGCGCGCACGACCCAACATGGCATGGCCAGTGCCTATGATTTCTCGCCATATACCCCGTGCTATTCAACGCTGCTGGCGCCGCACGTCACTTTCTTCCCAAGATGTCTATTGGGTCACGGCTTTGCCCACCAGCCGCCCTCTCTTCTATACGTCTACTAAAGTAACTTGTTCTTTATCTTGGCTAGGGGGCTCGTCTGAGCGGTCTCTTCCGGCCCCACGCGGTGCTTGAACGAAATGCTTTCCTCGCGTTTCAAGAGCTGGTCCCGCTTCTTGAGAGCCCCGTACGTCATAATAGGGCTCCGGAAGACAGCAAAGTTCTTCAATATGCGGTTGGCATATTTGGTGGGCGCGTCTTCGGCCTCGGTGTAGTCGGGTACTCCAATGAAGCGCACTCTCTTTACCACATTCCCAGAGGAGTTGGACGACGACGACGACGCATAAACTTGGTCTTCCTTGCTTTCGGTGGGCAGTTGAATTATGCTGTTCCGTTTCGTGTTTCTCTTGGTCGCCTGATCCCGGGTGGTCGGAGCGTTCACCGCAGCGATAGGCGTGCCGTAAGACATCACATGCGCTGGATTGGCGAAATCAGGGGGTGCGGTTGAGGCTGTCGTTGTTCTACTAGACCCGTTTTGAGAAGCCAAAACAGACTCTTCGGTTTCTTCTACCGGCCGACGGAACTGAAAGTCTGAGGGGCTGTTTGGGTCGAACGTCACGGACGAGAAGATTTCCTTTTCCTGTGTCATCAAGGTTCCCGATTTTGCACCAGACCGCAAGTGCTGTTGCAATCTCTGATTGGCAGTCAATTTTTTGATTGCCTGGGGGTTCACTGCTGGGTCGTCCTCCTCTGCAACAGCAAGCAATTGCTTCTGAATCTTGTTCTGTGGTGGTGCTGTCTTTTGGGTAGAGCTGGGGTCCTTTGAAATAGAATTGCTTCTTTTGATAGACCCAGTGGGTGATCTCAATGACGTATTCTTTGAAAGCGCAGCAGCCGCTGCTGCTGCCCCGGAGGAAGGCCCGCTTTCCTTTTTGGGGACGTTGTCTTGGGTGGGCTGCGAATTTGATCTTCGGCGCCCATTTGGTGCAATGATTTTTGCCTGTGAAGCTGGAGGGGGCGAGTTTGCTTCGATGTTGGACGTGGAACTGTTTGTGTTAAGGAACAACATTGAGTTCGGTCTTGGCCTACTTGGTGAAATATTGCTTGTAGGCTTGGACGGAATAATCAAGGAGTTCCTTTTGGGAGAGTTGAGGGATCCTCTTCTCCCTAATGCGGGTGAGCTATTGCTATTGATGCTTGAGATTGAGGAGGATCTGGACGTTCTAGTTTGTACTTTGCCCGGGGAGTCATTAAGGTCTAGTTTCCTCATGTTTTTCTCTATCGTCTTTGCAGGGTTAGCCATTGAAGGGAAGGATTCCGGCTTTGAGGGTGCTTGTACACTCGAGTTACTGTTGAGAGAGCTGGTGCGGCTGGACCCCAGTGCTTGTTCCTTCAGTTTGATTAGTTTTTGATATATGTCGAACAAGTTTCTCTTGGGTAAATCGTACACTTTTCTGAATCTCAACTCGCATGAAATCCAGTTATTGCCAAACTCTTCCAACTTTGCCACGTTCGCTTCCATGACTTGGTAACTCTGGTTTACAAAATTGATGAAATCGCTAACAGATTTCACTGTCACCTCATGCATCGAGTTCTGTCTGATGAATCTGGTCAAGTTGGCTATCAACGTGCTGTTTTTCTTTGCTGAATTGAACATCTCTTCCATGTTTTTGAGGAGAGTGTGTCTGAAAAAAGCCGAGTTTTTGGATTGAAAGAGGAATTTTTGGTCTGTCAAATGCTGGTAGTTTGATAAATAGATCTTTCTCCCCACTCTTCTGAAAATAGAGTAGAGGTCATTGAGCCTCAAGGTCAACAAGAACGTCCTGTGCAACGCGTATTTGAATTCCGGGGACTTGGAGCTGGCTGGTGATTTGAGGTTTTTCAACTTGATGATGGACACCTTGAGTCTGTTCAATATGGTCTGGAACTGTTCTGTTATCAAGAAGATCATTTTGATATCCATGTCCACGAGAGTTGCCTGGACAAAATCCTCGTTGGTGATCAACTGCTCGTCCTGAGGAATTTTGAAGACCAAGTCTTGCAAGGTGAGGTCGATGTCTTCGTGGGGCACAAAGAGTTCATCGCTGACGATGGACTCCAACTTTTGATAGAAGTTGTCGGGAATCGGGAACGTGACTTCGGCTTTGGCCAGGGCCAAACGTTTCTGGTAACCCTGGGAGCACGTAGTGCACAAGACGTCCAAGATCTTGAGGCACCTCAAGGCCACCCTGATCTTGGGCAACTCGGTCAAGGGGGTCACTTCGGAGTCGTTCCAGTCGTACGGAATGTGGGTCACGGCTGGCGAGATGGTGATCTGGGCCGGTTTGATCATCTTGAAGTTGGCCAAAAGCTGCAATCTGCCCTGGAACGCGTTTTCGTTGATCGAAAACAAACTGCTCGACAAGAGCACGATGTAGTGGATCAAGGGAAGAATGTCGAACTTGGTGGCCTCCTTTGGGCGCCTGGGCGCATCGTCGCTGGCGCTCGTTTCGAGCAGCGGGGCGCTCTGGGGGTCCGCCGGCGGGGCAGCGGGCGCCGGGGCGGTGCCAATGGGCGCCGCAGCGTCTGCCGGGGCGCTCTCGGCGGGGGCCTTGCTGTCGCTGGCGTCGGGGCTGGGCTCCTTTTCCGCGGGCGCACACGCGTCAATGAGTCTTCGGACGCTGGCGCTGTACACCCGGAGCTTGGTGATGGCGTACTGGTACTGGAGAATCTTGCACTCGAGCGACACGATGTAGTGGGGCCCCGAGGTGGGCCGCTGCAGCCCGGGAGCGGTGGTGGCGCCGGGGGGTGCACTCATGTAGGCGGGCAGGGGCGTGCTGGGGGGGTCGGAGGTCTCGTCTGCGGGGGCGGACACGGGGGGGAAGCGATGCGGTGTGCTGGAAACCGGTGAAGAACAGCGCTAGGGAGATTTCGGCGGACTGGCGGTGGACAATGAGGGTTTGGCACCAACAATAGCCGTGACGGTTGGGGATAGCGGGCGTTTGGGCGTGCGCGGGCCAAACGCTGCCGGGCGCGCACCACCAGCGCCAGCGATTTAGGCGGGCGGCGCTGCCACCACCACCGGCGGGCGCCCACATCCCCATGATCTCGTCGTCGCTATTGTACTTGATCGGAGCGGCGGTGTTGCTCCACTCGGCGTACTCGTCGTTCGAGTTCCACCTGCTTCTGAAGACGCTCCACCACGGGCTGCACGCGTTGCCGGCCGACATTGTCCACGAGACGGTGTACGGGCTCGTCCTCATCGTCGTCGCCGCCATCTACTCGGTGAAGAACGGCGTGGTGTACAGCGTGCGGGCCGCGGCCGACGGCGACGGCGCCGGCGAGGCGGTCGCGCACGGGCACGAGTTCTTGAAGCCCATTGAGATGAAGCGCGCCGTGGCGGTGGTCGAGCAGGTCGGCTTGGAGGAGTACCAGGAGTTGAGCACGAGGGTCGACTTGATCGACATCACGCGGGCGCGCAGCGAGTACAACGCGTGGCTCGAGGGCGGGCAGCAGTAGCCGCCGTAGCTAGGATCCTATTAAGAGTTTTATTATTATGAATACTTTATACAAAACGTATGGGCGTCGCGGGGACGCGGGTGGAAATGAAGCAACATGAAGGCGAGCGGCTGTGGCGGCGCGCGGCTCTGGCGGCGCGGCGTGGGGCGGCTCTGGCGGCGGGGTATCTCTATTAAAGGTTCTTCTTTTGAACCTTGTTGGCCCGGAGCCTCATCTTGCGCTCTCTCTTTTCCTTGGCCTCGGGCCCGGCCTCGGTCTCCAAAAAGTAGTCCCACCATCTGAACGACGACGAGTAGCCGCCGATAAAGTAGTGGTGGTGCAAGTCGTGGTGGTCGGCGCCGGCCCAGAAGGGCAAGACGTTGTGCAAGGACCACGGGAACTCGTAGCCCGAGTGCGCGTCGACGGCCTGGAGCAAGCGCAAGGCGATCCACAAACAGCAGGTGAAAAGATGCAATCTCTGGGTGAAGAAACACCATGCAATGGGGATGCCCACGGTGCCCAAGCCCAACAAGGCGACCTCGACCGGGTGGGCGTACTCGGCGGCCAACCCGAACGGCGCCGCGTACCGGTGGTGCTGCTTGTGGATGTACTTGTAGAAGACGCCGTAGTGCAACCCGCGGTGGAACCAGTAGTGCCATGTGTCCTCGAGCACAAAGAAGATGGCGAGCTGGAGGGCCATTTCCTTCCACGAGGGGAAGGGCGCCTGGAAGGAGATGCCGATCTTCTCGCAGAGCGGGTGGAAGCACCAGATGGGGACGATCTCAACGACAAAGTGCGAGATGAAGACCGACTTGAAGCACTCCCACTGCTCCTGGGCCGAGGGCATCTTGGTCTCCTGGATCTTGTACTTGTGGAAGTAGGGGATCTTGTCGATGAGGTACCACGGCAAGCAGCGGCCAAAGTAGGTGATCTCGTGGGTCAAGAAGAAGATGAGCCCGGTGGTGAACAAGTCGTTGTTCAAGTAGTAGTAGGTGGACGCCCAGAGCTTCTCGACCACGTTCAACTCGGCCACCTGGTTGAAGTTGCGGTACACGTCGGCGAACGTGGTTGCATTCAGAAAACTGGAGTAGTCGTGGTACACCAAACTGACCATTGTAGCGGATGAGAAAGCAGCAACAGAATTTGGCAAAGCTGGCTGACACGTTTTATACGATTCTGTTGACAAACAAAAGAAAAGTGCGCGGGCGGGCGATACGACGGGAACGAGTTTTCGGGCAGAGTTTGCTAAACGAGGCCAGAAAATAATGGGCTGTTCCGCTGGCGAGCGGTACGAACGAGGGGGCTGACGCGTCGCTGAGTCAGCGCTTAGCTCAGCGCCCGCCGGCGCCGCCGGCGCTTATCGGCCAGGGGCAGCAACTCCGGCGGCGGCCGCCAGAGCCACCAGCAGCGTGGCACTGTGCCCGTGGCCGTGGCCCGTGGCCCGTGGCAGTGTGAGCGTGCTGCTTGCTGTCTCGGGCTTCTCTCCGATCGCCTGCCGTTCGTGCTCGCTTTGGCGCATCGCCTGCATTGGCCGCTCTTCTGGGCCCTAACCGCAGCATCCCGAAGGCCCTAAACGCTCCTTGATTCTACAGCCTCGTGTCTTCCCAACGTCCCCAGACTTCCCCAAACTTTCTTAATCTTTTACTTCCTTCTTCTCTTCGTCTCTTCTTCTTTTCTTCTCTCTTCTATTCTTCTATCTACTTCCTACTTCTCTCTTCCTTTTTCTCTCTTCCTTTTCTCTCTTCCTTTTCTCTCTTCCTTTTCTCTCTTCCTTTTCTCTCTTCCTTTTCTCTCTTCCTACTTCTTTTCTTCTCCTCTTCTACTTTTCTTCTCCCGCCGGGTCCCTCACAAAACAGGCTGCAAAAAAACCAATTCCGCCGTCCTCCTTGGGCACCGCCCGCACGCACCCGCCCGCCAACCGCTCGCAGACCGCATCGTCGCCCAGCGCCAACGACGTGAACTCCTCCTTCCAGCCCCGCCTGGGCCACGCCTCGAGCACGTTGGCGCGCTCGGCAAGACGCCACCCCTGGCGCTTGATCTCGCCGTCCACCAAAAGGTCCACCACCACCCGCTCGTTCTCGTGCGGGTTGACCGAACACGTCGAGTACACCACCTTGGTGGCGCCGGGAAACAGAAGCGCGTGCTTCATGATCTTGAACTGGAACCCGGCCAACTTGTTCAAGCGCTCGGTGTCCACCTCCTGGCGGTCCTCCTCCTCGTTCTGGCCGTCCTCGAGCGCCCGCCCAAAAATACCAGACCCGCTGCACGACGGATCCACCACCAACCCGGTCACCGCGGGGAAGTCCTGCGGCCGCGTCGACGTGAAGTCCGCGTGCGTGATTTGGATGAGCTGCTTCTTCTTGCCCGTCGCCTTTTCACACATCATCTTCAACACCTGCACCCGCTTCGAGTCCCGTTCGAACGCGTACACCACGGAGTCGGCCGCCTCGGCCACAAACAGCGCGTTGTGCGTCGTCTTGTTCCCCGGCGCGGCACAGGCGTCGATGATCTCGCGGTGCGGCCGCGTGGGGTCCTGGTTCAAGATGTACGCCGGGAAGCACGACGCGCGGTCCTGGATGATCACCTCCCCCTTCTTGTAGGCGTCGGTGGCCGTGAGCTTCTCGCGCGGGTGGATTCCATAGAGGTGTGGAATGTACTCGTCCTCGTACACCACCCCGGGCTCCTTGATGTCGCCGATCGAGTTCACCGGCTGCAACTTGTCAAACCACCCGTACTTGCGGAACGTCTCGGGAGTGATGCGGATCGTGTTGATCCGGAACCACCGCACCGGCGTCTCGTCTGCGTCTGCATCCACGGTCGGCAACTCGGACGCCGACTTGACCTTGTACCGCAACTTCATCTTGGTGTACTCGGCCTGGAGCCGGGTCCGGTTGAGAAGAAACCCGTCTTTGATGGGGTGCTTGCCCAGCTGGATGCGGCCCTTGGGTGAAAAGAGGAGATCGTGCACCAAGAGCATCAACAACTCCTCGCTTCCCTTGGTTCGGGTCCACTGGGGCGCCAGTTTGATCTTGGACTTGCGTATCACCTCGACAATGTAGTCCTTGTACTTGAGCGTCGACATCACCATGGCAAAAATGTGCTTGGGCGAGCTCACAAGCTTGGTGTCATTGAAGATCCGGGTCTGGAGACTGCCGTGCTTGCCGGGCTTGAGAAACTTCTCGGCCTCGAAATATAACTTCATCGTGGTCGGGATGGGGTAATGGTCAGTGCCAGTCGAAACATCTCATCGCACAATTTTGTCACGTGTATTTTGGCTGGGAACCGATTTGTGCCACCACAATGCCAGAGACCGCAACAAGCACGTAGCACATTTGGGGAGTCGCCGTCTGAGTCCGCGGGCCATGGCCCTCTGTAGCCAAGTGCCCAAGCCGAACTGTCTAGCAAATGTCCAAAAGTGACCAAAAGTGATCGGCAGTCTCATTGGTGTGTGCTGGACTGGAAAATTGGTCCAGTAAGGCTAATTTTTCACTATTGGATGCAAAACTGGAGAAAATAACGGCACCCTCGAGACAGTGGGAAACCGTCAGCTCGGCGGCTGTCGGTAGCCCGAGACTACGCTTGCGGGGGAACTGCCCATGAAGCCTCTGCTGTCGTGCCTCACTGCCATTCGGGTGGCTGCGGCTGGCACCGGCAGTAGCGCCACAGGAACGCTACAAAAAGCGACGAAGAGCGAATAGAGAAGCAAGCAACGGGCCCACTAGCGTGGAGCACCACGTGCTCTGCAGCACCCGGGCCGAGCTCTGCAATACTGCCCAAGAATCTGCGATCTGCGACCACCACCTCCCCACCCCCCAGCTTTGTCGCTCGGGCAAGCTTTCGCAACCACCGTGGATCATTCGCCTGCACACAGCGCCGATCGCTCGACCAACAGAATCAATGACACTTGTGCCAGAGAGTCGACTCGCCATCAATCATGCCTCCCGCCAATGCGTACCAGCCCGGCACCAAGCTCACCGTCGGCTCGCACTCCATCTCGATCATCAAGTACCTTTCGGAGGGCGGCTTCGCGTACGTGTACACGTGCACAATTGACCCGCCGTTCCACAACAAAAGCACCGCCTGCTTGAAGCGGGTGGAGGTCCCCAACAAGTGGCAGTTGACGCTCTTGCGGCAGGAGGTGGACGCCATGCGGCGGTTGCGGGGAAACAAGCACATCGTGTCGTACATCGACTCGCACGCCAGCAGGCTCGAGGCGCCGGCTGGCGCCGCCGCCGCCGCGGCCGCCGACCCCAACTCCACCAAGTACGAGGTGTTCCTCCTCATGGAGTACTGCGAGAACAACGGCTTGATCGACCTCATGAACACCCGCTTGGTCAACAAGTTGACGGAGCAGGAGATCTTGACCATCATGTTCGAGATCACCGTGGGCGTGGCCATGTGCCACCATCTCGAGCCGCCGTTGATCCACCGCGACATCAAGATCGAGAACGTGTTGCTCGACTCGAGCGGCACCTTCAAGTTGTGCGACTTTGGCTCCTCCGTGCCGTACATCCCGGCGCCCAAGACCCCGCAGGAGGCCCAGTCGACCCGCGACGACATCATGAACCACACCACCCCCCAGTACAGAGCCCCCGAAATGATAGACTTGACCAAGGGCTTCCCTATAGACGACAAGCTGGACATATGGGCACTTGGCTGCTTCTTGTACAAGCTCTGCTACTACACGACTCCGTTCGAGCTGTCCAGCCAAACCTCCTTGCAAGACATGGAACACACGATTCTCAATTGCGCCACCACGCTCCGTTTCAGAGATGCGCCCGGCCTGATGTTCTCGCCTAGAATGAAGAACATAATCAAGTGCTGTCTTCGAGAAGACCCCCGCAGAAGACCCAATGCCGTCCAGCTATTGGGCGAAATAGCCAGCATGCGCGGGTGTGTTGTACCGAGTGTGATACCGTTCAGCGTGCGGGACAAGTTGAAAGAAACCAAAGCAATCAGCCCCAAATTGCCCTCCAGACCCAAAGCGACCCCCGCTGCCAAGGAAGACTTGAAACCGAAGGACCCCTTCTCGTCAATCGACAAATCAAAGTACTTGAAGTCGGCTACTGTCACATTGCCATTGGAGAAGAAGAGCTCTACAATCACCAATGGATCAGGATATAGACAGAGCTCGGCCAAACGAGTAGACAGCATAAGCAGGACAAACACGTTGGATCCCTACGACCGAATCCAACACAAACCCAATGACAAGCACTTGGATCCGACTCCGCAGAAGTCTTCGTTGATTCAGGATTACGTTCTGCAAGCTTTAAGTAGAAGCAGCGAAGACATTAGCCGACCCGATATCGAGAACGAAGAGAAAGGAAGGTACAATGGAACCTTGGACTTTTTGCGGTCCAAAGAAGAATCCAGCAAGGTACATTCTCAGCAGAATACCGGAGGAAGCTTCAAGTCATCGATCAAGAGTGGTTTAAGAAGAATCAGCACGGGAAATAACAACGTGGACACCAACTTGACCAGTGTCAACAGTAACACATCAAACAACATCAAATCCAAAAGATCCAGCATTAGCTCCATCAAGCAAATATTGACGGGAGAAAGGAGAGTTTCCAGCGAAGACAACGAGAGCCAGGAACGCCCAATGAAAAAACTTTCTATACAGAAGAGAATGCATTTGCTTCTCAACAATACTGGCGAACAGCAGAAGCCAAGAACTGCGAAGGGCTACGGGCGGTTCACTGAAGTGAAGGACATGGATGAAATCGACGCAATCAACAGCCCTCAATCTTCGGGAGGCGAGGAAACAGTATCAGCCATGAGGCACAAGGTAAGATCGAAGAAATTGGACCCACCAAAGGTGCCTGCTAGTTTATCATCCAAACCGCTGGCTGTTGTACGACCACGGGAAGTTAGCCATACCAAGACCAATGAGGTTCAGCTCAAATCGCGGCCATACCTCGGCGCTGCTTTACCAAAAGCTGAAACCAAGCACACGTCAATAACCTCGCCCAAAAAAGTACCACCCAAACCACCAACTAAACCCAAACATTTGAAATCCTACAGCGAGACAAGCAACCGAAGAATGAGTACGTCTAGCGACATATCTGTGCCGGACATCGACGATTTGGAGAAACAGTTCTCCAAAAGATTTCCTAGTTACGTATAATTGTTCAGCCTATTGTCAGATTATATAAATCTAAATACATATAAAGTACATTGATTTCTCGATTGATGGGTAAAGTCTATTAGTGGGGACAAATCGTTTGCGACTTCAATTGCTATCGGTGGTGGAGTACTCTTCAATCGAGTCCAAAATGAAGTCCATGCCTTCATCGAACTTGTCGTTTATAACATCGTACAAGCCGTCCATGGAGGACTTCAACACTCTTCCAAACTTCCTTCTTGGTCTCTTGTTTCCGTCCTCGTTGGTTCCGTTCTCCACAACCGGAGCGCTCCCGCTTCTTCCATTGCCATTGCCTGATCCTTGCCAACAGGGGTTCAAGCAGCTTGTGAAAACGACTGAATTCTGGTAGTACCAATCCACCATGGACTCGTCCATCACTGGCATCAATGACTTCAAGTTGGAACGGTTCACAAAAACAACCGTACCTTTCACCAAATCCTTAATTTCCTGTGACGGTCTCTTGCCGTATAAGTGTACAATAGACTGGTAGGCGTCCCCGAAACCAACCAATACCATCTTCTTCACTTGGGAGAAGTAAGTCAAGTAGTTATCCCAAATGTAGAGCATAAGCTCCTGGGCAAATATGGTGGGGTTGTAGGTCGAGGCTTGGGTGGCCGATGACGGGCCTTCTGGAATCAAGAGTTGGAACGAAGGGATATTAATGTCGATGTAACCAATGGTTTCGTCGCTGGATTTCGTTTCCGATTTCACCTTGGACATAATTTGCGTCAAGGGATGCTCCAAGATAACAGAAGAACTGCCCTCGATATTACCGTTAATGGGATTCAAGTTTGCCCAGATATCAGGCGGGTCATGAACGGTGAGGATGATGATGGAACACTCGTAAATATTTGGACTTGCGATGACGATTTCGTCCAAGTGTGCCGGCAAGTCGGTGGTGAACGAATTGGACTTTTCGTTCGAGCCGAATGTGGGGAGAATAGGAACGCCGATAAAGGAGTGCTTCTGGAAGAGATCATTGAACTGGTAAGACCTCACCGGCTCAGAAATATTTACAAGCTTGTAGGTTCCGTTTTCGTTGGACAAATCGTAGATGTCGTCGAACGAGTTTTTGGGAACCCCGTACTGCAAACACTTCCAGTACTTGGATTGGATTTTGATGACCTCGTCCACCACCTCTATTGTTTCCAAATGAGGCTGCTGAGATAAGGACTCCTCTGGGGCTTCGCCGACGAGGACTTTAGCCACGCCCAAGGCGCTTTTGGCAATCAGCTCCAAGTTGTAGCCACCCTCGAGAATCACCGCGACCTTGCCCTTGGCTATTCCCTTCAACATGTGCGTCATGTAGCCATACCCTGCCGGGGTCACATGGCACCCGCCGATGATGTCACCGTCGGCGGCGTCGAAGCCCGAGGAGATGATGATCAAGTCGGGGTTGAACTCGGATATCACCGGTATTATCAACTTGTTGAATGCGTAGAGGTAGTCTCCGTCGTGCATGCCCTGGGACCTCCAGGGGATGTTCATGTTGAAGCCCTCGCCGGTGTTTTCGCCCACCTGGTCGGAGTTGCCGTACTTGGTTCCCGGGTAGAAGCGGGCGTTTTCGTATCTGTGGATGGAGGTGTACAAGACGCGGGGGTCGTCGTAGAAGGACTTCTGGGTGCCGTTTCCGTGGTGGATGTCCCAGTCGACGATGGCTATCTTGCGGACGGACTCCGGGTACGACTTCAAGATATTCTTCGCGGCGACGGCCACGTTGCTGAACAAGCAGAACCCGCCGGGTGTGTCGGGCTCGGCGTGGTGGCCCGGCGGCCTGACGATGGCGAGGGAGTTTTTCACGCGGCCCTCGATGACGGCCTTGCACGCTTCGATGGTGCCGCCGCACGACAACTTGGCCGAGATGTACGAGTCGTTGTTGACGTAGATGGAGTCGCCCTTTTCAGTTTCCTCTAGAAGCTGCTCGCGGGACATGGACTCGGTGGACTGGATGTACTTCAAGTGCGCGTCCGAGTGGACCTCCAAGATCTCCTCGGCCGACGCCTCGCGGATGGGGATCTTGACCATCAACGGGCCGATGTCCTCGCTGCCGGCTAGCGAGCTGTCCTGGATGATGCCGGCCTCGGCCAAGCGCTTGTAGATGCGGTAGATGCGCCGCGGGTCCTCGGGGTGCGGGTCGATGTACTCAAAGTAGGAGGTGAAGATCTTGGCGTGGTAGCGCATGCGCACGTCGTAGACGAGGCCCGTCTTCAACGGGCTGTAGAACAACTGGGGCACGGTGGGCGGGACGACCACGAGGTGCGGCAGCGCGGCGGGCGGCTCTATTTTGGGCTTCTTGGGCTCGGGCCCGGCGGGGGAGGGCTCGCTGGCGGACGCGTTGGCGGGCACGCTGGCGGAGGGCGCGCTGGCGGAGGGCGCGCTGGCGGAGGGCGCGCTGGCGGAGGGGTCGCTTTCGAGCGGGCGTTTCTCGGCGGGGGCGGCCGGCGGCTCGCTGGCGGGCTCGCTGGCGGGCGGCTGCTTCTCGGCGGGCGGCTCGTTGGCCGGCGGCTGTTTCTCGGCGGCGGGCTCGCTGGCGGGCGGGAGCTTCTCGGCGGCGGCGGGGGCGGGAGCTTTGGCGCTGGGGGCGGGCGCGACGGCGCGGGCCTCCTCGGGCTCTGTTTTTACGTCGCCTTGCGTCATCGGGCTGGGGGTCTTCGTGGGGCTGCGGACGGGTACCACTGGCGGAGAAGTTGGCGGTGAAACGTAAATACGGCCAACTGTCGAGGTTTTGGCGCTGGGTGCGAGCAACCTGCAAAGGTGGAGTGCGTGTTGTAACTGAGCCCGTTTGCATGTTGGGCGGGGCAAGTGCAGGTTGGCGCTTTTTCCGCCAGCGGGCCCGGCCCCCGCCGCCCGCCAGCCACCACGCCATGAGCCTCTTGATCCCCGACGCACGCGACCGGGCGGACGCCCACGCCGACTTGGAGCAGGACGCGATCTTCCGCGGCAAATTGGCCCGCGGGCGCGCCGGCGGCGCGGCGTGCTGGGCGTTCGAGCCCGTCGACGGCTTCTTCCGCCAGCTGGCGCCCGCGACCGACGACATGGCGTTCAACTACGCCCGCGAGGACTTCGGGCGGGTGGCGCCGTCGTGGGCGGCGTTCGGCGAGCAGGTGGCCGCGCTCACCGCCGCGGCGCCCGCCGGCACCAAGTACAAGGTGCTCTTTCTCGCGCGGCACGGCCAGGGGTGGCACAACGTCGCGTCGCAGAAGTACCCCAAGGCCGAGTGGATGCGGCGGTGGCGCTTCGAGGGCACCGACGGCGAGCTCACGTGGGGGCCCGACGCGCGGCTCACGCCGTTGGGCGTCCAGCAGGCGCTCGAGAACGCCGGCTGCTGGGACCGCCAGTTGGAGCTCGGCGCCCCGCTCCCGGACCGCTTCCTCGTGTCGCCGCTCCTGCGCTCGATCGACACCCTCCGGCTCACCTGGGCGCGCCAGCGCATCCCGCGCCCGGAGGTGTGGGAGCACCTCCGCGAGACCATCGGCGTGCACCTCTGCCACGAGCGCAGCACGCGGGCGCAGCTCCACGAGCGGTTCCCGTTCGTCGACTTCGAGCCGGGCTTCAGCGAGCACGACCAGCTCGCCCGCGACCACGCGCGCCGCCGCGAGGAGTTGAACGAGCAGTTTCTCCGCGTCGACGGCGTGTTGCAGCGCCTCTTTGACGCCGACGACGCGGTCGTCTCCGTCACCTCGCACGCCGGGACCATCCGCGCGTTCATCACGGCGGTCGGGCACCGCAAGTTCACCATTCCCACCGGCGGCATGATTCCGATGGTGGTGAAAGCCACCCGGGTGGGTGCAGAGGCTGAGTCTGCGGCTGAGTCTGCGGCTGAGACAGAGGCCGGGACAAAGACAAAGTCCGAGTCTAAGACCGAGACACAGACCAAGACCGAGACCTAAAACCTGGACGACGTGTATAGCCGAGCAGCCCTAATAGAAGCGTGCGTTTGTAGCGTTTTGTAGCGTTTGTAGCGAGACACCGTGCCCGAGACGTCAATCGGGTCCCCGGGCCTCCAGAATGGCTGCGAAAATCGCGACTTTCCGACGGCCGTCCAGCACGAGCCACCAGACACACCCGGCGGACGGGCCTTCTGAGCGTACCGAGCGCCGCGTGCCCCCACGAGAGCCCGCGCGGCGCGGCGCCACCTGCCGCCTGTGCGTCAGCGGCACCCAGCGGTGCCCAGCGGTGCCTCCCACCGTCTCCATTTGCTCCCCGGACTTTGACCCGCGCACGCCCCTTTTTTCCGCTCATCTCAAAATCGGCCCTGCCATCCAACCATCGAGCAAAACCACCCACCACCACCACCACCGCCACACCACCATGAGACAAAAGAGAGCCAAGGCGTACAAGAAACAGATGGTCGTGTACCTCCACACGTTCAAGTTCAGGGAGCCGTTCCAGACGATCGTGGACGACGAGTTGGTGCTAACGTGTGTCAACGCGTCGTTCGAGCTCGAGAAGGGCTTGAACCGCACCATCCAGGGCGAGACCAAGCCCATGATCACCCAGTGCTGCATGCAGAAGTTGTACGACTCGGCGGACCAGCGCGCCATCGACGTGGCCAAGACGTTCGAGAGACGGCGCTGCAACCACCGCGAGCCCATCGCCCCCACCGACTGCATCGAGTCGATCACCAGCATAGACGGCGAAAACAAGCACAGGTACATCGTCGCCAGCCAGAACATCCAGACCAGACGCAAGTTGCGCCACACGCCGGGCGTCCCCTTGGTGTACATGAACCGGTCCGTCATGGTCATGGAGCCGTTGTCGGACGCCAGCGCGCGGTTCTCGGAGCTCTTTGAGCGCAAGAAGTTGACCAAGGGCTTGAACGACGCCAAGAACGCAGGCCGGCCGGTGGAGGAGGCGCCCGCGGCGCCCGCCGCGCCCGCCGACGGGCCCAGGGAGCCCCTGCGCAAGAGAAAGGGCGCCAAGGAGCCCAACCCGTTGAGCATAAAGAAGAAGAAGCCGGAGAAGCCCGCCGCCGACCACAAGACCACCGCCAAGCGGACAAGACGGAGAAAGGGCAAGAGCGGGGACGCCGAGCACCAGGACGAGGCCCCCAAGGAGGGAAAGAGCGCGGACGCGGAGCACCAGGACGAGGCTCCCAAGGACGACAGCGAGAAGAGCGTGGCGGGGACTACGCCCGAGCCGACGGCCGAGCCGGCCGAGTAAAAGCTCTTTGGCTGAACTAAGTCTGTGGTCTGAAGGGCAAGCGTTTCGGCTGTTTGGGCCTCTTATAGAAGCTACGTACTTTGTATCGTGTAAAGGCATACATTGCGGACCACTCTCTAGTGAACGGCCCACGGGTCTCTATGTTGTAGTTAAATATGCTGTCGTGACTGAGCGGGAGCAGAAACGCTCGCACAAGGCTCCTCCATGCGCTTGAAGCTAACTGGTGGCTTGGGGAACGCTATCGCTCCGCCTGTCAGGTCTGAGCCTGGCATCTTTCCACGTCCACTGGTCACATGACACTGCTCACGGGTCTCCTGGGACATTTGTCCTTCCCAAAGGCTTCCTACTTCTCGTCGGACACCGGTGCCGGTGCCCCCCTCACCTCCTCTTCTTCCGCCTCCTCAGCCTCCCCGAGTAATTCGTATGCGTTTTGGCTTCTGGTGGGTTCTGCGTTGACAACCTTCGCCTCAACAGTCCGTCCTTCGATCTTTACCGTGCAAGTGGCCTCCTGGTCGACAGAGCAGAGTTTACAGTCGAACGCTAGCGACTTCCGCTTCAAAACCTCCCTGAACTTCTTCAGAACGGTCTTCAAAAGCTCCTCGTACTCAGCACTAGGCTCTTTGTACTCGCTGGCGGAATAGAAGAAAAAGGTAGACTGCTTCTCCCATTGGAACGTGGGTTCGCTGATGGCTGCTTCTTCAAAGATGGGTCTCAATGCTGACTCCAAGTCTTCCCTGGTGATTCCAAAGAAGACATCCTGGATCACAATAGCGTTCCAACGAATGCTGTTGAGCTGCAGTTGCCGCAAGGCCTCGGCTAGCGCGGCCTCTTGCCGCGCCTCGCTCCGCTGCTGCAATGCGTCGCTTATTTTCAAGAGGGGCACCTTTGTGAGCCTGGTAATGACTATGAAGGTGCATCTCTTGGGCTCGTCGTCACGAGACTCTGTGTATAGGTTGTATGCGTCTCCGAGCGCGTGTATGAAGGCTCTTTGGGCCGAGTTCATGGCGGGGAAAAGGTACGATCTCTTGGGTGAGGTGGTCCCGTTTTCGATCTGCTGGAAGTAGTCCTGGATGAAGTTTATCATCACGGTTTCGGTTCTACTGCTCCAGGCGGTCTGTTTCTCGTAGGTGTTGAGAACAACATCAGAGTATGGGCCCTTGATAGGGGCGGCGGCAGGTTCAGGCGACTTCTCCATGAACGCCGCCTTCAACTCCGCGTCCCTCTTTGCCTTGGCACAGGACTCGTCACAGTCAATGATGGTGCCGATCTTGGACGGCTCCTCGATGCTGCTGCCACACGGCACGGTCATCTTCAAGGCACCGCATTCGCAGGTAATGGCCACCGGCTCGGGGCAGATGGTGACGTCGCAAACTTTGCTGCGTCCTGGCTTGTTGGCGTGGCACTTGAGCTTGCACATATGCGGGCACTGCGTCCTTGTCTTGCTGCACGCGGAGCGGCACAAGGTGGAGGAGTCGTGGATGTTGTCCTTGGTGCACTTGCTGTTGCACGAGCGCAAGCACGGGTGGCCACAGGACTTGGCGACAGTGCAGATGCTCCCGCACGAGACGTTCTCCTGGGAGCACATCACGCCGGGAACGTCGGAGCGCAAGCCACAGTTACACTCCTTGGTGACCATGGCCGTACACTTGGGGCACGCCACCGAGTCGTCGTGGCACTCGTGGTATTCCTGGCGATGGCCACACGCCTTGGGGCGCAGACACTGCTCGTGGCAGACGAGCTTGGTGCCGCAGCGCACCGGCGCCTCGATGACGGTCTTGCCGCACGCGCACACCAAGTCCAGCGCGCTGGACTCGAGACACACCTCGCACGGCCCGCTGTGACACATGGCCTCGCAGTAGTGGGCGCCGCACGGCTTCAAGCGGTTGCACGTGCGGGTGCAGATGTGCTCGGGCTCGATCGACATGATCTCGTCCTCAAAGTTGGACTTCTGGTTGTTGCGGATCGCCTTCTTCTTGCGGCGCTCGCGCTGCTGGCCCTGGGGCTCGGCCGGACAGCACACCGCACGGTGGTAGTGCTTGCGGCAGTTCATCAACACGTCGCACTTGTGGGTGCAGCGCGGCTTGTAGTCGTCGACAAGGAAGCGGCACGGCACGGTGAACAGCCCGTGGCCGCACCCACACTTGACGTCGAACCAGTTGTGGCACACGCACTCGCCCGGGTGGCACTTCATGAGACACCGGCAGCCGCACGGAAGCGGCTTGTCGCACACCAAGTCGCACTCGGGCACCGGGTCGGTGCACTTGGTCCTGCTGGAGGAGTCGGCCGGGGTCTGGCCACAGTAGCACGTGCTGATGGCGTCCGGGGCGAGCTTGCACGGCTCGGGGGTGGTGGCGAGCGGCTGGCACAGGAGGGTCTCGTAGTGGACCCCGCAGTCGTAGTACTGCGTGGTGGGGTCGCTGCAGCTGCCGCCGCCCACCCACTCGCCGGCGGCGTCCGCGCAGCGCAAGAGCACCTTCTCGTGGCACGCGAGCTCGAGCTCGTGCTTGCCGCAGTAGCAGCGCACGCGCACGGTCTCGCGGCACACGCCGCAGAAGCCCAGGTGGCAGCCCTTTTGGCACACATGCCCCAAGTCGCAGAGCTCGACGGCGCACGGCTCGTCGCACGCCCACCCGGCGTCGTACGGCGTGATCAAGCACGGCACCTGGTTCTCCAGGCGGCCGCAGTGGCACTTCATCGGCGGGCCCATGGCGCCGCAGATGGGATGCGCGCCCGGGTGGCAGATGGAGCTGCACGTGTGGATGCACAGCCCGTACTTGTAGCTGCACGAGTTGCCGCAGCTGAAGGGCACGAGCGGGTTAGCCGCTGGGTTGGTGGTACGTCCGCACCAGCAGGTAAACCGCGACGGGATCTTGTTGGTGGCGATGTTGCACGACGGACACCGCCAGTTCTTGCTGGCCTTGTCGGTCGACGAGCCGCGGATCGCCCAGTCCTTGATGCACTCCACGTCGTACACGCGGTAGCACGACCGGCACGACCACACACGCGAGTCCATGTCGATCTCGCTGGTGCACACGAGGCAGGTGTACGTGCCGTCCTGGATCTCGCGGATGATGGTGGACGCAAGCGTCTCGTTGGTGTAGTCGGAGTCGGCGTCGGAGTCGGAGCCGGAGTCGGACTCAGAGCCCGACTCGTCCTCGGAGCCGCCGCCGAGGCCGTCGCCGTCGTTGCCGCCGTCGTCGGAATCGGCGCCGTCGTCGTCGTCGAGATTCGACTCGTCGTCAAGCTCGGACTCCAAGTCGATGATGTGCGGGTGGTACGGCCGCGGCGGGCCGCTCGGGCCCGCGTGTTCCGCCGTCGGCGCGTGGCCGGGATCGATGTCTTGTTCCATATCGGTGGCCGATGGAATTGTTTGGCTGCTGATTCCATCGGCCTTATGTAGACGGTCGTGTGCCGACCGCCGCTGCCAGATCAGCGTCACTAAGAGTCATACCGACGTCCTGCACCGAGCGTCCCAAACAAGTAACTCCGAACGTGCTGGCCCCGGCCACCGATAACCCCAGTGGTAAGAATTCAGTAAGCTGTTGCTACCAACACCGTTGCTGGCCGACTGTCCTACTTCCCAATGCTGATTTACTTCCCTACAAGTTGATCTTCTAGTGGTAATAATTTATACTATTCACATTAACATTATATATAAAAACTGGACATTAGTAGCGGCCATCACAAGTGGAGGTATCTCGGGTTTGGTGATATTATCACGCACGAAGATACAGGTCGATAACGATATGATTAATTGGTGGCTTAGGCTTGGGTTCTTCAGATTATTCCTCTTCATCCTCTTACTCTTCTTCTTCTTCTCTATCCGACTCTCACGCTTCTTCTCTTGAAAAAGTCCATCACTTTCCGTGCCGCACTGGCCTCCTTGCCATTAACTGTGGAGTTCCCGGTGGACGTGGAATTGTTGGACTTGCGCGAGTTCGACGAAGACCCAGAGTTGATCCTCTTTTGATGTTCCTTCGTACGCGTGGAGTGGGCCACATTGATATTCTGCGACGGCTCCAAAATCTTCTTGGTGGTTGCAGCAGGAGCCGATACCAGAGCTGTGTTTGTAACTTCAGAAGTCGTAGGCGAGTTGTAACTGTTGTAGAGTGAAACCCAACTGAATCTGTTCCGCTTCTTCTGCTCCTTGCTGGCTTTGTTCTCCTTGTCTTGATCAGAGCCCTCCTTGGTATGTCTAGTAGATTCTCTCTTGACACTCTTCGATTGAGAAGACACGGATGACGAGGGTGCTGAGGATGGCGTAGGCGAAGTTCCCTTCTTTCTAGACCGGGACCTGGCGACAGCTGATTCCTCTGTCTTTGGCCTTTGACTCACTTCCTTATCGTTTTCCAAAAGTATGCTAGAGCTTCTTTCCAGAGATGCTTTGATGGGAAGTTCCTTTTCTTTGACTGCAGGGGCTTGTTCTGGCTCTTGTTCAGATGGGTTCACCAATATAAGTTCCGGGGTCACGTCGCGAGATGAGAATGCTTGGTCTTTGGCTTGGCCAGGAGACACATTTGGATTGTCGAACGTTGGCAGTTGGTTGATTTGCGGCGTGACAACAACCTCCTTGCTGCTTGACTTGACAGGACTCTGACTATGTACTTCCGTAAGGTCGAGGGTGTCCATTCTATCCTCCAAGTAGCTCAACACTGAATTTCTCTTCTTCGAGTTGTCTGGTGACTCGCCGTTAGAAGACCCGCCGTCATTACTTAACACGCCGTTAACGTGAACATGAGTGACGACGGAGCTCTTTCTTGAGGGAGACATATGAGCTCTAGGAGAGTTATTGCTGTTTGATGGGCTATTTGTTTGAGAACCGACATTCTCGTCGCACATTTCAGACACCGGCGAGACCTTGGATGGTGAGGTAGACAAGAACTGGGGTATTGGCAAGTTGATAGGTGACGGCATCTTGATGTACTCAAACAACACAGACGAGCTGCCGTTGGGTCCCGACATAAGCGACGAAGACATCGATGACGGATGGTATGAGGTTGGTCTTGGCTTGTTGGTCGAATGCGGTAATCTGCTTGACTCTCTTGATGTATTGTTTGATCTTGCCGACAAAGGTGTCACCGGTGGGAGTCTTGGAACAGGAGTTGCCTCTGCTCTGCTACTTGGACTCTCCACGATGGTGGAAATGGGGGTGCCGGTGTAGGTGGTAGACCTAGGAATACTCATTGGAGGAGGGAAATGGTATCCCGACTTGTTTGTTGGTGAGGTAGAAACGCCAGAAGTTGGTGGAGCAAGAACTGGCTGGTTAGATGAGTCGAAAGACGATACTGAATGACGCTTGTTATCATCGACCACTGCTTTCAAAACAGTAGAGGCTGACGGGTATGGGTTGGACATGGATGCAGACTTTTTGTGACCATTTATGTAGGACGGCTTGTTTGGCGAGCTCGAGCTGGAAGCCGGGTTGGAAGAAAGGTCGGAGCTTGGAGATCTGCTCTGGGAGTGGGAAGGCGAAACGGAGTTGTTGACGAGGGCATTAGGGTTGGTATTAGTCTTGGGGAGGGCAACAGCGTTAGCCATGGAGAAGGAGGTGGATGGAGAGGAGTACAACTGGCTTATGCTTGTCGAAGAGTAAGACCTGTTGTGGGAGTTGATCTTGTTTGCGGTGTTTGGTGTTGCCGCGGCGTTAGCGGGCAACATCAAAGATGAGCTGTTCGTTCTTTCATTAACCATGGAGAACCGCTTGGATTGGGCGTATTGCTGTTGCACGACTGTGTTGCTGGCAGCACAGTTTTCCTTGTGGATTCTGTCCCATTCGGGTTGTCTGATGGCCAAGATGTTGGAGTGAGGGGCCAACCAAGGGTGGTTGCGGATTTCGTTCATGGTGATTCTGTGTTTGGGGTCCGGGACGATGATCTTGCGAAGCAAGTCTCTGGCCAAGGGGGACACGTATTTGGGGAAGGTCAAGGGGGTCTTGCAGATGTAGTGGTATAATCTGACGATGTCTGAGCCGTCTTCGTTTTCGGGGTCGTCGTCGAAAGGCAAGTACCCGGACAACATGGCGTACAAGATGACGCCGAGCGACCAGATGTCGACCTTTCTGCCCTCGTAGGGAGACTGGGTCAAGACAAGCTCCGGGGCGGCGTAGCACGGGGAGCCGCAGCTTGTTTTCATCAAGTCGTTCTTGTCTCTGTTGTAGGAGTTGACGAAGCCAAAGTCGGAGATGATGACGTTCTTGTGTTTGTCGAGGAGGAGGTTCTCCAACTTCAAGTCTCTGTGGATCAAGCCCTTGGAATGCATGTAGTCGACGCCGCTGATGAGCTGGGCGAACAACTTTTTGGCGACGTTTTCCTTGAGGTACTTGTGGTGGAGGATGTAGTCGAAGAGCTCGCCGCCGGAGGCGTACTCGAGGACGATGCCGATGTACTTGCCGCTT
The DNA here is from genome assembly GCA_030568635.1 of Suhomyces caryicola. Lineage (NCBI taxonomy): Eukaryota > Fungi > Ascomycota > Pichiomycetes > Serinales > Debaryomycetaceae > Suhomyces > Suhomyces caryicola. Next base: position 157,679 of record JAJMGG010000009.1, on the reverse strand, counting down.
TTCATGACCTCGACGAGGTTGACGATGTTGGGGTGGTTCAAGAGCTTCAAGGAGTTGATTTCGCGGTGGATCTTGATCTCGGACTCGGAGTCCTTGAGGATGGAGTCGCGCTTGATGAGCTTGATGGCGACCTGGGACGGGTGCTTGCCGTCCTTGCGCCAGCCCAACTTGACCTTGCCGAACTCGCCCTCGCCGAGGGTGGAGCCGAGGATGTAGGCGCCGAAGCGGACCTCGCGGTGGACGCGTTTGGCGACGGAGGGGGCGAGCGACGAGCGCGGGGTGGCGGGAGCGTGGGGCGGCACGGGGGCGGCGCCGCTGTGGAGCGAGAGCTCGTCTGCGGACAAGACCTGTGCCATGGGGAGGTGCGTAGGGGGGCGGGCGGTTTAGGGAGAGGGCGTCGGGAAGGGGCCGCTGTTTGGGGCCGCTGGGTGGGGCCGCGTGTGCCGGGGGTGCTGGGGACGCTGGCGGAGGAGCCTGCTGAGTGCTGGGCCGCTGGAGTGGGCCGTGAGGGTGCCGGGAGGGAGGCCGGGCGGGAGGGAGTGCGGGAGTGCGGTGGGAGGGGGCCGGTGGACGGGCTGCGGGGAGGGGCGTTTGGGAGGTGAGGACGTGCGGCGGCGCTAGCGGGTCATCAACGTGCTGCTGGCGAAAGAAAAGTCTCGGTGTGGACAGCGGTGATGGAGGTGGCAGGCGATGTTTATAACAGACGTTTGGGTTTGGCAGCAGTGTAACGTGCGGTGTTTACGTTTTGGGGGCGGCGCACGCCCCGCGCTGCCGGCCGGTATTTAGCCCGATCGGGGGCCGACGTAAACACGGCCGGTCGTCTAGCTCGGGCACCAGTTCACGACAACAATACAGAATTGTTCGGTGGTGGTCGGAATAGGAGTGTTGTGGTGGAGCGGCCGGGCAGCGGGTGGTTACGGGGGCATTAGCGCGAGGATGTATGCAGCGGGAGAAAAGAATGACGGTGAGGTGGCGGTGGTGGCGAGGGGGAGTAGTAGCGGAGGTGGAAGTAGTGGCGGGAGGTGGAACTGGACGTGGTGGCGGAGTGGTGTTGGTGGTGGTGTTGCTGGTGGTGGTGGCAGGGGAACGTGCAGCGGTGGGGCCGCTGTCGTAGCGAGTGCGTGCCCACCTGGCTAGCGACTCCCGCGGCCCTGATCGGCCAGGGGCACTGCGCTCGGGCGAGAGGCCTCGGGGGCGACACAAATACGAAACGAGCGCATTGATCCACACAAAGCGGCCCCCTCGGCTCATAACGGTGTCAAGGTGGATCTGAGGCCGCGGGGCTGAAGGCAGGCTTCTTCTCCGCTCCGCTCGCTGGTGTTTCAGGCGCCGCCCGCCACCCCACAACGGCGTGGCCGCCGGGGCGCTGCCCGCGTGGGATGCCCGTGCCAGGCCCCCCGGGCGGGTCGCTCGACGGGTCGCTGGACGGGTCGCTGGACGGCGCTCGCCCGGCTGATCCTCCCGCCGGGCTCCAGTTGCTTCGCTCTTATCGCAGTGCTGGCCTTTGTTGCGTGCAGGTGTTCTGGAACAATGCTGTGTCGCATTTGGGGCTGCACCAGGCAGCTTCGTTGAATTAGGGCCGGCGCGGCGGTCGCTGCGACCACAATAGCGGGCCACCCCCACGGATCACCAGGCTTCGACGCTGCACATTTCCACATGCAGCGGCGCTGGTCAATGCAAACACCGGCCACGGAAGCGGAAGTGTGACGAGCTATCTAGAGCATCAATGCGGGCCGCTCTACAATGCATGCTTTGTGCGTCCTTGCATCTGTTGCACTCTTCCCTTACTTCTTTGATCTACTTCGGTCCTTCCCCCTGGGAGTGACACTTGTCTTTCCCTTTTCGTCTTGACACTTCTTTCGTCATGGCTCTTGTCTCGTCGTCCTGACTCTTGTCTCTTCGTCCTGACTCTTGTCTCTTCGTCCTGACTTTTGTCTCTTTTCGTCTTGACACCTCCCTCTTCTTGTTCCTCTTCTCCTTTTTCTTCTCCCTATTCTTCTCCCTATTCTTCTCTTTTTTCTTCTCCCTATTCTTCTCCTTTTTCTGCTCCCTATTCTTCCTCTTATTTCCTTATCCTCCCTTGTCTCACTCTTTTCCAACCTTATCCTACAACCTTATCTCGACTGACGGCGCATCGGCCGCTGCACCCCAACGCTCGTCTCTTCTTTTACGGCCCATCTGTTTGTCTGCGATTTCATCTGGGGCATCGCATGTTTGTTTTCGCGTTTGTCGCCTGCGGTCTCGGCGCTCCCGTTCGTATTTGCACCCGCGTGCCTGCCGGCGGATATCTCCGTTTTCTTCGCTGCCGGGGCCTTCTTCTCTGGGCTGCGCTTGTCACGTGGCGCCTTCGTGTGGCTGCGCTGGTTGCGTTGGCTGATCGCTGTGAGCGTCTGCGTTAGCTGCAACTCAGCTCTGGTCGATCTCGCTTACGTCCTGCACCGGCCGCCTTTAGCGGGCACTGCGTCATTAGTCTGTCGCGTTGTCGCATTCGCTGTCGTCTTGCTGTCGCATTTCGCATTGCTGTCGCATTGCTGTCGCATTTCTGTCGCATTTCTATCGCATTTCTGTCGCATTTCTATCGCATTCGCACTCGCTGGCCTCCACTTTTTTCTCTGTTTTGCCACCAACGCGTCTGTTTACATCACGCTCCACCATGACTCAACCAGAAGACCGGCCGGCGTCCCAGGACGACGACGACAGCAACAGCGGCCCGCTCCTCATCGAGCAGCTCGAGGGCAACGGCATCTCGCTCGCCGACATCAAGAAGTTGAAGGCCGAGGGCTACCACACCATCGAGAGCATCGCGTACACCCCCAAGCGGATCTTGTGCAACGTCAAGGGCATCAGCGAGGCCAAGGCCGACAAGATCTCGGGCGAGGCGGCCAAGGTGGTGCCGTTGGGCTTCACCACCGCCAGCGAGTTCCACAGCCGGCGCTCGGAGCTCATCTGCCTCACCACCGGCTCCAAGCAGTTGGACACGTTGTTGGGGGGCGGGATCGAGACGGGGTCCATCACCGAGGTGTTTGGCGAGTTCCGCACGGGCAAGTCGCAGCTCTGCCACACGTTGGCCGTCACCTGCCAGCTCCCCATCGACATGGGCGGCGGCGAGGGCAAGTGCCTCTACATCGACACCGAGGGCACCTTCCGCCCCAACCGGTTGGTGTCCATCTCCGAGCGCTACGGCTTGAACGCCAACGACTGCTTGGACAACGTGGCGTACGCGCGCGCGTACAACGCCGAGCACCAGTTCCAGCTCCTCAGCTTGGCGGCGCAGATGATGGCCGAGTCGCGCTTCTCGCTCTTGATCGTCGACTCGATCATGTCGCTCTACCGGACCGACTACGCCGGGCGCGGCGAGTTGAGCGCGCGCCAGACCCATGTGGCCAAGTTCATGCGCACCCTCCAGCGCTTGGCCGACGAGTTCGGCATCGCCGTCGTCATCACCAACCAGGTGGTGGCCCAGGTCGACGGCATGGCCGGCATGTACAACCCCGACCCCAAGAAACCGATTGGAGGCAACATCATCGCCCACTCGTCCACCACGCGCTTGTCGTTCAAGAAGGGCAGAGCCGAGACCAGAATCTGCAAGATCTACGACAGCCCGTGCTTGCCGGAGAGCGACTGCGTCTTTGCCATCTACGAGGACGGCATCGGCGATCCAAGAGTCGAAGAGGAAGAAAGTTAGGGCGGTGGACCGCGGAGCCTTCGGGACGGTGACGGGGAAAGGTAGTGCACGAGTCCTAGTGCTACCGCTCCCAAGCTGAGGCGTCCACCTCTGTGCGCTCGGTGCTGGCGCCTCGACCGGCGGCCGCTCCTGGCCACAAACCCTGCGCCTGCGCGAGGCCGCTGGCGTGGCGAATGCAACACGCCACAAAGCGTGACTAGCGTCGTTTTCACCAACGGCGCGAGCCGCCTGCAATGCCCGACAGAAGAAAAACGTCAGCCCATCGCCGCACACCGTCGGATGGTTGCGGCAAAACGGCGTAATTGGCTGTAGCGGCGCATGCGTCACGAGCGGCTGTTCCGCGACGCTGCGCGCTTGAAACGGGTGGGCGAAGGGCCGAGCGCTAGCAGTCGGTAGTGTGGCCACCGCTCTGCCCGCTGCTCCACTGCCCTGCTGCTGCCCGCTCTACTGCGCTCCACTGCGCTCTACTGCTGTGCTCTACTGCTGTCGCCACTCGGGTGCCACTGCTCCGGCCGCTGTGCCGGAGTCTCTCTGCCCTCTGGCTGTCTGCCCCTGCGGCCTGCCCCTGCTGTCGGCCTGGCAGTCTGCCTGGCCTGTCTCTTATGCAGTCTATACACTCGCTATGCTTCGCCGTAAGTTGCCCCCGCACGTCTTCCCAATCCGGCTAGACATACTCGCTCGTAGTTATCTAAACGATCGCTTGGGGAAGAGAAAATTTTTATCTTTTCCATCAGTGGACGGCCGGGTAACCGCTGCCCCGAACTGGCACTCCCTAACAAAGAAGCGGTTCCAACTTTTTGTGATCAGCCCGAACCACCCACCCAGCTCCACGACCGTCCGTTGCAAACTATGGATAAGTCGAAGGTCAAGTCCATATTGCCCAAGCCCGTGGCATCGCCTGCCCTCCTGCCCTCCGTCAAGAGCCACATCAAGCTCTCGTCCAGCGCCTCCCCCTCATTTGGCGCCGCCGACTCCCGGATGAACAAACGCAAGAGCGACGCCGACGAGTACTCGTCGCTCAAGCAGCGGCGCAAGTCCAGCGCCATGGCCAACCTCGAGGAGATGGAGCACGCGTCCAAGCAGATCGGCCACCGGCCCGTCACGCTGTGCACCTTCTGCCGCCAGCACAAGATTAAGTGTGATGCCTCCGAGAACTACCCCAACCCGTGCCACCGCTGCGAGAAGATGGACCTCAAGTGCGAGATCGACCCGCAGTTCCGCCCCAAGAAGGGCTCGCAGATCCAGTCGTTGAAGTCCGACGTCGACGAGCTCAAGGCCAAGATCGACATGTTGTCCAAAAACGAGTCCTTGTTGACCCAGGCGCTCAACCAGCACAACCTCAACTTCTTGCAGCAGCAGCACGGCCTGCCGCCCTTCCGCGCCCTGGGCGGGCCCTTGTCCTCCACCTTGCTGTACCAGCAGGGCGGCTCGGGCGTCAGCACCCCGCTCAAGTTGGAACACTCCCCCGTGCACATGCCGCTGCCCCACCCGCAGTTGAACGACTCCTACAGAAACCCCGCCAGCGGCACCGACCAGTTGTCCCACCTCCTCCAGGACAACTCGGACAACTCGCCCGCCACCTCCCACGACACCCCGGCCGCCGCCGCCCGCGCCGCCGCCGCCGAGGTCGAAATCAAGCACATGGACGAGTTCGTCTTGGGCGACGTGGTCTTGCCGCTCAGCAAGGCCAACGAGCTCCACGACCGCTTCATCCACAGGCACTTGCCCTTCTTGCCCATCTTGTCCTCGCGCTCCGCCACCGAGTTGTTCCACCGCTCGCAGTTGTTGTTCTGGGCCGTCATCTTGACCGCCTCGCTCTCCGAGCCCGAGCCCACCTTGTACATGTCCTTGGCCTCGCTCATCAAGCACTTGGCCATCGAAACGTGCTGGATCCGCACCCCGCGCTCCACCCACGTCATCCAGGCCTTGATCATCCTCTCGGTGTGGCCGCTCCCCAACGAGAAGGTCTTGGACGACTGCTCCTACAGGTTCGTCGGCTTGGCCAAGAACTTGTCGTTGCAGCTCGGCTTGCACCGTGGCGGCGAGTTCATCAAGGAGTTCAGTCGCACCCAGGTCAGCCTCGGCCCGGACTCAGACAAGTGGAGAACCCGCTCCTGGTTGGCGGTGTTCTTCTGCGAACAGTTCTGGTCCTCGGTCCTCGGCCTTCCTCCCTCCATCAACACCACAGACTACTTGTTGGAAAACGCCAGGGTGGATCAGTCGCTCCCCAAGGACTTCAGGTGCCTCATTTCCCTCTCGATCTTCCAGTGCAAGCTGGTCAACGTGATGGGGATCTCAGTGACCCGGCCGGACGGGTTGCTTGAACCACTGAACAGAGCCGGCTCTTTGAACATCTTGGACAGAGAGTTGGACCGTCTCCGCTTCAAGCTCCAGATCGAAGACGGCTCCGCCATCGAGGTCTACTTTTTATACATCAAGTTGATGATCTGCTGCTTTGCCTTCCTTCCCGGAACCCCGATAGAAGACCAGGTCAAGTACGTGAGCACCGCGTACTTGTCTGCCACCAGAATCATCACCATTGTGTCTCGCTTGCTCGAGGGGAGCCTCCTGTTGATAGAGTTGCCCATCTACGTCAGGCAGGGTATGACGTACTCCGCCTTGTTCTTGTTCAAGTTGCACTTGTCGCGCTACTTGATAGACAAGTACGTCGACAGCGCCAGGCAGCTGATTGTGACGGTGCACCGTATCTTGAGAAACACCTTGTCGTCGTGGCAGGAGTTGAAGAATGACATCTCGCGAAACGCCAAGGTGTTGGAGAACTTGAACATTGTCTTGTACACGTACCCCGACGTGTTCCTTGACGACGTCAACATCGAGGTGAACGGTAGTATAATCACGCGGATGCGGTCGCACTTGACGGCGTCGCTTTTCTACGACTTGGTGTGGTGCATTCACGAGGCCAGAAGACGGACACTAATAGACAAGCAGGCAGGCTCCGGCACCAACACGCCGATGGTGGAGGACGCCAAGCCGGCCCAACCCCCGTACGAGGAAACCGGCGACAATAACGGCAGCGGCGGCGGCGGGTCTGTTCGCAAGCCCGCGCCGTTGCCCTTCTACAACCAGATCACCAAGGACGACTTCAAAACCATCACCACCACGTCGCCGAACGGGACCACGATCACCACGTTGGTTCCGACGGACCAGGCCATGGACCAGGCGCGCCTGAACGCGGCCAACATGAACAAGCCGTTGGAGATCAACGGGATTCCGCTCGCGATGCTCGAGGCCACCGGCAGCATAAACGACACCAAGGTGAAGGACGAGCCCGAGGACTACGACGACTTGCCCAAGCCCAGTCTCACGCAGCCCAAGCCGCAGTTGTCGTCGCAGCAGTTCACGCCGTCGCTCCAGCTGCAGCGGCCACACATGCTCGAGTCGCAGCAGTTCCCGCTCTCGCAGTCGCCCGACGCGCCGTTCGAGCCCATGGGCCAGCCGCCAATCTACCCAGTCGGTGAGACCATCACTGGAGAGCCGCCGCAGGGGTTCCTCGGACAGCGGCCGCCCAACGAGGTCGCGGGCCAGCTCGACAACTTCTTCCAGAGGCAGTCCCACGGTTGGCTTAACAATAACAACCACCAGGATGACGATTTTCTTGGCTGGTTCGATGTAAATATGATGATTGAAAAGTAGATAGAGTGTGAATGCACGATGAGTGATGAAGAGGGGGGGTAGGTGGTGGTGGCGGAGGCCGGCAGCACGCCCGGGGAAGTTCTCTGTTGAAGCAACGGTCCGATGGACGCAAATTGCGTTTCAGGCTGCTGGTGGTGTGCTAGCTGGTGGTAGCTGGCTGCTGGGACTGGGTTCTTGTCACGTGACCTTTGTCTTCTCACGTGACTGGGCGTGTCCCTCCGCGCAAGCAACTTACCTCTCACGTGACGTTGGGCAATCAAAAAGCGGCGAGCCCCAGGCGCCAGGCCCACCACCACCACCACGATGCTTTCCAGACAATTGACACGTACCAGCGTCCTTTTCGGGACGCGCCGCGCCGCCGCCGTGCTTGGCGCCCGCAGCTACTCGTTCAAGGCCGAGGACCAGCCGCGGATCCGGATCGGGTCCACCGCGCCCAACTTCCAGGTCAACACCACCGAGGGCAAGATCGACTTCCACGAGTACATCGGGTCCGGGTGGGCGGTGCTCTTCAGCCACCCCGCGGACTTCACGCCGGTGTGCACGACCGAGTTGGGGGCGTTCTCCAAGTTGAAGCCCGAGTTCGACGAGCGCAACGTCAAGTTGATCGGGTTGTCGACCGAGGGCGTCGACAGCCACAAGGAGTGGATCAAGGACATCGAGGAGGTGGCGACCGAGGGCGCCAAGTTCGGGTTCCCCATCATCGCGGACACCACCAAGGAGGTGGCGTTCAAGTACGACATGGTGACGGAGGAAGACTTCAAGAACCTCGAGTCGGGGATGGTGGCCACGGTGCGCTCGGTGTTTGTCATCGACCCCGCCAAGAAGATCCGCTTGACGATGACGTACCCGGCGCTGACGGGCCGCAACTCGGCCGAGGTGTTGCGCGTGGTCGACGCGTTGCAGTTGGCCGACGCCAAGGGCATCGCCACGCCGATCGACTGGAGCGTGGGCCAGGACGTGATCATCCCGCCCACGGTGTCGGACGAGGCGGCCAAGGCCAAGTTCGGCGAGTTCAAGACGTTGAAGTCGTACTTGAGAACGACCGAGATCAAGCCGTGAGCGAGCCGGGCGTGAGCACATGAGCAATGAGCACATGAGCGACTGAGCAACGGAGCACCTCTACCTGTGTATGTTAAATCTAGCGACTATCTAATGACTGTATTGGGCAACTCGGAGGAGGCGGCGCCGCCGGCCGCGTCCTGGAGCAAGTGCTCGGCGCCGTGGTGGTCGAGCCACACGGCGTGGCCGGCGGCGTTGGTGCGCAAGCGCGCCTGGAGCTCCTGCCACACCCGCGAGCGGAGGCGGGGCGGCGGCGCCGTGGCGGCACACCCCCCGAACTGGAGCCGCTCGCCGGGCTGCGCCGCCGCCGCCGGGCGCACCAAGTCGACGTGCTCGCCGTCGGACGACTCGGCCGCCAAAAGCATCCCCTCCGAGCGCACGCCACGCATGGTGGCCGGCTTCAAGTTGGTGAGCACCACCACGCGGCGGCCGGGCATCGCGGCGAGCGGCACGTGCCGCACGAGCGCCGAGCACACCTGGGCGGTGGCGCCGCCCAACTCCACCTGCGAGACGTACAAGCGGTCGGCGGCGGGGTGGAGCGCGGCGGAGACGATGCGGCCCACCTGGAGGTGGAGGGCGCTGGGGGACGCCGCGGGGGCGCCCGCGGGGGCGCCCGCGGGGGCGCCCGTGGAGGCGGCGCTGGAGCAGAACCGTGCGAGGCGGAGCATGGCAGAGAAGAAAAGAGTGGAAGAGTGGAAGAGTGAGAGTGTAAGAAGAGTGAGAGAAGTGAAGATCGAAGTGGTGGAAGCAGCAGCGCCAACCTGTAGGTCTAACCTGCAGAGTCTAACCTGCAGAGGTCTACCTGTAGGTTCTACCTGTGTGGCGCTGCCAACTATGTCTAACCTGTAAGTGCCACCTCAGGCCAACCTGCAAACGCGCCCATCATTTTGCCGACATCTGGGCATCCTCTTTTACAACCAACGCGTCTTCTTCTTCACCATGGCCAACTTCGTTTCGTCCCCCAGCAGAATCCCGTCGGACGCGGCGCACTTGTTGCACCTGTCGCAGCCGCCGCTGTCGATCGGGCAGCCCGCGTTCACGCCGCAGAGCACCCAGCCGTTGTTCTCCGAGGCCAACTCGCAGAGCGCCGCCACGCCGCAGCCCGCGGCGCCGGCGCTCCCCGGCCGCCGCCGCCAGTTGGCGGTGCCCAAGGTCGTCGACGTCACCGGTGAGAAGGTGCGCGAGAGCTTCGAGCTGTTTCTCGAGGAGTTTGCCGCGCCCGGCGCCGCCGACGCCGCGTGGGACGGCCGCACGTACCTCGCGCAGATCGACACCATGAAGACGTACGAGTACGCGACGCTCTACGTCGACTACCGCCACTTGCTCGGGCGCGAGAACGGCGTGTTGGCGTCCGCCATCCTCGAGCAGTACTACCGGTTCTACCCGTTCTTGCTCGCCGGGTTGACGCGGCTCCTCAAGAAGTACGCGCCCACGTTGCTCCAGACCAACTTGGTCGGCGGCGGCGACAGCGAGGCCGCCAGCGCGCCCGCGGGGAGCGCCGCCGCCGCGTCGGAGGCGCTGCTCGGCTCGCACGGCGCGCAGCGTGTCATCCAGATCTCCTTCTTCAACCTCCCCACCATCCACCGCATCAGGGACATCCGCACCAGCAACATCGGGCTGTTGATGTCCATCTCGGGCACCGTCACCCGCACGTCGGAGGTGCGCCCGGAGTTGCACCGCGCGTGCTTCGCGTGCGACATGTGCCTGGCCGAGATCGAGGGCATCGAGCAGGTGTTCAAGTACACCGAGCCCACGTCGTGCCCCGCGTGCGAGAACCAGTCGTACTTCACGTTGAACGTGTCCAAGTCGCAGTTCATCGATTGGCAGCGCGTGCGCATCCAGGAGAACTCGAGCGAGATCCCCACCGGCTCCATGCCCCGTACGTTGGACGTGATTCTCCGCGGCGAGACCGTCGAGCGCGCCAAGCCGGGCGACAAGTGCAAGTTCACCGGCACCGAGATCGTCATCCCGGACGTGGCGCAGTTGGGCTTGCCGGGCATCAAGGCCCAGCTGGTCAAGGAGAACCGCGGCACCTCCTCCGAGCTCAACTCGGGCGTCAGCGGCCTCAAGGCCTTGGGTGTCCGCGACCTCACCTACAAGCTTGCGTTCCACGCGTGCCACGTCTCGTCGCTCATCAACAAGAACGACGGCTCGTCCGAGGAGTCCAACACCACCGAGGTCGACTTCCGCGGCTCGAACGACCAGGAAATCTTCCTCACCTCGCTCACCGACTCCGAGGTCGCCCAGTTGAAGGACATGGTCAAGGACGAGCATGTCTACGACAAGTTGGTCCAGTCGATCGCGCCCGCGGTGTTTGGCCACGACGTGGTCAAGAAGGGCATCTTGCTCCAGATGCTCGGCGGTGTCCACAAGAAGACCGTCGACGGCATCAACTTGCGTGGGGACATCAACATCTGCGTGGTGGGCGACCCGTCGACCTCCAAGTCGCAGTTTCTCAAGTACGTGTGCGGCTTCTCGCCGCGTGCCGTGTACACCTCCGGGAAAGCGTCGACGGCCGCCGGGTTGACCGCCGCCGTCGTCAAGGACGAAGAGAGCGGCGAGTACACCATCGAGGCAGGGGCCTTGATGTTGGCCGACAACGGCATCTGTGCCATCGACGAGTTCGACAAGATGGACTTGTCCGACCAGGTGGCCATTCACGAGGCGATGGAACAGCAGACCATCTCGATTGCCAAGGCCGGCATCCACGCCACGTTGAACGCCCGTACGTCGATCCTCGCGGCCGCCAACCCCGTCGGCGGGCGCTACAACCGGAAGATCGGCCTCCGCTCCAACTTGAACATGACGGCGCCCATCATGTCGCGGTTCGACTTGTTCTTCGTCATCTTGGACGACTGCAACGAGCGCATCGACACCCAGTTGGCGTCGCACATCGTCGACCTCCACATGTTGCGTGACGCCGCCATCAACCCGCCGTACTCGGCCGAGCAGCTCTCGCGCTACATCCGCTACGCCAAGACGTTCCGCCCCAAGATGACCAGCGAGGCCCGCGACTTCTTGGTCACTCGCTACAAGGAGTTGCGCGAAGACGACGCCCAGGGCTTGGGCCGCTCGTCGTACCGGATCACTGTGCGGCAGTTGGAGTCGATGGTGCGGTTGTCGGAGGCCATTGCGCGCGCCAACTGCACCGACGAGATCACCCCGAGCTTCGTGGCCGAGGCGTACGACTTGCTCCGCCAGTCCATCATCCGCGTCGAGATGGACGACATCGAGGTGGACGGCGAGCCGGAAGAGCAGGCCGAAGGGCAGCCGCAGGAGGCGGCCAGCACCGAGGTGCCTGCGCCCGAGCCCTCGGCATCGTCCGAGGGGTCCTCCTCCATCTCGTACGACAAGTACGTGGCCATGATGAACTTGATGGTCAAGAAGGTGTCGGACGACGACTACCAGGGCGGCGAGGGAGTCGGGGCCGAGGAGTTGATCAACTGGTACTTGACGCAGAAGGAAGACGAGATCGCCACTGAAAAGGACTACTACCGCGAGCGCAAGATGGCGTACAAGGTGTTGAAGCGGTTGGTCAAGGACCGCATCTTGATGAGTGTCAACACCACCGAGGGCGACGACCTTCCCGAGGACCTGGCCACCACCAAGACGGTGTACATTTTGCACCCCAACTGTGCGATTCTCGACTTTTTCGACCCTGCGCGGACGCAGCAGGAGGAGGAGCCAGCCAGCTAGCCGGCTAGCTGACCAGACGTCAGTGAGGCCGGGAGCCGTGGGTGCTGACTGGCGAGAGATGTTGGTGCGGGGCCGGCGCCGAGCGGCTGCGCTGGCCGCCTGCCGGCCAGACATGCTTCCGGCGCAGGGGGCTGTCGGAGCCTGGAGCCGCCGCTGGTTTCGGGCCTGTGTATTATGCTTGTATTAATGTCATTATTTAGGTGTTTGTGGGTCGTAGACCAAGACCGAAGATCGGGTCTCCGTTTGGTTCCTCTGCGTCGGCGAGCTGACGACTCGCCGGTAGTTGTGCTGCTGTTTTCTCCTCTCTCTACTGCTCTCCGTCGTACTCCTTCGGGGCGTCGTACTCCTTCGGTGCGTCGTACATGCGGAACTCGCCGTCCTGCTTCGTCTTCTTGGACACCTTCCACTCGGTCGGCGAGAGCTGCGCCGCGCAGCCGCCGCAGTGGTCGATGAAGATCTTGGAGTTGGCAAACATGCGCTGGCACGAGCGGCACCAGCCCGGGTCGTCGCGGAAGGCGTCGGCGTCCATCTGCTGCTTGTACTTGACGTAGTGCACCAACCTGAGATGGCGCTTCCACACGTCCAAGCGGTTGAACGCGCCGCCGTTGCGGTGGCACGTGGGGTTGTTGTGCCAGTACGGGCAGTGGAACTTGGGCTCGGCGTGGGACTTGGCGTGGCGGCGCAAGTCCGACTGGCGCGAGAACGCCCACTGGCACCCGGGGAAGCCGCAGACGTACTTTTTGGGCTCGGCGGCGGCGGGCGCCGGGAGCGCGCCGAGCCGGAAGTTGGGCTCGGCGGCGGCGGGCGTCGGGAGGGCGCCGAGCCGGAAGTTGGACTCGAGCGACGAGCGACCAGGGGCGGGTCCCGGGAGAAAGCTCAGCGGGCGCTCCACGAGCACCAGTGGGCTCTCCCGCGGGGCCACGCCGGCGCTGAGCAGGCTCGGCACCTCGCGGGGACTCTCGCCCGGCGGCGGCTCCTGTCGCGTCCCGGCAGCGCTCGCTGCTTGCTCGGCAGCTGCTTGCTCGGCAGCTGCTTCTTGTCCGGCGCTGTCGCCGGCGCTCTCGCCGGCCGCGCCCTCTGCGCTGGCGCTTTCGTTGCTTCGGCCGGGCGTGTCCGGTGCCGGGGCGCCGGACGGGCCGGGCCCGTCGGCAGAGCTGGCGGCCCGCTCCGTCGAGGCCTGCGTAGCGGGTTCTGGAGCGAGTTCCATGGGTGGTGAGAAGAAGGTCCGCCAGCGCGACACATTTTGCGACACATCTGCGACGTCTCGCGACACAACTGCGACGCTCCGCTCCGCTGAGTCGCGACACTCCCGTGCGACTCCGCTGGACCCGCTCCGCTGACCCCGCGCCTCGACGCTTACGCTTATCGACAATCTCCCCACCAGCAACCGGCCACCACACCACCAACTCCACACACACACGCACCATGCCAGTAAGTAGCCGCCCGCGGCCCGCCCGCCGGGCCCGCCCGCCAGTCCCGCACTAACGCCAGATCGAAATCCTCAAGTTCGCCGACCAGTCCGGCGCGTACAAGCGCAAGGCGTCGGTCTTCCGCGACACCGTCGGCCCCGAGCTGCGGTTTGCGCCGGAGGCCGGGCGCTACCACCTCTACGTGTCGTTGGCGTGTCCGTGGGCGCACCGCACGTTGATCGCCCGCGTGCTCAAGGGCTTGACGCAGGCCATCTCGGTGTCGGTGGTGCACTGGCACATGGACGACCAGGGGTGGCGGTTTGCCAGCGCCAGCGAGCAGAAGGCGGCCAAGGGCGCCAGCGACGTGTCGCAGGGCACCGCCGACCACGTGTACGGCGCCGAGCGCATCCGCGAGCTCTACTTCAAGGCCGAGCCCGCGTACGACGGGCGCTTCACCGTGCCCGTGTTGTGGGACAAGAAGCTCGAGACGATCGTCAACAACGAGCTGAGCGAGATCTTGCGCATGTTCAACTCGGCGTTCAACAGCATCCTCCCCGAGAAGTACGCGCTGGTCGACTTGTACCCGGCCGAGATGCGCGGGCAGATCGACGCCCTCAACGAGTGGGTGTACAACACCATCAACAACGGCGTGTACAAGGCCGGCTTCGCCACCAAGCAGGAGGTGTACGACGCGGAGGTGGCCACGCTCTTTGCGCACTTGGACAAGGTCGAGGCGCTCTTGAAGGCCAACCACGCCGGCGACAAGCGCATCGAGTTTCTTCTCGGCAACCAGCTCACCGAGGCCGACGTGCGCTTGTACACCACCATCGTGCGCTTCGACCCGGTGTACCACCAGCACTTCAAGTGCAACATCCGCATGATCCGCCACGACTACCCGTACCTCCACAACTGGTTGCGCTTGTTGTACTGGAAGATCCCGGGCTTTGCCGACACCACCGACTTTGACCACATCCGCTACCACTACACCCGGAGCCACGTTGCGATCAACCCGCACGGCGTGACGCCCGCGGGGCCTGTTCCGAACATCTTGCCGCTTTAGGGTGGTCGGCGAGCGGCCAGTGAGCGCGCCAGCGAGAGTGCCAGCGAGCACGGGGAGTTGGCGACAACCGTCGCAGTAGCTCTCACTAGCGAGACTGCGCGAGCGCGCCAGCGAGCGCGGGGAGTTGCGACAACAGCCGCAGTAGCTCTCGCTAGCGAGACTGCGCGATCGCGGCAGCCAGGGTCTGCATCCAGTCGTCTGCATCCAGGTCGCCTCATCCAGGTCGTCTGCATCTAGCCGTCTGCACCCGGTCGTCTGTATCCAGTTCGTCTGCATCCAGTCGTCTGTCAGCTCGTTCTGTATCGTATGTTGCGTTTGGGGCCTCAATGTCCTGCCGGCAAGATTCTTATGTATGTTAAAGTGAGCCTCCGATTGCATCCCGTAGCAGCGCGACCGGCGTTTCAGCCGCCAATGTGGCGAGAATGTGGGCCAGCGCGGGCTCCTCCGCCGGCGTCCCAGCGGCCACCGGCTGCAAGCGCACACGCTGGCCCGCCCGACGGCCCGTGTGCTGTGCTGGGGGCCGGCGCTGCCTACGGGGCCGTTGCTCCCTTGATCCGCATCACGTGACGCGCCCGGTTGTTTTCGTTTCGTTAAACGACGCACCAACTCACAACACGAGTCGCTAGAAAACGGAATCAAACAAATCGAGCCAGCCAGATCTTAACGGCTACATCATTCACTTCTTCCTTAGAAAGGCATAACAATAACATGAGAGGTCCGTACCACCGCCACACGTCTGCGTGCGCCTTCGTACTAACGAGCATCTAGATTACAAAGTAGTAGTATTGGGAGCCGGCGGGGTTGGGAAGTCGTCGGTGACGGTGCAATTCGTCCAGGGCGTGTATGTCGAGAGCTACGACCCCACCATCGAGGACTCGTACCGCAAGCAGATCGAGATCGACGGCCGCGCGTGTGACTTGGAGATTCTCGACACCGCGGGCGTGGCGCAGTTCACCGCCATGAGGGAGTTGTACATCAAGAGCGGCAAGGGCTTCTTGCTAGTGTACTCGGTGACCGACGAGAACTCGTTGAAGGAGTTGTTGGCGTTGCGAGAGCAGGTGTTGCGCATCAAGGACTCGGAGAACGTGCCCATGGTGCTTATCGGGAACAAGTGTGACTTGGAGGAGGACCGTGTGTTGAGCATAGACGACGGGATCAAGGTGTCGCAGGACTGGGGGTTGGTGCCCTTCTACGAGACGTCGGCCATGTACAAGACCAACGTCGACGAGGCCTTTGTCGACGTGGTGAGACAGATCATGCGCAAGGAGGCCGCCATCAGCGCCGAGAAGAAGCAGCAGAAGGAGTTGCAGAAACAGAACGAGTTGAGCAAACAGACGGACCCGTCCCCGCAGTCGGACGACGCGCCCGCCGCCCACAAGGACGACAGCCAGAACAACCGATTGAAGCAGTCCATCAACGACCCCGCGAACAACGCCAGCGGCAGCAAGTGCTGCACCATCATGTGAGCAGCAGAGTCCCCCCGGTGCATAGTTCTACTCGGCAGCGGCACGGCCCTAAACGCAGCAACCTGACGGCCCTACACGCACGTGATCTCTGGTATAATTACATAGGTACAACCTCCTCCCCGGGCCCCCCCTCTCCACGGTAAATCACGAACACTAGTTAGAGTAGAATACACGAACAATTCAGTAAACACGGCAAACAATGGCTGGAAACTCAATCGGACGCCGATTCTCACATTTTGGGAAATTGCAACCAAAAAATTGCGAAACTCTGCAGAAATAGTACGAGCGAAGCTCCACCGATGAGCAGCATGCACCAGCCGCAAGAGTCGAGAGCTGGGGAGCGCCCCCGCGCAGCCGTAGCCGCCGTAGCCGCCGGGCGTCTGCAGGCGATGCAAAAAAAGAAGGGAAAATAGGTGTTTGAGGGAATTGCTGGTGTGTTATAATGATACCCGCGAGATTCGAACTCGCGCCTCCGGAGAGACCAGGACCTTACCCTGGCGCCTTAGACCAACTCGGCCAGAGTACCCAATTCCTGTAGTGCGAAGGGAAAAGAAGAGACATGAGGCGCAGGCCAGCAACAGCCACTGTGCACTCCACAGTCCACTATGCACTCTCCACAGTGCACATTCCACAGACACTCCACAGTGCACAGTCCGCCGGTGGCTGCGTTTACGGCCTTGTCACTCTATACGTGTATTGCTATATATATGCTACCAGTTGGTGATGTTTTCCGCCTCGCCAAACACGCTGTTGCCGCCGTTGTCGGCGGACGCCACGTGCTTCTCCCAGTCGGCGAAGACGTCCACCTTGCCCGAGTCGTCGTAGAAGTGCGGGAGGTGGCCGGTCAAGAAGTCGCGGCAGTACTCGTCGATGAGCTCGAACTCCAACAAGAAGGCGTCGTGGCCCTCGGGCGAGTCCAACTTCTTCAACACGCAGTCGCGGATGTGCGCGCCGAGCGTCTCCTGCTCGCCGTAGGTGAAGAGCCCGTCGGACTCGATGCCGACCACCAAGTGCGGCTGGGCCAAGGTGGTCAAGAAGGCGGGGAGCGGGTCCTCGGTGACGGTGTCCGGGTCGATGCGGCTGCGCGTGATGTCGTGGGTGTCCAACTTGCGCGTGATGGAGATGTAGCAGTTGGCGTCGAAGCGGTTGACGAACTTGGTGCCCTGGTAGCGCAAGTACGACTGCGCGGTGAAGTACGTCTGGGGCTTTGAGCCGGGGGCGGCGGGGCCCGCGGGCACACGGGGCGCCGCCAGCGACAAGGACACGCCGCTGCGCAGGCCCTCGTTATGCATGAGCCAGTGCTCCTCGTCCTTGGTCTTGGGGTAGCGGATGCCGGCCTGGTCGCTCGGCAACTTGCGGCCGAAGCGGGTCTCGAACGAGTTGCGCAGGCGGTACGTCAACAAGGCCGCCATGCGCGCCGCGCTCAAGCCCGAGTTGGGCTTGGTCTGCGTCTGGTAGTAGTACCCGTCCGCGTAGTAGGGGTCGCTGAAGATGCACTGGCGCTGGGTCTCGTTCCACGAGATGCACCACGCCAGCGCGCGGGCCGCGGTCGCCAACGCGATGACCGTGCGCACGTACGCGGTGCCGGTGTAGGTGGCGGCGTACTCCATGGCGATCATCCCGCCCATCAGGCCGCCGATGACACACGCGAGCGACCGCACGCCCAACGAGTCCAACACGAGCTTCTGGATGCCGACGTCGTCCTTGACGGTGACCAACGGGAACGCGGGCCCGTACGGCTCGCCGGTGGCGCGGTCGACCGTCACCGGCGAGCACAGCCCGTACGGCGACCCGAGGAAGTTGATGCACACGATGAAGAAGCGCGACGGGTCGAACGTCTTGCCGGTGCCCAAGAGCGGGCCCCACCAGTCCTGCACGTCCAGCGACCCCGTCAACGCGTGGCAGATGAGGAGCACGTTGTCGCGGTCGGCGTTCAACCGGCCCCACGTCTTGTAGGCCACCGGGAACCGCGAGAGCGTCTCTCCACACTCGAGCGTGTACGTCGGGAGCTCGACGATGGTCTGGCCCGGCACGAGGGCCGCGTACGGATTGCTCCGCTGCTGTTCTTCGGTGATGTCGGGAAACACGGGGGTCATTCGGAGAGGACGTGACGCTAATTGGGGTACACGGGCGGTCGGGGCCTTAGAGGAAAGAATCGAAGAGAAGTAGTGTGCAGTCGCAAAGTGTGAGTAATCGCCGCTGGGGGGCACCAGGCTGCTGCGCGCCCCAGGCGGGTGGGCGCGCCGCGGAAACCGCCAGCCTGGCCCCCGCGGGCGGCGGCGGCCGCCGCCGCCGCCTCCGGGGCGCTCCCGCCAGCGCGGGGCTCGCTGTGGCACCGCCGCCGCCCGTCCCCTGGCTGGTGAGCGTGAAATATCGATTACTCAATATCACGAGCGCAATTGGGCGCGACACGCTTTGGTTGCACAATCAGTTGCCGCAAAATGCCGCAATGGCCGCAAACGTCAGTCATCCGTATCATTACTGCTGTCGTTACTGCTATTTACATCGGGACAGCGAGCCGCTTTGTCAGTCGTGTGCTTCGTATTGCTATCCTGCTGCTTCAACTGCAGAGGCTTTTCCGGGCTCCTCCGTCCCAGGCTCCTCTGTCCCAGGAACCTTCTTTCCAGGCTGCTCCGTCCCAGGCTCTTCTGTAGACACCTCTGTTCCGGGATCCGCTTCACTAGGCACCTCTTTCTCGAGCACCGCCTCGTCCGGCTGCTCGTTCTCGGTGTCGGTATCGTCCTCCACTTCGCTCTCGTAGCTGTCGCTGTCGCTGTCGTCCTCGTCGTCCTCGCTCTCGCTCTCGCTCTCCTCAGGCACCACAGGCGTCTGCGTTCCCGAGGCACGGAACCCAGGATGGTGCTGCTTGTAGTGCTCATTGTGCCGCTGCTTGGCCAATATCAAGCTCCGGGCGTACTCCAAATCGGAGTAGATCGCCTCGACCGCCGACATCACCCCGTTCTCCCGATTGACACTGTCACTGAGCCGGCTCGCCTTCTCAATGATCTTCAAGTCGGTCGTCACCGTGCGTATCGCCTTGGACAAGGTTCGGGAGTTCAACTTCTTCAACGACACCCCGACCCCCACCTCCTCGATTCGGCTCGCGTAGAAGAACTGGTCCCCGAAAAACGGCTTGATGATCGTCGGAATACCCGCACGAAGCGTCGCCCCGGTGGTTCCAGAACCTCCGTGGTGTACCGCAGCATCCATCCGGGGGAATAACCAGTCATGAGGTATCGACCCGGCATTATAGATCTCGTCGGGAAGCTCGATCTCCGGCTCGTCGGCGTCCTTCTTGGTCAGGCGGTCGGACCATCCCTTGTTCAAGATACACCGTACCCCAGAATCCAACACCGCGGCCACAATTGCCTTGGTCAAGCTCTTCGCATCGTTGACAACAATCGACCCAAAGCCAATGTAAACCAACTTTTTCTCTTCGGCGTGAGCCGACTCCAAAAACTCCACCAACTTCTCGGGCGGGTCGTAGTCCTCAGCATTTCCTTCATCCAAAAACCAATAACCTGTGACCCGGATCCAGTCCGGGAAATCAACCGAAGGCGGAAATATGGATGGAGAAACATTGTAGAGGAACGGGATCTTCGACTGCTGCAATCGGAAAAGGTTGGTCTTTGGCAAGTCCAAGTCTCTGACCCTCCACTGATTGATCTGACCGGAAATGCCCTTCCAGAATATCGTCTCGAACATCACATGGGTCAAATAGTTGTAGGAACCGCCCTTCTTTTGGTCAGGGACCACGAAAGCATGCGGATACGCTCTGGACCTGGTCCAGGGCATGGTGAACGCTCTCATGTATGGTATACCCAAGGCTTCTGCAATGTGGACTCCCACCATCGCAGAGGGACTCTCAATCAAAATGTCCGTACCCTGGCATGCTTCCCAACTCGACGCAAGGAGCTCGTGAATCCAGCCACGGAATTTGGAACTAGCCTCCTTCAAAAATCCCACAGACATAGAGCCATGCTGCACCATCAAAGACATCAACTCCACAGGGTTACCTGCAATCTCCTTGAACTGCATTCCGTGTTTGATGATCCAGTCTTTGAATTCCAAATGCGTCGCAATGGTGACAGTGTGACCATCGGCAATGAGTCCCTTTCCTAAGGCTATATACGGCTGAACGTCTCCACGAGACCCAATCGTCAACAATGTAAATTTGTACGATGTGGTGGGCCTGATCTCTGTCTTGTAGAATGGCGAGTCTCCAATCACAATCGGTATGTCCAACCCCGATGCTGCATTTATGCGATCTTCGAACATTTTGAGTCTGGCATTTTCAATCCGCTTTTGCGCCACCTTGAGGTCGATGCTTCGTCTTTCATCATCAGACTGAATCAGCGCCCGTCCACCTATGTTCAATCGCTTTCTTGCAACATCCAAATCGTAGTGTTTGCCCCATTCGTGGGGACTAGGCGTCCAGGACACGCCCGCATGAATATGCTCCAACTGTTTGAGGATGGTCATCTCACAGTCGTCTCTCGAGTGATGGGCACTGAACTCGAGGAGAACCTCTTCTTGGCCCTTCGTTACCACAACTAGACCGGAGTATTTCAACCTCAACTCCTTCTCTTTAAAGCAGTTATCTACCGAGGTCAACGGAAGTATCATGATGGTTGACACTCCGGGTAAAAGGCTTCGGAAGCAGATCCGTTGACTTCCAATGTACAACTTCCCATAGATAGGTATCGTTCTCAAGAGATGAACATAATAACTCGCTATGAGATTCAGGCCACGAGGAAGTGAGAAATGTTCTTGATAATGGGTTTGCGAAACCTCACGAGTGAAGCTGTCCTTCACAAAGTAAGGATCATCAATGCCCATCTCTGCAAAGTGACTTGGGTTCGAAGACCACAAGTTGGTGACGGCAGTGAAAGCTTTTATCTTCTTCTTCATGGACTGGAACTTGGTGCTCTTTTCCTCGTCTTTTTCGTACTCTTCAGGATCTTGCAAGTTCAAGGGACCAGGAAGAACTTCGTTCAACTGTTTTTTTATCGAAGCAGGAGGAACATCAAAGTCCATCCGTTCCTTCTCTGCCTTTGGCGACATGACCTCGGCCTGCGTGGTGTAAACTTGGTCGCTGCTCTCCTCTCTTTGAATATACCTCGATTCAGGCTCCTCTGGATCCAAATGCGTGGACTCAAATGTCATCCTAAGGTTCTTCAATCCGTTGATCGAAAGTGGTCTAGGGAAGGTCAAGCTTTGGACTTTGGCCGGGTCTTCAAATTTGAATGACTCCGCCAACTCTATGGATGGCTGCGTACTCCCTGGCGTGACCGGGAGGTTTAACGAAGAGCCGGTTTTACTAGCCAGAAATATCGAGTCCGAAGAACTCAGTTTCTTGGGGCTGAATATTTTGGTGGGGTTGATGGTCTTGCCAATCTTCCTGATAGTCGAGATAGAAGTGGCGTCCAGGTGATCGTCGTGATCCGACTCCGGGTTCTCTTGGGGGAAAAACACCTGAGACTTGAAGTGGGCGTTGGCCGAAAGCATCTGACTGACTATGGAACTAGGGGCTCCACTCTGTCTCAACGTTGTGATGCTCCTAGCACTCTGTAACAGTCTCCGTGGCTCTTCCTGGGTGTAAGAGTCCACAGATTCTTTCCTCATCATTCTCTTGGCCTTGTCTTTGAATCTTTCCGACTTCGAGATCAGAACCGAGTCTCTTTTGCTTCTGCTCCGGTCTTGATGCTCGTGCATTATCTTGGTTAGGTTGTCATTGAACTCTTCTCCTCTGTCGAATAACAAGAAGTATGTTTCCTCGATCCCTCGAGAATGATTGATATCCATTGAGGCGGCCGTCTTTTTGACCTTGTTCTTCATTTTCTGCATTGGCGTTGCCAAACTCTCGTCGCCGAAATTGTCGTAGTAGTGTAACCTGATACATATTGGCTGCTCGTCGTCCTCGTTGGCTTCTTCCTCTTCGTCTTCGGTGGGAGGGAATAGTCCGATGCGGTCAAAGTTCAAAAGACTTTCGATCGGAAGCTTGAACAAAACCTCGCTGGCAGCGTTCGAATTGTTCAACTGGAAAATGGCCTTTGTTAAGTTGTGGCACCACTCTCTGGCCGAGTAGTGGTTGTTGGCGTGGAACTTGTAGGACTTGGACTTTCCCTTGAGAACGAACCACACCCCGCCGGTGCTTTCGACATTGTCCTCGCTGGCCTCCAAGCCCTCTCCGCCTAGCATGCTTGAGAAGTACGACTCGTCGTCGGCCGAAAGGTCTCTGCTGTTGACGCCGGCGATTCGCGGAGACGCGGTGCCGTCGAGCGAGCTTCTTCTGGACAAGAAGCGCGGGGTTGACAACGAGTCGTCGCTGGAGTTTCCTCTGTGCATGGGGGGCCTAGGGCTGGCGGCGGCGGTGGCCACGCATTCCTTTTCGATGATCTCGGCCTTGATGCACGTTTTGAGGTCGATGACGATGCTGGGGAAGTAGAGCTCGGTGGAGGAGCTGTACACGCACAAGGTCTGCGGGCGCAAGATGGCCCAGTAGCGGTGGGTGATGACGGTGGTGAAGATGGTTTCGCCGTACTTGGCGGTCTTGAGGCCCAAGGCGCCGGACTGGATGATCTGGCTCGAGTCGTCCAGGGTGTAGGTGCCGTTTTCCTCGACGGTGGGCGAGTGTCTTTTGGGGAGGAAGGCGAAGAAGAGGACGCTGTCGCGGGTCAAGTAGACGTGGCCCTGCAACAAGACGTCCGAGACGAGCCAGACGATGTAGGAGCCGCGGAACTCGTCGTCGTCGCTGAGCTGCAACACGCGCTTCAACTTCTCCGCCACCTGGAGGCCCAACTTCTCGCGGCGGGCGGTGGCGGCGTGGTCCTCTTTGTCCTTGTCGCGGTTGAAGTGGGCCAAGGTGCCCTCGGGCATGATGTGCGGGTTCAAGTTCTTGATCAAGGACCGCTGGAACGGCGTGCGCTGCTCGGCGTCGTCCGGGCGCGGGCGCAGCCTGGCGGACGGCGAGCGGGACGGGAGGTCGGCGACCATGGTGTTGAGGACGTGCTTCAGGGGGTCCGGGCCCGGGCGCGCCGGGTACGCGTCGTGGTGCGACTCGGCGGTGGTGTGGAACGAGTTGACGGACGTCTCGTCCTCGGCGGCGTCGTCGTCGTCGTCGTCGGCGAGCTCGAGGTGGAAGAGCTCCAGCGCGGCGTGCGCCTTGGCCAGCTTCTCGTCGTCGGACTCGCTCGACGGGTAGTCGGCGTAGACGTGGACCGGCTGCAGCGCGGGCTTGGGCGGCGGCAGCGGGTCGGAGCGCGCGGTGTTCTTGAACTTGCGCTCGAGCTGCGTGTGCAACTTGGCGATGGACCCCACGCCCAGGTACAACGACGTGGACGTGATGAGGTTGGCGAGGTAGTTGCCGGTGCGCTCGTGCACGGGGCACGCGGTGTCGATGTCGTCCTCGCTGGTGGGGGTCGCCACGCCGGAGGGGGTCCCGGTGGCGGGCGCCGTGGAGCTGGCGGTGGCGCCGGCGGCGGGGGGCGAGTCCTCCGGGGAGCCGGCGGGCGAGGCCCGCGGCGCGTCAAAGTACTGCGTTTTCTCGTCCACGGGCGTGGGCACCAAGTACGAGAGCGCCAGCGAGAGCTTGGAGCAGATCGACTGGTCGTTGCCCGGCGAGGCGAGCGAGCGGCCCGGGTCGCTGCTTTGCATGGGGGGAGGCGTTAGCGGGGCCGCTGGGGGCGAAGGGTCGGGGCGCGGGATGGCGGGCGAAGGCTGCTGGCGGGGGCGCGGGGTGACGGGCGTCCGGGGTGCTGGGGCGCTGGGCTGGGTGTTCCGCAGTGGAGGTGGGCGTGGTGGTGGGCGTGTTGACGGGGGTGGTTGGCGCTCTGCACAGCGGCATGTGAAAAAGCCGCCGGGCGTGCACACTGGGCGGGCTTCCAGAAGACGCTGCGCACTGCACACAGGCGCATCGCCCCGACTTTGGCTTTTGTGGGGAAGCCGCTCCGGAGCGGCGCGAGCGGTGCCTGACGGCCGGAGCGGCGAGAGCGGTGCCTGAAAGGTTATTTTCCAGCACACGGCCAGCGGGCGGAAGCCTCGACCGCGCAGCTCCTCTGGCTCGCCCTCTGGCTTCGGCCCTGTGCTCTTCCTCGACTGCTGTCCTCTTGTTCTCTTTGCGCTTCTGTCCCCTTTTGTTCTCTGCGCTCCTGTCCTCTCGTTTGCGCTCCTGTCCTCTTTTGTTCTCCCTGCCTGTCCTCTGTTGTTCTCCCTGCCTGTCCTCTGTTGTTCTCCGTGCCTGTCCTCTTGTTCTCCGTGCCTGTCCTCTTGTTCTCCTTGCCCTTGTTCTCTGCCCCTTTGCCTACACTCTCGTATGTACATCATGCTATTATTCTAGACTGTGGTTCTTTAGCAACCGGTTGAGCTCGCTGTGCGCGTCGTCGTAGAGCGGCTGGAACGGCCCGTCCTCCACCACCCGGCCCTTGCTGTTGATCACCACTATCCGGTCGCTGTTCTTGATCGTCGACAACCGGTGGGCGATCGAGATCACCGTGATCCCCTTCTGCTGGTGCAACTGCCGCAAGTTGTGCATCACGCGCTCCTCGCTGATCGAGTCCAACGCCGACGTGGCCTCGTCCAAAATGAGCACCTTGGGCTGCCGGATAAGCGTCCGCGCGAGCGATATCCGCTGCTTCTGGCCCCCGCTGAGCTGCGTGCTGTTGGACGGCCCGATCACCGTGTCGACCCCGTTGGGAAGCGCGCTGATGAACGACTGCGAGTTGCTCAACCGAAGCGCCTCGGCTATCTCCTCCTCGCTGGCCTTCTCCTTGCCAAACAAGACGTTTTCCTTCACGGTCCCGCTGAACAAAAACGGCTCCTGCAGCACGTACCCCAACTTGGACCGGTAGTAGTTGAGGTTCAAGTCGCGGATGTCGTGCCCGTTGATCGTCACCTGGCCCTGCACCGGCTCGTAGAAGCGCAACAAGAGCTGCGAAATCGTCGACTTGCCGCTGCCGGACGGGCCCACAAAACACACGTTCTCGCCCTCCTTGATCGTCAAGTCAAGCTCCTTGAAAATCACCGAGTCGGTCCGCGTGGGGTACGTGAAATTGATCTTGTCAAACCGGATGTCGCCGTAGATGTCGGGCACCTTCTTGCCCAAGCTGGTGGTGATCGACGGCTTCAGCTCCATCAACTCAAAAATGCGCTCGGCGGCCCCGGCCCCCTTCATCAACTCGGTGTAGAAGTTGCCGAGCCCAAACACAGACGACCCGGTGTACACGGCGTACATCATGAAACTCGACAAGTCCCCAATGGTCAACTCGCCGTTGCCAATGAGCTGCGTGCCGACGAGCAAGAGCCCGATCATGGTCACGTTGCCCAAGAGCCCGTTGATACTAAAGTACATCCCGCTGAGCTTGCCCTCGAGGACCGAGCTGGCAAAGATCTTCTTGATCTCCTGGTTGTAGTCGTGCACCATGGAGCGCTGCTGCGAAAAGCTCTGGATGGTCTTGAGACCGCTCAACTTCTCCTCGGTGACCTTGGTCATCAAGCCCAAGTTGTCCTGGATCTGTCGCGACAAGGCCTTGATGCGGCGGCCGTAGACTAGCGACATGACCATCAACGGCGGGAAGATCAAGCTCATGCAGAGCGTCAACTTCCACGACACCACGCACATCATCGACAAGCCGACAATGCCGCTGATCATGGCGCGCGTGCCGTCGCTGAGGTTGCCGCTGAGCGTCTTGGCGATCACCTGTGAGTCGCTCGAGAGCCGCGAGATCAAGTCGCCCGTCTTCATCCCGTGCCGCGAGGGCCCCACGTCGAAAAAGTACGAGTCCTGGCACAAGATCTTCAGGAAGAGCCGCGACCGCAACCGCGCCACCAAGCGCTCGCCGATCAGCCGCAAGAAGTAGATGCGCCCAAAGTTCGCCACGGCGCCCACGACAAACAACCCGCACAACGCCGAGTAGAACACCACGGGCTCGAGCCCGTACACCAACAGCGAGCCCGCGTCTGGGTTGGCGGTGTCGATGATCTTTCCGATGAAGAGCGGGAGCGTCATCAGCGTCGTCGACGTCACCACGAGACACGCCATCGCGAACGCCAACAACTTGTACTCGGGCCTGGCGAGCCGGAGGAGCCGCTGGACCTCTGTGCTGAGCGGGAGCTTCCTGGGCGGCGCGTCGGCGGCCGCCTTGGCCGCGGGCGCTGGCGCCGGGGCCGCTGTCGCCGCCGGTACCGCAGTCGCCGCATTCTCGTTGCGTGGGTGCTCGGCGCCACTCGGACTACGCGCCGAGAACAGCCTGAGCTGCTGGCCGAGGTGCCAGCAGAGCGCCGGCCGTACAATTGGCGCCGGGACGGCTCTGAGGCCCACCGACCTTCGGGCTAGCACGTTTCGCCACACCGGAACGAGTCGAATCATGTCGTTTAAGGAGAGTAGTGTCGATTTTTTGCACGCCTGCGTGCGAATAAATGTCTATCTGTAATTTACGGGAGGGAGGGGAGCGCTCGCCGCGGTGGCGAGAGCACGGCGGCGGCTCTCGCTGGCGCGCAGCGAGAGCTGGTCAGCGTTTGCGCAGTGCCACCGGCAGTAAACGCGTCGGAGTGCCGAGCGACGAGGGGCTCGACGAGTGGCTCTAGCAACAGTGCCAGCAGCAGCATCGGCGACAACAGCGCTGGCCATAGCGGCGGCACTTGTAGTGGGACACTTGCCCGCCGCATGAGCTAGCGAGGATTCTTGATTCTCGATTCGCGGCTCTCGTGCGAAAATTCTCGTTCGCGAAAGTTCCACTCTCGCGACTGCATCATTTATGCCGCGAGAGATAAGGACCCGCGAGACGTCCACCGGAGCGTCTCTCCGTCGCGGGACGTCCCTTCCGTGTGGCTCAAGCGCCTGGCGGTTCTAGAGCACCACCGTAAGGCTGCCCTTCGCCAACATGACGAGGCCCGCCCGCAGGGGCCCGTCGAGATTTGTGCCCGCCACCTCCAACGTCATGGTGGTGTTGTGGAACAACTGCGGGTCGACCAGCGTGAGCCTGCTGTTTCTGTTCAAGCGCAACAAGCGGAGGTTCGGCAAGAGGTGCCCGACGTGGCAGCGGCACATCTGGCGGACCTCCTCGATCTTGTTGTTGTTCAACAGAAGCGTCTCCAAGGTGGCGGGGAGGTTGTGCAAAAACTGCCCCGAGATGTGCTTGAAGTAGTTGTTGTCCAAGTAGAGCTCGCGGAGGCTGGGCGGGAACTTGAAGAAGCGCCCCAACACGTCGCTGGCGGCCGAGTAGTCGCTCAAGAGGAGGTTGTCCAGCAAGTCGAGCTTCTTGACGTTGACAAAGTTCTCCAAAAGCTGCCCCCACTGCAGCACGAAGAAGCTGCCGATGTCGGTGGACTTGATGGTGAACTCGCGGAACTTGCTGGTGATCTCCTTGTTGCTGGTGAGGTTGATGAGAATGGTGATGATGATGGCCGAGAGCGACGTGGGGTTCTCGACGAGCATCAAGTTGCCGTCGGTGACGAACTTGAGGCGGAGCGTGCGCCGCAAGTAGTGCATCACGTCGTCGGTGCGCTCCATGATGCGGTTGAACTGGTAGAGGTTGTCGATGAAGGTGGTGTAGTCGTTGGCGTGGCGCTTGAAGTTGAACTCGACACAGGTGGGGCGGACGCTCTTGAACGCGGCGTTCTCGGGGCTCGCCACGCGGAAGCGCTTTTCGAACGCGTGGACGGTGTCCAACTGCTGGCAGCACACGGGGTCGTGGTGGCCCTCGTTGATGATCTTGAGGTCGTCGTTGAAGAGGCGGAAGTAGAGAAGATCGACCACCACGGGCAGCGTGCGCTGGGGCCGCTCGAGCGCCTTGATCACCGCCAACGTCTGCACGGGCGTCAAGTGGCGGAAGATCAGCACCAACACTTCGGAGGGGAGGCTGGTGAGCTGAAGCATGGATGAAGGAGATGCAAAACGAGGAGCACAGCCAGGTGTGGTCAGTGACTGCGGCGGTCGCAAAAACGCGACATAAAAGTGCGACAGAGCACGCTACGGGAAGCGAAGGCGCCGGCTAGCGGAGCGACGATGATCCGGTGACTCTGCTTGTATTTCTCTCCCTCTCTCCCTTTCTTTCTCCCTCTCTCCATCTCTCTCCTACATATGGCTATAGTCTGTGTAGTACGTGCCGTAGTTGGACTCGATGGGGCCCATGTCGTCCACGTCCATGCCGTCCGAGTCGTCCATCTCGGCGTCGGCGGCGGGCTTCCTGTCCCAGTAGTCGTAGCGGATGTCGGGGAGCACCTCTGTGGCGCTGGCCACGGGCGTCTTGCTCTCGCGGCGTCGCCTGTCGCTGGCGTTCTCGCTGAGCACGATGGCGCGCAACTCGGCCGGCGTCATCCTGTGGCTCGCCACCAAGAACTGGAGCTTCTCGAAGGACGCCACCGCGCGGTACTGGACGCCCGTGCGCACGCTGTGCTTGCGGAGAAAGCGGTTGAACATGCGGACCACCCACGCCTGGAACCGCACCGCCACCAACGCCCGCGCGTTGTACCACACCACCGCCTGGAGCTTCAGCTGGATCACCGTCGTGAAGTGGTCCATGAGCTTGTCGGCGATGTACGTGTTGAGCGACGCCTGCGGGCTCGGGCTGGGGCTCTTTTTGAACACGGAGCACTTGACCCGCAGGTTGATCACGAACGGCGCCGCGGCGGCGGGCTCCGGCAGCTCGTCCATCAGGAGCCCGCTGAAAAGAAGATCAAGCTTGATGCGCTTGCGGGACTCCCCGCTGTCTTCGGAAAGAGGATGTTTCATCTATACGCGTGCGTCCATAGCTTGGGGGAGGGGGTGCTATGAATTTATACAACGTTCCATGATGTTCGGTATGCGTAGATAGCGAAAGCGACAGAAGACGCCAGAAAGTGTGCGACAGAAAATGACAGAAAACGCGACAAGCATACGGACAGCCTACGGACAGCGTACAGACAGCCACGCGACAGCCAACGCGACGCGGACGACAGACGAGACCCGACGAGCTACACGTGCCAGCAGACCACCGGCCAGCAGACCACCGGCTCCTCCACCCCGCTTACAATGCGGCCCGCGGCCTTCTCTTCGTAATGTTGTTCTTTATCTTCTACCTGCCCTGGGTGTTCTTTTTATGTACCTGCCCCGTGGACGCTCCCCTTTCCTCCGCCCGGCCCTACCGGGCCTCCTCCTCCTTTTCCTCCTTGGTCCTGTTTTGCAACGGCTGGACCATCTCGCACAACTCGTCGTAGCACTCCTTCATTCTTCTCAAGTCTTTCATCGTCATTAGATCAAAGTCGACCTTGTGGTACACCGTGAGCTCGTCCGCCTCGTGCTCCTCGCTGTTGGTGGCCAACGGCACCCGCTGCGGCAGGTTCACGCCGATGTTGTTCAACCACTTGTCCATGATCTGCAAGCTGGTGGTTCTGCTGCGCATCTCCGGCCGCTTGGGCGTGGTGGTTTCGGTCGTCTCACCGTTTTCCAACGAGTGCAACGACGACGTCGAGCCGTTCTTCTGCACCGGGTACGCGGTGGTGTTGAGCTTGGTCATGAACTCGGTCACGCCCGTGGTGAACTTGGACGTGATCGAGTTGCGCTTGCCTCCGTTCGTGCTCGTGTCGATCGACGACGACCGCGTGCGGCTGTGGTTGGGCGACAACCGGTTGATCATCGACGACGACCGCTTGTGGGGCGTCGTCGTCACCGGCGACTTGGATGCTATTATGGTGTCGTCGTCGTTGATCACGTCGGTGCTGGGCGACTCGTCCCCGGGCGCCCGGAACTGCAGCACCAGCACCGAGCCCAACCGGCCCAAGATGTTCTTCATCATCGTCAAGCTGATGGTGTTGTCCGAGCTCTCGCCCGGCGGCGAGTTGTTGTTCTCGGTGGAGAGCGTCGGGAAGTTCTCCTTGGTGAGCGAGATGTTGGACGACTTCAAGCTGTTCATGATGGAGCTGTTCGAGCGCGACCGCGTCTCGTTGATCTTGGTGCTGAGCGTGTTGAACAACGAGGACGACCGCGATCTCTGTTGCACCACCTCGGCGTCCTTGCTGGCAGGAAACTGGAAATGCGTGGACAACTCCTCGTCCACCAACTTGGAAATGCCGTTGAACAAGAGTGGGTTGGTGATGCCGTCGCCCGTCACAAGGAGCTCGGGCACCGTGATCTCCGACAAGTACACGATGGTGGCCTCGAAGTTGGTGAGGTAGTAGTCCAGCTCGCCGTTGTTCAAAAAAGTGTCGCAGATGTACTGGATCAATGCCTTGTCGTTATCATAAAATTCGAACTCGCTGGGAACCGTGACCGGCTCGGGAGTGTCGTGGGCCTCGTTCAAGTTGAGAAGCTCGAAGAGATTGCAGACACGGTACTTGTTGGCCACGGGCTTGGCCGACTTGTCCGAGTGGTTGTAGCTGGAGTTGAGGTTGACGTTGAAGAGCTCCACCTTGTACGGGTCTAGCAAGTCGCGGAAGTTCTTGATGAAGAGGAAGTTGAGGTACAAGTCGCTTCGGAAGTCCAAGCGGTAGATTATGAGGTAGATCATGGTGGGCAACAAGATGTCGTTGTTGAGGTCGCCGTTCTTGAACCCGTGGCTGAGGAACACCTTGATCAAGTTCTTGTGCATCTGCACTATGCTGCGCACCTTGGAGTAGGGAGTGATGTTGCGGGTCTTTAGGTCGAGCAAGTTGTGCTCGATGGCGGCCAAGTCGTCCTGCGTGAGGCTGTTGACGAGCTCGACGGCGGCGGCGTTCTTGTCGCTGTGCTCCACGAAGCGGTCGAACGGAATGGCGAGGTCCCTCAAGAGGTCCAACTTCTCCTCCAAGAACTCCTGGTAGATGATGTCCTTCTGGTCGAAGCGGAAGAGCTTGTCGTACAAGGTGGTGTCCTCGCCCGGGTTGACGGTGTTGAAGAGGGCCAACTGCGCCGCCTCGATGGTCTGGAAGATGGTCAAGAACTTGTAGTAGTTGAAGATGCGCAACTGGTAGAGCGCCTCGTTATCGGTGCGCTTGAGCAACTTGATGGACGACGTGCTGTAGTTGGCGATGGCCAAGAGGTAGTCGAAGACCTTGCTGTTGTCGCGGAAGCACGCCGAGCTGCCGATCAACTGCTTCTTGGTCGAGTTGGACTGCGTGTACGCGCCCACCACCAAGCTGTGCAAGTCCTTGTAGAAGTAGTGGAAGAGGCTCGAGAGCTCGCCGATCGTGAGCGGCGACTGGTAGCGGGGCTCTCGCAAGTACTTGACGAAAAGCTGTCTGAGCGTGTCGGTCTTGGCGTCCACCACCAACGAGCGCTCGATCTCGTCCTGGAGTACCTGGAGAAGGTACATGCTGCTGTGCTAAAGAAAACGTATTAGGGAGTTAATGGTTTCAAATATATGCGTGTATGCCACGGTATATGCAGGTGGCGTACTCAGGTGGCATATACAGGTGGCTTCCGCCGGTGGCATACCGGCAGCCCGGCGGCGTATACAGGCCGTCTTTGCGAGCCGGACCCTTACGCCCGCCCGCCGGCTCCACGCCGTGAGGCACGCCGCTTGGGGCTCCAGCCGTCCGCTGCGTTTTTGCGGTTGCTCTCGCCGATGGCTGTGGCCAGAACGCCTGTGCTGCCGTGCTTGGAAACTCGGCTATGTACATGCCCGGAAATAGACACTACGCCTTGGGGGACGAACAATCAGCGAGCCTTGTCCTTTTGCGGAGCCTTGCTATGCAGGGTGCCCGTTTGTGGCCCGAAACTGGCATGCCAGAGAGCCAAAAAAAATCAAAGTGATTCCGCCCAGGATCGAACTGGGGACGTTCTGCGTGTTAAGCAGATGCCATAACCAACTAGACCACGCAACCATTTGATGGGAAAAGAGTTCGGCAGACGCTTTCTTATGTCAGAGCTAGTGCCTGTAAAAGATACCCTGAAGGCCACAGAAGCCTAGTTGTTCCATAATGGATGCCTTCCTAGTGGGCCTGTCGTTGCTATGGCACCCCGCGACTCTTCTCCCCGGCGCTGTGTTTTTTCTCTGGCCGGTCTTCGTAGCCCTACTGCCCGCTTGCCAGCTTCCACCAAAGCCAGGGGTTACCCGGCCTTGCGAAATTTTATCACTATAAAAACATTTCTGTCCTCCATCGTTTTTTACTTTTCGCTTCACCTTCAACAACATTAATTGTAAGTTTACAATACGTACTGAAATATTTCTGTTGTTTGTGATGATAACCTAACTCAGCTCACTCTTAGTTCTATGAACGGTGCTGATAACTTCCTTTTTCCAACATTCATCTTATCTGATATACCTCAGGAATATTTCGAATTCTTTCGTATGACCGCCATACTAACTATTATAAGCATTGGTATCTGCAAAAAATCACCCCTTCTCTTTACGAATTGACCGGGCTCTTGGGCCTGAGCTCTTCGATTTCTTCGGTTTGCTCAACCAAATACTGTCGGTTGACCGCACCGTTCATCTGATTTCTCTTGATTACCGACTTGTTGATCAACTCCTGTTCATATTTGACGGGATGAAAATTGTTGATCAAGATGTCGGGACTCATGATCACCCAGCCGGGCCGTACTCTCACCACCATGCTGTATCCTATTCTCGAGGGTATGATGTGTAGTCTCCTGTTGGAGTTAGAAAAGTTCTCTGCCACCCGGTACATCGCATCGGGAACGGCGTCGTTTTTCCTGGCTCCAGAAGAGGCGGGCGATTCGATCTGCAAGTCGGTGTCGACGTTGCAGTGGATCAACTCACCGTCGGACGATCTTCGGACCGTGCCCGTGATACACATCCAGCAGTGCCACTGTTGTTTCTCGAAAAGCGAGGACGGCTCCTGGGAGTCGCGCGGGTAGTAGGGCGAGTCTTTGTTGAGAGGGAGGAATATCAATTCTTCGGAGCGCCTGAACTTCTTGTTGAAGTTGTGGTTGTTCAACACCTTGGTGAGCTCTTTGATCTTCTGGGTCGTCGCCCAAATGAAGAGGAATCCCGGCTTGGAGCAGAGCTTGTGGATGGGAAGGTTGAGCAAGACTGGTAGGATGAGCTGGTTCTCGACCAACGCCCCGATCATGATCACGTCGAACTTCAACCCGTAGTTGGTGATCCAGCTGTTCAACGTCGGTATCATCTTGTTGGTAGGCACTCTTGCCCCGTACGGCTCGACAGCATGGCTCCTGATCTGTTTCTCCTTGAGCTGGTGGAGCCGCGCGAGCCGGGGATACCCCTCGACCGGGTTGCGGACGTTTCGAATGTACGCAACAGGCGAAACCCCGGTGTGGACGTAGTTGTTGGAGTAGTCGTTTTCTACCGGGAGCTTGGTGGGGGAGCTGGGCTCGCCCGGTGGCTTCTGATCGGCCCGGCTCGACAAGTTCTCGGCGTGGGGGGTTCTCATTCTCGAGCCAAACTTGTTGTACGAGTAGTGGGCGGACTGGTCCTTGTATCTCAGATCCGAGGACATGAGAAGCTGATGCAGTTGATGGGGCAATTGCTGCAAATTGCCCCAATTTATAAGGGCGCTTTTCCGCACGATGTGGTAGCGCGGGCACCTGCGTTGGCTGCAACATCTTGTTTCACATTACCAACTCTCAAACAAGATGACCACACCCGCCAGGGACAGCTTCTACATGTTGGGCTACTACGCCAAGAAGGTGATGACAAACATCAGGGTACGTCACGAGCACAGCACGCGCCAACGGGCGACCCGAGACTAACACGCAGCTCCTCGACAGGTCGAGCACCGACTTGGCGTCTATTCACTTTGATTTGCGGCGCGTCGAAAAGCAGTTGTGCTCGTACCCCATGCTTGAAACGTCGCTGTATCTCATCGAGCGAGGTTTCTATCTCGAGCTCGCCGGCTTGAAGTGCACCGATATGGACCTCACGGCGTACAACGCCGTGTCTGCCATCTTTAGGAGGTTTCTCGCCTTCCTCCTCGAGGACGCCCTGGCGCTGTTGGTAAACGAGCACAACACAGCCGAGGAGATCAGCGCCATCTTGACCAGCTACTGCAAGAGCTTCTCGGACACCCATGCGATGGTATCGTACCAGTGCACTTTTCTAAAACAGAGCCTTTCCAGCGTCGCACGCATTCTCCACAAACACCCGGTCCTCTTGGAGTCGGTCTTTGATAGCGACGGCACGCTTCTAACCGACGCATCTTTCTACACAGTCGCCGTGGAGATGTTGGTGCTTCACGGCGAAGAGTCGGTGGTCGACATCGTGGTCCATTTGATATCGATTGCTCGACTGTCGAACGGATTCACCCTCTGGCTTTCGCGCTACTCGGGCACACCGGGCTTGTATTGCACCAAGCTTTTGGCGCTAGCCACCACTCTCGCCGAGTTTATGCCGAGCAAAGCGACCTTGAACAGAATAGCGGTCCTCGTGAGACAGTTCGGCTTGTTGCTTTTGGCCGCGAAGAAGCCTTTGAAACATGCGTGGTTTGAAGCCTTCCAGACCGGGTTTCTAAACTGTGTCTTTGTTTCCAACCTCGTGGACTCTGCTATCTGCACCACCTGGTGCGTGGTGAGTGTTTTGATGCCCATTCACGAGCTCTCCGGAGTCATGGAACTGTTGTTGCAAAACGCCCTTTTCGGAGGCTTCCTTAGGAAAGCTGCGGAGCTCCGGTCAAAAACCGACATCACGATTCTGATTCTCGAGGCACTATTGTTCAATTTTGACTCGGCGGTGACATCGATTTTCGCCCAAAGTGGCATCGATGGGTGCGAAAAAGTAGTTCATATCAGCACCGATAGTCTCCGGGTGCAAAGCATGAAATTGAATCACGATGGCTCGACAGACTTGAAGTCCAAGTTCTTGACGGCACTAGCATCCGTCAAACAGAAGGCTAAATTCTACGATATCAACCCAGATGCAAGATTTACCAGGTTTTATTTCGGACTATGTCTTGATTTTTTCGAAAATGGCGAAGAAGTTACCAACTCTTTGATCAAATTCACTTGCACAATCGTGACCAAAACAAATCTTTATCGTAGCCCAGAATTTAAAAAGATCATCTCCCGCCTTTTCCGGCGTTACCACCAGTACCAAGAAGTTTTGAAATCGTTCAATCTGTCATTCCCGAACGTCCAGGAGTTTCATATAGCCTGCCTCCCGAAGGAACCGACGAAATACTCGGTCAATCTGCCCACGAATCAAAGCCAGCCGAGCACGATTAATTTGAGGCTATTGCAATCCAACTTGAGCCATTTCAAACAGTTTGTACTTGATGTGTATATTGTCACAACTGTGAAGAACATGGTTTGCCATAATGTACGATAGCAAACTCGTTAAATGATATAACTTCCAAGATGGGACCGGAACTAGCCTAATATGCCAGGTACACGTTCACGGAGAAGATTAGTAATATTATAGTTTTGATGCTGGAACTTGGCTCCATCGAGCGATGTTTCATTGGTATCTATATCTCTAAATTCTAGCTGTTTCGTCTCTCTACTCTCCAGCAGAGCATCTCCAGAGGCTGTCGGCACAGCACCGGTCTGTGGCCGCCGATGTTTCTAAGGGTTTTTGCGGCAGTAGTCAATCAATACCTTTTTGTACAAGACTCCGTAGTAGCACCCGTCTTTCAACAACACTATCACGGTGTTCCCGATCTTGTCAAAGATCAAATGCGATAAGCTCAACTCGCTGTCGTAGTTCAAGAAAATGGGAGAGTAGTCAATGTGCCTGACCAAACTCGTGAGCTCTCGCATGGAGCGAAGCAACTTGCCTGAGTCGTCACTTTCGGTCGAGCCGTAGGTGAAGTAGTCTGCGGGCGGGGTGGACTTGAGAAGGGCCCTGACCACCGAGGAGTTGTGGCGTTCGCAGAGCGTGACGTTCTTGGCGGTAGTGGAGTCTCTCAGTTTCTGATTGTGGGCATTCAAGAGCCTGCAGTAGAGCATGTCACTGATGCCGTACTCGGCCTTGAACTCCAAGAGCTTGTCCAAGCAGAACTCCAAGTCAGAGAAGTAAAGGATCCCAACGCAGACCTGGTTCACGATAAGGGGCAAGCAGCCGTCAAGGAGACCCTTCGAGGCAAGAAGGAAGAGCTTCCTTTCGAGAACAGTCAGCGAGACGTATGGCGAGTGTGTCAAGTCGATGTAGAGCTTGAGGTCGTCGTTCTCTGCGGTGTGTTTGCTGGCGGCCGCCAAGTTGTGGGCTACGTCGATGCGGTGGACTTGAACCGGTGGCTCGGATTCGTCGTCCAGGTGTTGGAGGTCGTAGCGTTCGTAAGTTTCCAGGTCGTTGATGATGGCGCCCGCCGTGACGAACGGGTCTATTGCCTCGTTGTCGGCGGACATGAAGGGATAGTCGTTTGTGATCAACAAAGACTCGTATAGCGAGTTCTTTTCGAGCAACCCCCCGGACCAGTTGGCGACGGCAATGGATATGGCGATGGGCAAGACATAGGTGTAGGTACTGGTGAGCTCAAAGAGAATGGTGACCAAGGTGATGTTCATTCTCGTGACGCCGGCCATGAAGGCACCCGCACTGATCATTGAGTAGATGCCGAGGTCCACACACTCGAAAGAGTCCGAGGAGCATATGAACTGCATCACCTTGGTTGCGTGGACGGAGCTGGAGGCGTCTGCGTTCAAGTTGTACTTGAAGTTGAACCACTGGATCAACATGGCCACAATGCGTCCGTACAAGGCACCAACCACCATCGACGGGACGTAGATGCCGCAGGGTAGCTTCAAGCCAAAGGTGACGAACGTCAAGAGGGTCTTGATGGCGAACGCCACGGTCAAGGAGCCAATCTCTTTGACGAACTGCTGGTGGGTTGTCGGACACAAGGACAGGTCCAACTCTGAGGAGCACGGCGTGGCCAAATCCAAGATCAACTCGGAGGAGGCCTGTTTGGTGTAGGGGTTCCAGAAGGTGATCAGGCCCGTCAAAAGGGCGATGCAAAACACCTCGAAGAGGGCGTGGGTTTTGATCATTTTCAACTGCCGAAACTTGCGGGGCCACCAGGTGACGAACTTGACGAACACAGCACCAAAGATGCCGCCGGCGATGCCAATGCCGATGAAAAAGATGAGCTCCACCGCCTTCCAGTCCGACGTGTACTTCAATTCGAACAAAACGGTCTTGCCGGTCCCGTAGGGGTTCAAGAACTTTAGGAAAAGGGTGGAGATGATGGCACAGAAGAAGATCTGGAAAAGCTGGTGGGACGGCAAGTAGTGGTTGATCTCCTCCAAGATGAACAAGACGCCGCCGAGCGGGGACCCGAACGCGAGAGCGACGCCTGCCGACGCGCTGGCGCAGAGAATCTGCTTGCGGAGGGCCTCGTTGCTGTTGATGAAGGGGAAGTACCTGGTGGCGATGTTGCCGACCGCGGTGGCGAGGTGGACGTAGGGCCCCTCTTTGCCGAGCGACATGCCCGAGGCGATGGCCAAGATGAGGGTGATGGTTTTCGCCACGAGGGCGTAGGTGCCGAGGAACCGTCTGATGACGAAGCCCGACAAGATGGTCTTGACCTCCGGGACCCCCGAGCCGCACGCGGTGTACATGGTGCGGGGGATGTACTCTGGCGGGGCGTCGCCGTCCTGTGGGGCCGCCCCGTCGTGCTTGACGGCCAGCGGTGGGCTGTCGCCGTACTTGGCCGCCATGGGATTGACGATCGGGGCCGAGGTGATCTTGGTGGTGAGCGTGATCACACAGGCAAGGTGGGCGAGAATGAGGGTCAAGATGACGTAGACCACGAAGTCGTAGCGGAAGTAGGCGTGGAGCGGGGCCTTCTGGAAGAAGTTGGACCACGAGATCCAGTCGGGGCAGCGCTGTTCGGCGAGCGCCGGGGTGTTTTTGGAGCTGAGGATGTAGCCGGAGTGGAAGACGTTCATGTACATGAGCGGCGGGGCGGGCGCCGAGGCGTTGGCGGCGAGCGGCAGCGTGCTGTGCCGCGGGCCCTGGACGCAGCACGAGACCTGGCTGGCGAACCAGTTGGTCTTGCAGTAGCCGTGCTTGAAGCCGACGAGGAGGAGCTCGAACTTGTCGATGAAGAAGGCGAAGAGCGAGAAGACGAAGCCGATGATGACGATGAGCGACCACTTGCCGGTGACCAAGTAGGCCTTGAAGTAGAAGGGGATGGGGGTGGACGACACGGAGGCGGGCGTTGCGGAGCTGCTGGTGTCGCTGTGGCCCGGGCCCGGGTCGGCTGGGTCGTCGTGGTGGTCGGCGAACCACGTGCTGTGCTGGAGCTCGTAGTTGAGGCGGTTGGCGGCGATGAAGGCCTTGGCCCAGTCGATGGTGGTGAAGTCGTTGTAGTAGTCTCTGAAGGCGGACAAGGCGTTGCGCGGGTGGCCGAGAAGGCGCGAGGCCACGGAGCGGGCGCTGTGGAGCGAGCGGGCGTCGTCGGCGTCGTCGAAGAGGTACGACTTGCGGGCGGAGAGCCGCGGGGACTTGAAGGTGAGGCGGTTGGGGTGGAGGCTCTCCAGCGAGCGCGTGGCCGAGAGGCCCTCGTAGGGGGTCGAGGGCGCGGTGTAGGGCGTTCTTCTCTTGGAGGGTCTCTGGTCCATGGCGGGAGAGGGAGAACGAGGGAGGAGAACAAGGGAGACGGCAGAAAAGAGGGAGACGGGAAAAGAGGGAGACGGGAAAAGAGGGAGACGAGGGAGAGAAAGAGGGAGAGCCGAAGGAGGCTGTAGAACGTATGCGAGGAACAAAAGGAGTTACGAGATGAGATCGACAGGATCAGCGCAGCGTGATGATAAGAGCAGGGCCAGGGGCGTACCCCACAACAGGCGCGTCGATCGATCGCGGAGATGCGATGGCAGAACAAAGAGACAAAGCGTGGAAGACAACCGAGCGAAGGGCAGTGCACAGTTGCAGGACGCAGTGGGGGAGTCGCTGATGAGAGTCACGGTGGGCACTTCAGGGGACGGGCGTGGGCCCGTGGCGTAGACAGCCCGCGTAGACTGCCCGTGGCGTAGAGAGCCGGTGGCGCTGGAGCGGCCGTGGCGTAGCGAGAACGCGTAGCGAGGTGATGAGCCATGAGTCGCGAGGCCCGCTGGAATCCGGGGAAGCTGCCGGGAAGCGTGGGGCAGCCCACGACGAGCCCACGCACAGCGCAACGACGCAGAACACGCGACCAGCTGCCCCATTCGACAGGCCCACGACGCAGAGCCGCTGGCGACGAGTCACCGCCGGCGAGTCACCGCGACGAGTCACCGCCGGCGGGCCCGCCTGCCGAGCCACGCCCCAAACCGACCCGCCGGCACCCGCGCCATCGAGCGTCCCGATGACGATTTGTCAGGCCGGCGCCCCCTCCTGGAGCCGCGCGCGGGGAACCGAATCGCCGAGCAGGCTAAACCCGAGCGCTGTCATCCGGGCATGTAGAGCACGACCCGACCGGCGGGATGAGCACCCCCGGCGCCGGCGCCGGCACCGGGCGTGGGCGTAGGCGTGGAGACGGCATCGGCGGCGGGCGTGGCAGCGGCGGGGGCAGCGGCGGTGCCGCGGTGCTGGCCGCCCCTCTGGAGCCTCATCGGGCGGAACCGGAACCGACGTGCGGTTGGTAATCTGAATCGATCTAGTGGCCGGATCTCGAGCACACGGCGCCCGAATTTCTCCCGAAATAGACCGGTCTCCACACTGCGAGCGATTTGAAGCTTATTTTTTTCGGTACGGGGTCATGTTCGAGTTTCGCCGCCAGTATAAATAGCGCCCCGGATCCGTGCCGCTGGGGCAGCGGTCGCATCAGCGCAAGCAAAACACCGCACCTCTTCTGCCGGTCCCCTGCCTTTTTCTGCACCCTTCTCCACCATGGCCAAGATCACCGTCAAGAACCCCATCGTCGAAATGGACGGCGACGAGCAGACCAGAATCATCTGGAAGTACATCAAGGACAAGTTGATCTTCCCCTACTTGGACGTCGACCTCAAGTACTACGACCTCGGCATCGAGTACCGTGACGAGACCAGCGACAAGGTCACCACCGACGCCGCCGAGGCCATTCTCAAGTACCAGGTCGGCATCAAGTGCGCCACCATCACCCCGGACGAGCAGCGCGTCAAGGAGTTTGGCTTGAAGAAGATGTGGCTCTCGCCCAACGGCACCTTGAGAAACATCTTGGGCGGCACCGTCTTCAGAGAGCCCATCGTCATCGACAACATCCCGCGGATCGTGCCCCAGTGGGAACAGCCCATCATCATCGGAAGACACGCCTTCGGCGACCAGTACAAGGCCACCGACTTGGTCATCCCGCAGGCCGGCGAGTTGTCGCTTGTGTTCAAGCCCGCCGACGGCAGCGCGCCCCAGGAGTACCCCGTGTACAAGTACGACGCGCCGGGCGTCGCCCTCGCCATGTACAACACCGACGCCTCCATCTCGGACTTTGCCGAGTCGTCCTTCCGCTTGGCCTTGGAGAGAAAACTCAACTTGTTCTCCTCCACCAAAAACACCATCTTGAAGAAGTACGACGGGCGCTTCAAGGACATCTTTGAGGAGTTGTACGAGTCCAAGTACAAGGCGGACTTCGAGGCCGCCGGCATCTGGTACGAGCACCGCTTGATCGACGACATGGTCGCCCAGATGTTGAAGTCCAAGGGCGGCTACATCATCGCCATGAAGAACTACGACGGGGACGTCCAGTCGGACATCGTCGCCCAGGGCTTCGGCTCGTTGGGCCTCATGACCTCGGTCTTGATGACCCCCGACGGAAAGGCGTTCGAGTCCGAGGCTGCCCACGGCACCGTCACCAGGCACTACAGACAGCACCAGCAGGGCAAAGAGACCTCGACCAACTCGATAGCCTCCATCTTTGCCTGGACCAGAGGTATCATCCAGAGAGGAAAGTTGGACGACACCCCCGACGTGGTGGCGTTCGGCGAAGCCTTGGAAAAAGCCACCATCGAGACTGTTGGCATTGACGGCAAGATGACCAAGGACTTGGCCTTGGCCCAGGGCAAGACCGACAGATCCAGCTACGTCACCACCGAGGGCTTCCTTGACGCCGTGCAAGAGAGATTGAACAAGAACTTGCAAGGGTAGAACGAATGAGAGAAGCACGAGCGAGCTCGTCACCGGGCCCGTGGCCGCGGAATATACAAATAGTCAAAAGAGGGCCACCCAGGCGGTGGAGCTTGTAGATGTAGAAGCAGACCCGCCGGCGAGCGAGAACTAGGCAACACTATATGCAGTACACATTGCTGCTCGCTTCAGACCGGTGCCGGTAGACACTGCAAGAGCAGCCGGCTGCGGGCCAGCACGCCTCCGCGGTGGGCGGCGGCGAGGCGCAAGCGGACGGGACCGCTGAGCCTTTCGAGCGACGGCCGCCTGGCTGGCATGGTAACAGTGGCGATGTACCCGGGCTGCGCACGACCAACAAAGCGGCCCAACCTGCAAAGCTTGGCCAACCCGCAAAGCTCTCCCCCCGAAGCGAACGCCCACCAAAAGCATCCCACGAGTATCATCGTCACCCCAAGACACACACCCTGACAGGCCACGAGTAGAGGCAATGAACGTTGGATCAATTCTCAACAAGGAGTCGCCGCCGAGCGAGTCGGAAGACGCCAAAG
Organism: Suhomyces caryicola; assembly: GCA_030568635.1. Lineage (NCBI taxonomy): Eukaryota > Fungi > Ascomycota > Pichiomycetes > Serinales > Debaryomycetaceae > Suhomyces > Suhomyces caryicola. The sequence continues at coordinate 116,218 of JAJMGG010000009.1, read as the reverse complement.
CCGCGGTGTCGTCGCCGCTGAGCGTGGCGCTGGGCGCGCGGCACTCGATCGTGAACATCCTCAACGAGTCGACCGGCACGCGGAACGGCGACAACGCCGCTGCCGCCGGCGAGGTGGTTTTTCCCGGCGGAGAACACGCGCCGCCGGCCCCCGTGAAACGAAACTCGATCGCCAACATCACCAACGACCGCGACGTGGATATCGCGACCGGGAGAGCCGGCGACGTGAACGCCAGCCGGCGGTCGAGCGTGGAGAACGGCGCCGACCAAGGCACGCAGCACGACCGAGAGGACGCGCTTGCACGCTTGAAGCAGATTCGGATCGGCAGCAAGCCGAAACGGTACGAGCGGCCGCCCATCTGGGCGCAGGAGTGGATCCCGCCACACCAGGCCCGCCACCAGCGCGGGGGGCCGGGCGGCGCGGAGCCGGTGATGGAGGCCGCAGCGGGCGCGGGCAACGGCGGCGGTGCCAGCTTGAGCGAAAGGCGCGTGTTCGACAACACGTCCACGCCCAGCGTCGACTTGGAGTGCTGCATCACGGGAGTGATTCCGCCTCCGTCGGTGACGAGGACGATTGCCGAGTGGATTTTCGCCAACTTCCGCGACATTGCCGAGCACAACCGCAAGTACGTGGAGTTGGAGTTGAAGTTTGGCACCATCATGGACAAGCAGCGCGGCACGCGCATCAACTTGAACGTCAACACCGAGTGCATCTACACCGACGCCAGCAGCGTCTTCTTCGACATGCAGGTGGACGAGAAGGCGTTCGACGAGGTGACCAAGCTATTCCTGGAGTTGGAGCACAGCTACCAGGACGAGCTCAAGAAGCCGGGCAAGAAGCACAAGCCGAAGCGCAAGTTCAACACCTTGGAGATCGATTTGACCGACAGTTTCTACAAGGTGTCCAAGCCCGGCGAAAAGCCCAAGTCTGTGAGAATCAGCAAAGACAATGCGTTGAGCCCCCCGCGGTACACGGGGATCGAGAAACAGCGGATCGCCAGCTTGTACATCCATAACCCGTCGTCGATGTACGACTTGCGGCTTTCGCTTTCGCTCGAAGTGCCGGTTCCCGACGGGTCCATTGAGCTGTTGGTCAACAAGAGCCAGCCGACCTTGGTGCGGGAGAAGAAGCGGAACTCGTGGACTCACAGCCAGACCGTGACGCGTTTCGACTTGACGCGGGTCTTGATACCGCGCGAGTCGAAGAACAACGTGGGCAAGAAGATTGTCACCAACGACAAGAACTACGAGATCGAGTTGGAGATCGACACGTTGCAGGTGTTCAACTCTATCGACAAGGTGATGAACGGCACCGACCGGTTCCGGTACGAGGAGTTGGTGGAGATCTTCATCAACAACGCGCGGGTGTTGAACAACAGAGTGACGAAGCTTGCCATGCCCTAGAGCCAGAGAAGGGAAGAAATAGGGGAGAAAAGTCAAGCGAGCAGAATCCGGAGGAGACCACCGAGATGCACGAACCCCGAGAGAGAGATTGCAGGATGTTATACCATCCAGAATGACGAGAACGACTCCAACGAGGCGCCGCCTCACCACTGTAGATTACCAACCGTGGCCGGTCCTGGCCACAACAAGTGACTGAATAGGTGCTGACACTGTACAATAAACAAGCTAGAGAAGACGAGTAGAGATGAGGGAGGATAGAAAGGAGATGCAGCGAGGCGTGTAGCGGAGATGAGGGGCTTGTGCGACGATTAGGGAGCTTTTCGTGTAGGGAGCTTTTCGTGCAGGGAGCTTTGTTCGGGAGCTTGTCGCGTTAGGGAGCTTTTCTCGGGAGCTTGTCGCGACGTGGTCGATTGGCGGCGGCTTTGCAGCGACGCACTTTGCAATGCGGCGGGCGTTTTTGCGACGTGCAACAGGTACACGATTTTGACGGGCCGAATTTTTGTTGTGGACAGATCTCAACAGCCAGCGATGATCATTGTGCTTCTAGGGACGCTAATTGCGGCGTTGGGTGCCGTCTACGGGACGATCGTGTTCTTCTCGCACGTGCCACGGGCACCGGTGGAGTCCGAGCTGACGTACGCCACCAACGACGGCAAGGGCGCTGTCCATGCGCTTCCCGCCCGCATGGGGTCCACCGACGGCGAGGACGCCGCCAGCGGCATAGTGCTCAGCGTGGTCGTGCCATGCTACAACGAGACCGCCCGTCTCGGCAAGATGTTGGACGAGAGCATTGGGTACCTCGAGGACAAGTACCGCGGCGTGTACGAGATCGTGATTGTGGACGACGGGTCGAGCGACGGCACCGGGGAGTTTGCCATTGGCGTGGCCGACCGGTACGGGTTGAAGCCGCACGTGTTGCGGGTGGTCCAATTGGCCCGCAACCGCGGCAAGGGCGGCGCCGTGACCCACGGCTTGTTGCACTGCCGGGGCCGGTACGGGTTGTTTGCCGACGCCGACGGGGCCACGCGGTTCGAGGACCTCGGCGGGCTCGTCCAGTTTTTGGACACGTTGGAGCCGCGGACGCCGGGGCTTGCGGTGGGGTCGCGGGCGCACATGGTCAACACGGACGCGGTGGTGAAGCGGTCGTTCGTGCGCAACTTCTTGATGTACGGCTTGCACACGTTGGTGTACATCTTTGGCATCCGCGATGTCCAGGACACCCAGTGCGGGTTCAAGATGTTCAACCGCGCTGCGATCCGCCGCATCTTCCCGCACATGCACACCGAGCGGTGGATCTTTGACGTGGAGATCTTGTTGCTCGCCGAGCTCCAGAAGATCGCCGTCAAGGAGTTGCCGGTGAACTGGCAGGAGATCGACGGCTCGAAGGTCAACTTGGCCAAGGACTCGATCGACATGGCCATTGACTTGGTGGTGACGCGCATGGCGTACATATTTGGGGTCTACAAGCTCGACGAGTGCGGCCGGCTCGACAAGAAGAGGGTGTGAGAGTAGAAATAAACAGAACGATTAAGAGGGAGGGGGAGGGAGGGAGAGAAAGAGTAAGCGAGGGGGAGGGAGAGTGAGCGAGGGGGAGGAGGGAGAGCGATGGACAAGAAACTGTAGAGGTAGTGTCACTTTCATCTGTTACTTCAGCTGGCAGTGTTTGCCTGCGTGGAGGCCCAGCGACAAATAGTGAGACCCAGAATGGTGAGACCCAGCGAGAATGGTGAGACCGCGAGACATAGTGGGAACGCCAGCGAGACATAGTGAGACACTTTGCCCGAAACTGACTAATGTCGTCTGCCGTCTGGCCATTGTTTCAGACCGGCGGCCAGGACGTCCCTGGGATATTACCCTTTCCGGAGAGCCTGCCGCTAGACGTGGCGTGGCACGTTGTTTGTTCGCTTTTCTCGCCAATCTTGCTTCCGTCTTGCTGCGGCACCGCACCGCCGTTTTGCCCCGCCAGCTCATCGCGGCAGTCTCGTAAGCGCTGCAGCCCCACCGCCGCCCATCGCCGCTGTGGTTACCGCTGGCGCTGCCCGCAGCCCACGGGCGACCCGTAGGCACGGCGACGGCACGGCGACGGCACGACCGCCAGGCCGGGCGGTGCGAACGGACGCCCTGGCGCTGCGGCACATCGCGGCCGCTGCTCCCAACCAGTGGAGACGTGAAATTGACACCACCTGGCCATTACGTAACGCAGCAAGTGGCCCCATGGGTGTTTTCGAGCCCGATTGTTCCCAATCATGCCGTTTTAGATTAAGCTCTTTAGATAAGCAAGGAGGTGTTTCAGCCCGGCAAGAACGGAGTGGCGGCCTGGCAGACGATCTGTGATCGCGATCGGGGAGCACGATCCACGGAGCACGATCCACGGAGCACGGTCTGGGCAGCGGGCCCGGCGGCACGCACCGCCGCAGCGCCCCCAGCGAGGCCCTCAGCCCTCAGCCCTCCACCACCCCGGCGGAACAATTATTACCTCCGAGTTATATTTAGCGCACGTGGATCCCACACCGCTGGTGCCGGTGCCTGGATGCAGCGCAATAATGATATCATTTGTCCCCCGGCGGCGGGTCGGCATGGAAAATTGTCAACAAGGCTTAGCCCGGTTCTAAAAAAACCACCGCCCTTATAAAAAGGAATGATCCCCCTGCTGCCGCAAGAGCCCCTGCCCGCTTTCCGCTCAAGATGCTCAGGTTCGTCAACAAGGACCGCACGATCGTCACCGTCATTCTCGGGATAGCGACCTTGTCGCTCGTCTTGTTCGTGGGGCATGTGACCATCTACTCGTCGGAGGAGGTCAGCCAGGTCACCACCGCCAGCTTGGCGGACCAGGTGGCCCGCAACATCGACATGGACAAGTTGCAGGCGGCGCCGGACCCGCGCGCCTACCTCCGCAAGTTCGTCACCGCCGAGTACTCCAAGTTCTTGTTCAAGAACGTCGACGACTTCTTCAACCTGTTCGACAACTTCATGAAGAGCTTCTACGAGTACGACTCCGAGTACTACCAGGACGTGGTCACCGAAAAAGTGCTCCAGCACATCGACAACCAGCAGGCCCTCAAGGACCAGGTGGGCGAGATCTTGGACAAGGGCTACTCCGCCAAGGCCTACTACGACGACATCATCGAGCACATCATCTTGGACAACAAGCCCACATGCAAGCCCATCAACAAGGGCAGCCTGATCTACGGCTACAGCTACAACAACGCCGGCGACCCCAACTTCTCCAAAAAGTACTTGACCGAGTCCCGCACCCACGTCAGCGACGAGCAGTTCAAGGACCTCCAGGAGCAGCACGACCGCGTGGTCCGCACCTTGCGCTCCTTGCCCGACCCGCCGCTGCACATGGTCAACGGCGACGGGATCGTCATCGTGGGCGGCGCCAAGTACTCGGCCGGCGCCTTGACCGTCATCGGCCAGCTCCGCGAGTTGGGCTCCCAGCTCCCCGTCGAGTTGGTGCTTGCATTCGAGTCCGAGTACGACGACTACATCTGCAAATCCCTCTTGCCCAAGTTGAACGGCAAGTGCATCGTCATAGAAAGAGCCATCGGCTCCGCGCTCTTGAAGAAGCTCGACTTGGAACGCTTCCAGTTGAAGACCCTCGGTCTTTTGGTCTCCTCCTTCGACAACATCATCGCCTTGGACGCCGACAACTTGCCCATTCAGAACGTCGACCAGCTATTGACTAGCGACGTCTACTTGAAGAGTGGCTTCATTTTGTGGCCCGACATTTGGCACAAGGGCACCTCGCCCATCTACTACGACATTGCAAAATTCAAAATCGGCGAACCCAACCGCCGCCAGGGGCTTCCCAACGACCACGACTTCTCCGAGTACATCAAGAAGGACAAGGACTCCGAGATCACCTTCCACGACTTGGAGGGTGCGCCTCCGGCCATGGGCGCCGAGACCGGCCAGTTGGTCTTTTCCAAAAAGAAACACTTCAAGAGTTACTTGCTAGCATTGTACTATAACGTGTACGGCCCATCGTACTACTACCCTTTGTTGTTCCAAGGTGTGTTTGGCGAAGGCGACAGAGAAACATTCATGCCGGCGTTGCACGTGATGAATGAGCCCTACTACTTGGTGAACCGAGAGTCGTGGTTGGCCGGCTTCATGGAAGAAAAGAACTTTTTCGAGACGACCTTGGTCCAGTACAATCCCCAGCAAACGTCCGACTTCTTCGACGACTGGCAGAGCTGGTTGAAGAGCAAAAAGTTGGACAGCAGATTGTGGCCGTACCAGAACAACGACTACACGAGAGAGCTTTTTGCCCAGTTCAAGCTGGACAAGGGGATCGGCAAGGCGCCCGAAGAGAAGGCGCCCGAGAAAGAGGCCGACAAGGCTGCGCGCGGAGAACCCAAGGCCATACGAAAGGGGGAGGTCACCAACTCGGAACCCAAGTACAAGTTGCCCGAGGTGATGTTCATGCATGTGCATCGCCCCAAGATCAACGCCATCACCAATTCAGAGGACCATTCGCAGGCGTACGACGACGCGTACACCAGACGAAACTTGGGGCTTCCCGGCGTGTACACCGAGCACTTTGGCACCACCGACTGGGAGTTGAAGTTCCACTCCATTTCCAAGTGGGTGGCGTGCACCGGGCTCAAGGGCAAGAACTTCTGGCGGGACATCGCCAACATGGAGCAGAAGAAGGTGTGCGACGCGGTGACGCAGTACGTGGAGTTTTTGAAGCTCGACAGTCCGAACGTGGAGGACGGCGAGTTGAAGGTTTTGTCGCAATTGTGAGGGGGGGCAGCAATTTGCACCCAAAACGATCGCCACGCAGCAGCAACGCAACCAAAAGACGCAACTAATTTAGGCGGCAGCACGAATTCGGCACTGCACTAAAAGGAGGGGATGACTGGGAGGGCAAAGTCACACAACTGTAACATATACATATTAGCTTTGAGAGGCAAGTAGGCACCTAATACACTTTACAATCGCATACGCAACGGCAGGCGGACGAGCTGGGGAAGTGAATCTGCGGGGACAATAGCAGCAGAGCGGGGCTTTGCTGCCAAATTAGAGATTGGCAGGATGGCGTCTTGAACCACAGTTCGGGGTGTCCAGGGGGCTAGTGCGTGGCCCGCCTATAAATAGCGAAGCCGGGGGCGGGATAACCACTTGAGTAGTCGGAACCCCATGAGTCTTACTTCCGAATTCGAGCAGTCGAACGCTGCGTACGCTGCGCACTTCACCAAGGGCGCTCTCGCCTTGCCCCCCGCCAGAAAGGCTGCGGTCGTGGTGTGCATGGACGCCCGGATCGACCCTGCTGCCGCTTTGGGGTTGTCGGAGGGCGACGTCCACGTTATCCGCAACGCCGGGGGCCGGTCCTCCGACGCGCTCCGCAGCGTGATCATCTCGCAGCGCTTGTTGGGCACCAGGGAGATTGTCGTGGTCCATCACACCGACTGCGGGATGTTGACCTTCAGCGACGACGACTTGCGGGGCATCGTCAAGAAGGAAACGGGGCACGCGATCGACCACTTTGCCTTCTTGCCGTTCAAGGACTTGCGGGCGAGCGTGTTGGAGGACGTCGACTTCTTCAAGAAGAGCCCCTTGGTGTTGGACGTCCCGGTGACGGGCTACATTTACGACGTCCACACGGGCCAGATCACCAAAGTTGACTAGTGCGACATAGCAGTGTATAGGAATATGAGCAGATTAGCTATTGAGGCGTGCGTAGGCGGCCGGTGGCTGCGGTTGGTGGCCGGCGAGACCTTTGGGGCACAAAGGGGGGAAGACGTGGCGGAAGAGGAAAGAGTCTAGAAGTCAGAGCCAGTCTATAGTCTCTAGCCTAGCGGAGTCCCTCGGTCTCTCAGTCATCTCGGAGCCTGAGTCTCTAGTCTCTGGTCGCTGTCTCCAGTCTCTCTATCTAGTTTCCAGCCTCTAGTTTCTAGTCTCTCTGTCTCTGTTTCTCTGTCTCTCTGTCTCTCTGTCTCTCTGTCTCTCTGTCTCTCTGTCTCTCTGTCTCTCTGTCTCTCTGTCTCCAGTCTCTGTCTCTAGTCTCTAGTTTCTAGTCACTCTGTCTCTCAGTCATCGTCTTGTCACGTTCTGTGACTGTGTTTGAGGGGACAGTTCAGTTCCACCGCAGCTGGAAGTGCCACCATTCCGAGGGTTGAAAAGACTCTGACTTGGGGCCGCACCGCCAGCACCGCCAGCGCAGAGTCGCTCCGTAGAGTCCCGTCTCGCTTGACACAATTGGCCCCGCATTTCCATTTCCGGGCCTCTTGCACCGTCAGGATGAGTTCCGGCCAAAGCCAATGCGACTCGAAAGCAGCACAAAATTAGCGGGTAGAATTCGGATCAGATACCACTTTTATCCTTAACGGGCGCCACCACCTCCACCGCAGCGACACTCAGATACCCCCTGGCACGGCCCACCAGACGACCATCCCGCCAGACGACCCACCCACCACGCATCCCAACCGCAAACGCCCCCTTTCTCTTCTCCGATGTACGTGGAACTCCCCTTTGAAGAGTTCAAGCCGTCGGACGTCAAGAAGCGAGTGGCCTACTTCTACGACCAGGACGTCGGCAACTACTTCTACGGCACCGGGCACTGCATGAAGCCGCACCGGATCCGCATGACCCACTCGTTGATTATGAACTACGAGTTGTACCAGTCGATGGAAATCTACCGCGCCCAGCCCGCCACCAAGACCGAGCTCACCCGCTTCCACACCGACGAGTACATCGACTTCATCAGCCGCGTGACCCCCGATAACCTCCACATGTTCGAGCGCGAGCAGCTCATCTTCAACGTGGGGGACGACTGCCCCGTGTTCGACGGCCTCTACGAGTTCTGCAAGATCAGCTGCGGGGGCTCGATGGAGGCCGCCGCCCGCATCAACCGCGGCGCGTGCGACGTGGCGATCAACTACGCCGGCGGCCTCCACCACGCCAAGAAGGCCGAGGCCTCCGGCTTCTGCTACTTGAACGACATCGTGTTGGGGATCCTCGAGTTGTTGAAGTGCCACCCGCGCGTGTTGTACATCGACACCGACGTCCACCACGGCGACGCCGTCGAGGAAGCCTTCTACTCGAGCGACCGCGTCATGACGTGCTCCTTCCACAAGTTTGGCGAGTTCTTCCCGGGGACGGGCAACTTGAACGACATCGGCGTCGGCAACGGCAAGTACCACTCGGTCAACATCCCGTTGCGCGACGGCATCGACGACGCCTCATACAAGTCCATCTTCGAGCCGGTGATACGAAAGATCATCGAGTGGTATCAGCCGCTGGCGATCGTGCTACAGTGTGGCGGCGACTCGTTGTCGGGCGACCGGCTCGGCCCGTTCAACCTCTCGATGCGCGGCCACGCCAACTGCGTCAACTTTGTCAAGTCGTTCAACTTGCCGATGATGGTGCTCGGGGGCGGCGGCTACACCATCCGGAACGTGGCGCGGACGTGGACCTTTGAGACGGGGCTCTTGAACAACAAGGTGCTTTCGAGCGAGATCCCCTATAACGGGTACTACGAGTACTATGCGCCCACGTACGAGTTGGACGTGCGGTCGTCCAACATGAACAACGCCAACTCGATCGAGTACTTGGACAAGGTGTTGATGGCGGTGATGACCAACTTGGACCACACCAAGCACGCGCCGTCGGTGCAGATGACGGAGGTGCCGCTGGACGTCGACGGGCTCTTTGAGGACCACGACGAAGACGACGCCGACGCCCTCGACCAGCAGGGCGGCTCGCAGTTTGCCCGCGACAAGATTTTGGTGCCGGAGAACGAGTTCTACGCCGAGAAGGACGGCGAACGAGACATCGTGAAGCGACGCAAGGTGTTGACGGACGAGGAGGAGGAGGAAATACGGCAGATGAACGGAGAGCACGACGACAAAAAGGAGGCCCCGGCGGGCGTGGCTGCGTCCGAAACGGGTGCACGGGACACCTCGGGGATAATAGAGAACAAAGGTGTCAGTGATCCCGAGTCGCAAGTACGAGAGGGGGAGAGAGGACAAGACGAATAAACAAGAAGGCCCGAAACGCACCTCGAGGGGAAAAAGGACAAGACGAATAAACAAGAGGAAGGCCCGAAACGCACCTCGAGGGAGAACAAGAGGACGGCCCCAAGGCCCGAAACGCACGGTAGGCCGGCCAGGTTGTCAACACGGAGCGGTGACTGTGCGAGGGCCCCCGCGCGAAGCAGCCGTGTGGTCCGAACGCAACTCGTTCGGGGTCACATCTATTTCAGCGCAAGCTCAAGCAGCTCACGCAAACTCAAGCACCCGACGCAACCCACACCCACGCAACCCACGCAACCACGCAGGCTCCCACGCTCCACGACACTTACGCCTTTGTTGCTCCTCTACCCCATGTATATGTTTTGCTAATTACGAATACAATAGCGCTGGTGCGACAACAACGCGACACACAATAGCGCGACGACGGGTGATGGGGTCGTGCGCGCGCCAAAAGGCCGCTACGCCGCGCATGCCTCTGGTACATGTGCGTGCGACCCACTGCGACAAGCGAGCCAGTGGGCCACTGTGAAAAAGGCGGCGGGAGAAGAGCAGGACGCCGGGCCCGGGACGTGACACGGGCCGAGGCACGCGCCGGCCACGGCGCCCTGCTCCGAGCGCCCGCGGCCCCTGGCTATCCCAACGGCGGAACGGCCCGCTCTCCACGCTGGGCTCGCTTGTGGCCCAACGGGGAAATGCTGCGATCGTTTTGGGCACGAGACGATTGTTTACGTGTGCCAAATCAGGAAGGAGCAGTGCCGCATCGGGCAAGATCAAAAGACGCCGCTGCACGCCGCGCAGGGCTCGTGATTGTTGTCTCTCCAACCCATCCCGTCAACTGACGCAGCGACCCCAGCCGTCTCAGTCGCCATTTCAGCTGGGAATGCTCCACAGCCTCACCACTAGCCGAGTGAGGGCATGTAGGTAATTAAGCTGGGGAAGGGTCTGGGGCCGCTGGCAGGGGGCGGCGACTGGACCGGCAGCCCGGCCGGGCCCCCCGCAATCAGCCTGGCGGCGACTGGACCGGCGGCCCAGGCCTCACGCAGCGAGCGAGCGACGCACCCTTCCCGATTGGAGTATGCGAGATTCACGATTCCCCCCCAAAAAAAAAAATAATCCATCAACACGGACTCCTCTTTTCGGGGCCAATATAGCCACACCAATTCCTACCAAACGCATTTCACACACTTTTCTTCTGCTGCTTCCACTGTACCAACAACCCACTTTCCTTAACCGTCGTCTTTCTGACCCTTAGTCTTTCTTTAAAACCCTCCGCAATGTTGTTCAAGTCCTCCACCACGATCTCGGCTGCCTTAATGGCCGTCGCCGCGTTAGCCGCCTCCGACACCACCGTGTTGTCCACCATCACCATCACCAAGACGTTGTTGACTCCCGAGGAGTCCACCAGCATCTCGCTTGCGCTGGTGGCCTCCGCGTCGTCGGTCTCCGCCGCGTCCGTCTCCAAGGCCTACGTCGCCAAGAACGTCGCCCTCGCCGCCGCCCTGTCGGCCTCGGCTGCCTCCGCCGTGTCCGCTGCCTCCGCTGCGTCTGCTGCGTCTGCTGCGTCTGCTTCGTCCGCCGCCTCCGCCGCGTCCGTGGCCTCCGTCGCCGCCTCGGCCTCCGCCGCCTCTGTTGCGTTGGTCTCGTCTGCGTCCGTGGCCTCTGTCGCCTCCGCCGCCAAGGCTGCGTCGGTGGCCGCTGCCGCCATCACCGAGCCCCCTCAAAACATCAAGGGCCTCGGCTCGCTCGCGGTGGCCAACATCACCAACACCACAACCACGGCCTCCAGCCACCGCGGCTACAACACCTCGTCGTCCACCGTGCTTCCCCACAACTCGACCTCGTCGAGCAGCACCAAGGGCGGCCACAAGACCACCAAGCTCTCGTCGTCCGAGTCCGAGTCGTCCGCCACCGGAAGCACCAGCACCAGTGCCGGCACCTCCACCAGAGCCTCCTCGTCCCACGCCGGCGCCGCCCACTTTGGCGGAGACGCCACCAAGGGCTTTGCCTTGGGCATGCTCGGGGTCGTGGCTGCTGCTTTGTTATAATACCCATGAGCTTATGCCCAGTTTGACGTGAATATTGAGTTATTTGCCGTTCCGTTCCTCCGTCCCAGAACCGTCCTCGGTTGACTTCCTCCCTTTCTCCCGCGGGCTGCGTCCCGCGCCCGACTCCTCTTTCTCTGGGCCCTGCCCTGTGTCTTTACTATCTTCTGCTCTCTTAACTCAATGGAAAGTTCTGGACGAACGAAGTTTGATTTTATCCTATTGGTTTGTTGGTTTGTATGAGCTAGTGAACTAGTTGGCGTTAAGAACTAGTGACAATAGCGTGCTAAGTTGTTTATTAATCTAGTGAATGTTTTCAGCGGTGTAGGACGGTGGTGGTGCGAGCCATCGGTAGCCCAGGGAGATCTGGAGGGTGCGAGGTGCGAAGTGCTCAGGTGCCTGGGGATGCTCTGGCGAGGTGCCAAAGAAGTCTTCCAGAAGCTCGAGGGTTGTTCTTTTGGCCTTTGGTCTCTTTAGGTTGTCTGGTCTTTGGTCTTTTGGACTTTGGTCTTTTGGACTTTGGACTTTGGTCTTTTGGTCTGTTGGTCTTATGGTCTTTGGGCATCTGGTCTGTGGCTCTGAGGAGCCTCATCACCGGCTCACCGATCTGATCCCGCCAGCGGGCTCAGCGATCTGATACGCCAGCGGGCTGATCCTGCCAGCAGGCTCACAGTTGTGTTTGGGTGACTCACCGGGGTCCATCCTTCGGGTCTTCCCCCACATGGAGCGCTGCCCACAGTATAAGTACTTCCCCATGGTGGCGAAGTTTGCCGACGGTTGCAGTTTATGAACTCTGGCGGTGCACCAAAACACTAAACATGCGCACGGCCGCCCAGCCAAGCGTCCCAAAATAGCACTGGGGTGGTGCGGGCTCGCTAGACGGCCTGGCGACGGGCCCGGCGACGGCGAGCTGCTTCGCCCCGCGGGCTCCACGTTCCTACCACGAGCGACTCGCTACGCCCGCCGCCCGGGCGGGCGCCCCGATCTGGGGCGATCGTGGGGCCATCGCGCACTCGTTAGATCCCGCAACTGCAGGCGATTGCAAATAAAAACATTGCGCCTCATATAGATGCTATTTATACATACGCCTTTTCGATGCCGTTTAGGCCCAGGCCCGGCCGTTTTCCTGTCAATGGTCCGCCTGAGAAGTGTGGCGAGGGGACGGCAACGAAGCCCAAGCAAGAACACGCACAGCCTGCTACCACATCAGCAACTGAGTGGTTCACTGACCGTATGCAGTCAGCTCAGATGTCTTCCGCCCGGTGTCTCCCGCCCGGTGTCTCCCGCCCGGTGTCTCCCGCTCGGTGTCTTCTGCTTCGGTGTCTTCTTTCACCGGTCCTCTTTTTCCAGTCCTTTTCTCACTTTTCACTGTCTCTCGCACCGCCCCTCCCCAAACTGCCTCCGCACCCGGTTTTTCTGTTCTATTTTCTACATTCTTCTGCCCTGGAGATCCCGCAAATACTTCTCCTTCTCCAACACGTAGTACTCCAACTCCGTCAAGCCTTGCGGGATCTTGGGGGGAATGTTCGGCTTGTCGCGCCCAATCTGGCTCTTGCCGTTGTAGTAGCTGCTGTCGTCGTCGTCGTCCTCCGCCTGCACCGCCCGCTCAAACACGCTGGGCGAAAACTTCCCGTCGCCCAAGTAGCCCGTCTTCCGGGTCCGCAAGTCGACCTGCACGTCTTCCCGCGTCACTGTGCCGTTTTGGAGCCGGAGCGTGGTGTTGAGGTGCTCGCTCGGCGTCGGGGCGTAGTACCGCGGGTCGATTTCGTTGGGGTTGAGCCGGTGCGGCTCGTCCTTGGTGCCGTTGGTGGTCAACGCTCTCGCGGGCTGTTCCATCAAGAACACCAGCGTGGGAAGCGGCTCTTCCGGTTCGTCTTCGTCGTCGCCCAACCCTATGCTGTCCGCCGAGAACGGAATGGCCGTAGACGAGAACGACGTGGTCATCTGTGGCGGCGGCGCTCCTTGCGGGGCCTTTCGCTGGAGGCTTGGGAGCTCTTTGTTGCGGTTCTCTCGCCTGGGGCTGCCTTCGCGTCCGTGGTACGTGTGCTTGGGCGGGCTCGGAGGGTACTGCTGCATGTGGGGCGGCGGTGGCGGCGCGGCAAACTCTATGTCGTCGACTTCGGGGTCCTCCGGCTCGAACTGGCCCTGTGAGATCTCGCGCTGGAGGTCGTCCAAGTTGTCGGGCTCGTAGTTGCTGATAGGCGAGACCGAGCGGTTGGGCGAGCGTCGGCTCGGGGAAACGGCACCGGACCCCGCGTTCTTCTGGTGCCAGAGATTGTTGATGGGCTCGCGCGACTGGAACTTGGACTTGAGCTTGCTGAGCTTGGACGTCTTCTTCTTGGCGGCGTCGTGCGCCCCGTCGCTGTCCTCCGCGGCGGGCTCGGGCTTGGGCGGCGCCGGGCTGTTGAACATGGCGAGCCGCTTGACGAACGACTTCTCCTTGGACGCGCCCGTCACGAAGATGTCGTCGCTGGCGTTCCCGCGCGACCCCTGCGAGCTCTGCGGGCCCGGCGACGCCGAGCTGTGGGAGCTCTGCAACTCGTGCGAGCCGTGCGAGCCGTGGGACCCCTGGAAGCCGAGCGAGCCCTGCGAGCCGCGGAAGTCGCCCGTGCTCACCTGGTAGCCGTCGGGCGAGTGGTGTTCGACCACCTTGGGCGGGAGGATCGGCGCGCTGGGGTAGAAGGTCATTTCCAAGTAGATCATGCCGGCCCGCCGCCCGTTGCACTCCAAGTCGTACCACTTGTCGTGGATGTACTTGCCGTTGTGGTCGCTCGACGGCGACACAAAGATGACCAGGCAGTCGATCTCGACGTTGCCGATGGGCGTGGGGTCGTGCTTGGTTTCGTCCAACACGTCGAGCTTCAAGATGGGCTTCCTGTCGCGGGAGAGCTGGAAGCGGATCTCAAAGGTCCACTCGGGGGTCTGGCCGGCGCGGAAGTGGGACGGTGTTTTGTGGGCGGTGGTCCCGAGCCGGGCCGTCACGTACGGCGACTGCTTGTCGAGCTTGCGGCGGTTGGGGAGGTGCTTGGCGCGGCAGACCACGATCACGAGCGTGCCGTCGGCAGATTCAGGGTACGCTTCGCTCATGGGGCTGTGAATCAGAGGCCCGAGATTGTTTTGGTTGACCTCGGCGTCACGTGACCGCTGCCATGTCATCTTTTAGTCACGTGACCGCTGGCGCCGCCAACCCTTCAGCGTGTGTCGCAGAAATTTATGAACTCATCACCATGTCGTTCCGAGGGAAGAGCAACAGCGGCAGAGCGCTCCTCCCGTTCGGGTTGGACTACAGCGACGTGCTCTCGGCGAACCACGAGACCGAGGTGTCGCTGATCGTGCTCCCCGTGAATGGCCCGCTCAGCGAGGCCGAGCGCCAGACGGCGTCGCAGTCGCTCGCGTTCGCCAAGCTCATGGCCGACGGGCCCTTCTACACGGGGTCGGTCCAGGACGCGATGAGCAGCGACCCGCGCAGCAAGGTGCAGACGACGTCGCAGACCGCGCCGGACGGGATCCCGCGGTACTCGGACCGCTACAAGAAGGTGAAGAAGATTGGGCGCACGATCGAGGAGCACCCCTACCAGTTGGAGATGTTTCCCGACGAGTTGTACAGCGAGATGGGCATCTCGAACAAGCACAAGAAGAAGCTCTTGTCGTTGCTGACGTTCAAGAACAACGGCGGCTTGCGCGAGTACAACTTAAGCAGCGGCGCGGCGCTGGACGAGGTGGACCAGGCGCAGGCGATGTTGGACAAGCTCAAGAACATGGCCGAGGAGTTGGACAACGGCGAGGCCAAGGAGGAGGAGAACGAGGAGTTGGAGGAGGACGTGGACGACGAGTTCGACGAGGACGACGACGACGACTACAACGCCGAGAAGTACTTTGACGACGGGGACGACGACGTGGGAGACGCCGGCGGCGACGACGAGGCGGCGTTCTAGGGGAGAAGGAGAAGAATAGCGAGGAAAGCGGAAAGAGCAAAGCAGAAAGAGCAAGCGGAAAGAGCTGGCGATGGCCATCGCCTGTCCCTCCGCTGAAACTACACAACTCAAGCACAAGGAGATCTCGCCGTCGTCACCGGAAATGCTCAACCACCTACACATAGAGACGGCCTATAGATGAATAAAAGTACAAATAGAGAGAACTGGGAAGGAGGCCGTAGAGGCACGGGGCAGATCCCGCTGTTAGCCCGCGGGAGCGCAAGGAGTGCGCACAGATTTAGCGAGACTTGTCGCTAGGCAAATGGCGATCGCACGCAGGCCCAGCGAGACTGTCGTGAGAAACAAGACGCACCGGCCTGCCGCGAAAAATAGCGAGAGCTCTCGCCACGCGCCCCTCCAATCTACTGCTGGCTATGTGACTGTGATTGATTATGTACTGACGTAGATACTGACTATGCAACGAGAGCTGGCGCGGTGGGGCGGCATGCGAGCCGGCTGCCAGGAGACTGCGGCCAGGAGCCTGTGCCGTGCGGGCGGCCTGCTATGGTGCGCCGCGCTTCCTCTACCGCGATCCTCCCGATCCTCTCTCTATCTTTTCCTTGCTGGTGCGACCGGTGCTTTTCTCCGTGGGCGGGCCGGTGCTTTTCTCTCTGGGCGGGCCGGCACTTTCTCCCTGGGCGGACCGGCACTTCTCTCTGGGCGGGCCGGCACTTTTCTCCCTGGGCGGGCCGGCACTTGTTCTCCCCTAGATGTCAAACACCGCGCTCACCAAGGCGTTGCGCCCGCCCTCGATCTTGTTCAACCAGCGGCCAAACTTGTGCTCCTTGCTGACCAACACGTACACCGCCAACTTCTTGCTGGCGGGGATCTCGGCGCTGTCGATCTTGACGACGCAGCCCTTGACGGCAAGCTCGCCGATCTGGGTGAAGGCGCGCATGCTGTCGCTATTTATCTTCCACACCCGCACGACGCCGTCGTACGAGCCGCTGACAAACACGTCGCTGAACGGCACCGCGTGGATGGCGGTGATCCAGTACGGCTGGCGCTGCGGGACCTGCGCCGCCGCGGTGGGCGCGTGGGCCTCGGCGCTGGCCTGCCCCGCGGCGTACGCCGGCTGCAAGCCGTGCGCCAAGCGCGCCGTGAACAACGGCTTCTTCTTGGCGAGCGACCACATGGAGATGTTGCCGTTGTCGGAGCCGGTGACGAACTTGGACTCGTCGTTCATCGACACGACCTCGATCGAGCCCTCGTTGTGCACGGGCGCGGCGTCGGCGGCGTCGGCGTCGTCCTTGCGGCGCCGCTTCTGCTCGGCGTCGCCCCCGCGGAACGTCAACCGCGACTCCTCCGAGATCTTCCAGAACATGGCCGTCTTGTCGCGCAGCCCCACCGACACACACGTCTCCTTGGCCATCGCCGAGATGTCGGTGATGTTGTCCTGGTGCCCGTACAAGATCTCCAACTGGGTGAACTGGCTGATCGAGTACGTGCGGATGCGCAAGTCGGCGCACGCGGCGTACATCTGGTCCGACCCGCGCTTGAACGTGATGGCGTTGACGGCCGAGCGCGTCTCCATCACCTTGAGGCACGCGAGGTTCTCGCCCGACCATATGATGAGGCGCGAGTCGCTCCCGCCCGTCACGACGTACTTGCCGTCGGGCGACGCCGCCACGCAGTTGATCGCGGCAAAGTGGTGGTTGCCGTTGGGGTTGCCGGGGCTCATCTCAAAGTACCGCGCGCCGCCCTTGGTGTGCTTTATTCTCTGCGGCTTCTTCGTTATGTTCCATTTGATCAACTCGGCGTCCTTGGACACCGTGTACAAGTACGGCCATCTCACCGCCATCCCCGTCATGTTCTTGGACCCGATCCGCGTGCTCACCGTGCGGACGTCGTCCATCTGCGACGCGACCTTGTCCCCGACAAACTTGTATATGTACCCCTTGCTCTCGGCCACGTCCACCTGGAGCCGTCTGCTGAGAATGTCGTCGTCCAAGTCCTGCGCATCAAAGTCGTCGCCGAGCTCGTGGCTCTTCAAGTTGTCCAAGTACTGCTGCGCCAACCGTCTTCTCTTCTCCGTCTCCGTCTCGTTGGCAAACTCCTCCTCCGACGAGTACTCGCTGTCGTTGCCCTCGTCCTCGGCCCCGGCCCCGGGGCGCCCGCCGTCGTCCTCCGACTCGCTGGTAATCTCCCCGTCTCGCTCGCTGGCCCGCTCGCGCCCGCCGCCCTGCTTGCGCACCCCGCTGCTCTTGTGCTTGCGCGGGCCGCCGGAGGCCGTGCTGTTCCGCTTTCTCTTCTTCGAAGGATCCGATAAAAACGAGTCGCCGGCCATTCTGTTCTTCTATAATGTAGCGGGTGTCTGCTCAAGCTGGCTGGGAATTTTTCAGTACTCGTTTTTTTGAGATGGCGTCACGTGGCAGCGGGTCACGTGACACTTTTGCACGCCCGGCCCCCAGCCAACCTGCTGCTGCGCTACACCATGCCTTCTAGTCTGTCTCTTACATATAACTATACGGTGGGACTATACAGCGGCACGCCGTACGCGCCCCGGAACCGCGGCCAGCCTTCCAGCGTGCTGTGCTTCTCGCGGCTAGTCCTCGAGCAAGTACTCGATGTCGTGGTCGTCGGCCGCGTCGTAGCCCGACTGGTACCTCAATCTGGTCTCCTCGGCGAGCTTGTCGACCACGGCCTGCTTCTGCTTCTGTCTGCTGCGGGTCTTCTTGCCCCAGCCAAAGGTGCGTTCCTCCTCCTTGAGCTTGCGGCGGGCCTCTTCCTGCTCGGCAGCCTCCTTGTCGGGGTTTTCGAGCTTGTCCTTCTCGTCCTGGGCCACTTGCCGCTTGACCTGCTTGGTCTTGGACCACTCGCTGTAGTAGCCTCGGGCCAAGACGTAGACACACACAAGCACACTGAGACGGAGGTACTTGACTAGCGCGTCCTTTTCAACGTATTCGTACACGAACTCGAACATACTGCAGCTATCTTTGGGCAAGAGCGGTGATGCGAGGCGGCGAGTTTCCACGAGTTATTTCGGTCGCCACGGAACGTTCTTACGCTTCTCAAAAATTTTGTTGTGTATAAAAACGACTCTCGGTTCGGGCGCCTGCAGATAACCGCAGGCTGCAGCACCTCCGGCACCGCAAGTTACAGACCATGTAGACGGTGTAGCCAAGCGATCTGGTCCTACTGCCGGCCCCTCATATCTCGTCGTCGTTGTCGTCGTCGTCAAAGAGATTCTCCTCCGGGAAGTCGCCCACCTCGACCAGCTTGGGCTTGACAAAACTGCCGTGCTTGGGCCGGCACTCGAACACACGGACGCCCTCGATGGTGCCGTCGTTACGGCCCACGGGCTCGTCAAACTCAACCCCCACCCACACGTTGTCGCCGCCGTCGAGCAGGGCGATTTTTCCAACGTACCTGACCACGCCCCGGCGCTCGGAGCTGATGTTGATGATGCGGCACCGTGCGCCCACGCGGAGCTCTTGCGACGCCTCCTCGTTCTCCCGGGCGTGTTTCGCCTTGGCGGCGTTGAACGTGGGGTCAAACCGCCCCAACCGGTTCTGCTGCTTCCACGCCAACGCGCTGTCCGACCGCTTGGCGTACTCCTCCTCCGTCAACTTGAACTCGGCCGTTTCGTCCTCGTTGGCGAGCGCCTGGAGCTCGGAGTCGGGGTTCGTATCCACCACGTGGATGCGGCTGTACGCGCTGATCCCCAAGCTGCCCAACGTGGTGCGGTCGTCCTGGGTGACCACCTTGAACTCGTTGGAGCTCGCCAACGGGTACAACTGGAGCTGCTGGTACGCCGGCTCAATTCCCGTGATCTGCTCCATTCTCTTCTTGAAGTACTCCAAGTCCCATTGCGGCGACACTCTCCGCTCCGACGACGTCAATTCAGACGTGATATAGACGCTGATGTCACTCATAGCTGTAAAAAAAGGGCACGGCGGTTGTGCTGCACATTTTTGTCATTTTGACATTCCATTATCGAGTGTGCTTACGTAACAAGTGCCCAGTCTCCAAATTCCCCCTCCTCTATTATACACTGTTACTTATACATCTATATTACACATTATGCCTTGTCCTCTTCTTGTTCCTTTTCAAACTCGATCATCGCCAAGTCGTCCAAGTCCAAAAGATTGGTTTGTATGCTCAACTTGAAATTCATGATGAACTCGGCCATCTTGCAGCACCGGTCCAAAAGAGCCTTGCGAGATATGCTCAAGTTGTGGTTCACCTCGTCATGTTCAATTAGCGTGTTCTGGTACTGGTTCTCCAACTCTATGAATCCTTGGTTGGTGTTGATCTTGATGGAGCGTAGCTCTCGCTCCAACTTCTCGATCTGAGTCGAGTATGTCGTCGAATCGTTCACCATGGTTTCGTATATCTCGTCGTAGTTCATCTTGTTGGCCGTAAGTTTGCTTCCGAGCCCGTCCAAAAACTCCGTCTGCTCTTGGTTTTTCTCATTGACCATGTCACACTGCTCTTGCATTCGGATTTGGTCGTCCTGGTACTGGTGTATTTTGGTGTTGATCTCGGATCTGAATTTCAATAGTTCAATCTTTTCATCCTTTAGTATCTTGTTGATGATCTCATCGGGCTTGAACCCTTGGTCCACGTTCTTGAGCTTGTCCTGAGTGCTGAGCTTTATCTCAAAGTCATGTGGAGATTTGATCTTCTGTATTATATTATTGTACTGTTTGATGAAGTTTTCGAGGCTCTGATAATTCTTGATCAAATCAATCTCCTTGTCACGGAATTTGTTTTGGGTGTCCTCTAGCCTGCTGCTAAGGAGATCTATCTCCTTAGACAACATGTCTCTGTCCGTGTTCAAGCTATTTATATCATTGATCGTGGTGCCTTGCTGTAATATCGTTGACTCGTATGCTTTCTGGGACTCGTTGACTTGACTCAACTCATTTTCTCGCAGAGCTATTTCTTGCTCGATTTTGCTGATGATCTCGGCCCACTTTGACTTGCGGCTCTCCATGGTGTCGATGTATGCCTTGAACTTGATCAAGTCGTCTTCCAATGCCAAAGACTTTCTCTCGGCATTCTGAAGTTCGAGTAGCTCCCCATGGAGCTGATCGTACTGTGCCTTCAACCTGAGGTTTTCTTCCTCTGATCTCTTGATGTCCAGATTTAGGTTAGCGTTGAGCTTTTCGAACTCTACCTTCATTTCCTGGTAGTATTCACTGTAGTCGTCTCTTTCGTTTACGAATGCTTGGTACGAATCTCGAATGTACTTGATGAAAATTTTGTCAAAGTCGTCGTCGGGGCTGATGAGGGAGTCGTCGATCTGCACGTTGAGGACCGAGAGGTTGAGCTTGGTCAACCAGTAGAGCACGCCCAAGAACGACGGCCAGTTCTGGCCGCCCACGGCGCTGATCTGCGATCTGTTTATGGTGTCCAAGTAGGGGTAGTTCAAGATCTTCAAGAGCGAGAAGATCTCCACCTCGACGGCCTTGTGGAACTCGTAGTACGGGTCGATCTTGGTGTAGAGAAACTTGAAGATCAAGATGAAGTCCTTCTGGGTGGGCTGGCGCAAGGTGCGGAGCGAGATGGAGTGGTTCATGTCCAACTCGAAGCGGTTGGCGACCAAGAACTCGTAGATCTCCTGCTGCACCAACAGCTGGTAGTTTTTGTCGCGGAGCGGGCGCTGGTCGACGGTGGCCGGCGCGGCCGGGGTGGCGGCCGTGGCGAGGATCGACTGTGGAGTGAGCAGCTGCGAGTGCTGCGATGACGAGGGCGGCGGCGCGGCCTGGGGCACGGTGTTGGTGATGGAGACCAAGCTCTGCCTCCTCTTGTTGGTGGAGGCCGGGGTCGAGAGCAAGGACCTGCGCTTGGCCGATGACGACGACGCCGATATGGCGTCTAGAATGCCTCGGGGTCCGAGGAGCGACGTTCTCGTCGCCAGGCCCATGCTGAGATTCTTGCCGGTGCTCTTCCGTAGCAAGGAGGGCGGGTTGGAGTTCATCGTGGCGGGGTCGGGGCGGCAGAGAGGGGAGGACCGCTGGATAGAACACGGGCGTGGGGGTGTGTGTGATCTAAATGAGGTTGGTGTGTCTGTGTCTGTTTTTTTGTTGTGTTTGTTTGTTTGTTTGTTTGTGGTGCGCGCACGACTTGCAAAACACACCGGGCCCAGGTGAATTTCATGAGACCACATTTTACAACAAAGGACCGACACCCCCAGCAGCGGCCCCCGAACGTTGAACAGTGACAAGCAGCACGCCCGCCAAACATCCTTAGACACAGCGCCGCGACCGGAAGAACCATCGAGGCTGAATTAGACCGAGGCTGTGCAGAAAACAACACAGCCGTGAGAGTAAACAACACCCGAGTTTGCCCTCCCTTCCCAAAAGCGTTTCTCAGAGACAAGCCCTTTTGGACAGAGCGTTTGCGGCACCCAGCGAACGAGATCTGGTCACCTGACACAACGCACCCGTCTGCTCGCGTGACCACGAAACAGGCCCTTGGGACCACCAGCCTTGCTCGACACTTGCCAGCCACCCCAGCGCTCCTGTCGAGGCCTCATCTCGCGACAGACCCGCTGCGCCGGTACACCCTGCAGAAGCGTGCAGCCGTAGCCGCCCTCCCGACCGAACCGACTCCCATCACACCATGACCGGAAAACCAACAACGCCGATATCGTCGCCGAAACTCAGCAAACCAACCACACCTCCTGCTTCCAGGGGCAGCATAGGACGAAGGCAGAACCGACTTTCGAGCAACTTCCTCCAGACGCCCGAGCAGCCGAGCAACGATCTTCCCTTCTCGCCGGCGTTGAAGCGCAGTAACTCGGGCACCCTCAAGTCTCCCGACTACAAGCTTTCGCCGTACAATGTGTTGAAAACGCCCAGCCACTCGGGCTACGACTCCGACGAAAACGGCAGACCGTCGAGCCGCTTGAAGCTCCAGAAAACGCCCCAGTACTTGTCGTCTGCGAAGAAGCTCTTCCAGAACGAAAGTCCTTCGGCCAGCAAAGAAGACCTCAGTGAGATCAGTTTGCAGTTGAGAAGCAAACTCAGCTCTGCTCTAGGACAGATCCAAAGGGACGACACCAGCAAGTTCACCTTCACGGAGCTTTCCTTTGATTCTTCGACGTCGCCCACGCGCAAGTCGTACGACTTCAACACCAAGGCAGACTCGCCAAAGAAAGACTTCAGCTTCAAGAAGTCGTCGAACGCCTTTGAGTCTCCACCCAGAAAGACCAAACCGGATTTGGTTCCTTGGACCCCGTCTACTTCGATCCAGAAGGCCAACTTGAACTTGCAGACGCTCCAGCAGTCTCCCATGAGAATTGGCAATAATGGCACGGGGGCCCCGACGTTTGTTCCCCCTAGTTACGAGAGCAACAGCTCGTTGAAGCAGTCGCCGATGTTCAAGCACGACCGAGTCATCGACATACAGACGCCGGACGAAGAGTCGAGCGCACATAATGCGTTATTGGCAGCTTTGTCGCGGCAGAAACAAACCAAGAAGAATGAGGAAAGACCGAGAGAGCACAGGCACCTGTTGAAGTTGCCGTCGCTCAACGACGCGCTTGCGTCGGACTCCAAGAACACCGAGCAGGACGCCGTGCTTTCGTTGATGTCGTTGTCGTCGCCGCAGAACTACGGCCACCGCAAGACACAGAGCTTGAACGACAACTCGCCCATTTCTTCCGGAGGCGAGAGTCTGTCGATATTGGCTAGTCCAATCAACTCGCAGTCGCAGCCCGTGCCCGTTCTCCCGCCGATTTCGGGGATAATGACCCGGAAAGTCGACAACGACGAGACGGATGTCGACGAAGAGACCGACGAAGAGTAGCTCAGAGATGCGTAGCTCAGAGAAGCGTGGGCTCAGAGACGACGAACAGAACAAAGGAGAAGAAGATGTAGTATTAATGGGGCTCGCCTGCGGCGAGACAGGGAGAGAAAGACGGGACCAAAGACAGAGAGAATGCTGAATGCTGGACATCGAAACCAACGTATTTTTCACGACCATAGTGTGTGTGATCTGGAGAGGCGACCAAAGAGGAAAATGGTGGTGCACCCGGCGGGGGACGCAAGAACGTCGAGCTTGCCACTGGCCATAGATAAGCGAAGGAGGTGCAAAACTTTGTCGTTTTTGGAGAACTTTTCAGGCCAATCAGTTTATATGTATAATTATTTAGTAATGAGGAACCAAACCCCGACAGCACAAAAGGGCGGCGCGAGCGAAACGGGGCAGAAAGTGCGCACACGTGACCACGATGGAAGGAATAAAAAAAAGCGTCTGAGTAATCAACTTTTGGCACCTTAAGCATCACCCGACACCAAAGAGGCAGCGCTAGACGACGGAAAATGAAGGTATTATTGTTATTGCACCCCACCGCCGTGACCGACGAGACGTTGGTGGAGAAGACGAAGCTCCGCATGGAGAAGGAGCACCCGGACGACGAAATAGAGCAGCAGATCGCCGACCGGGTGTCTCGAGGCCTTGTCGAGATAAAGCCCCAGACATACCACCGCATCATATATATCAACCCGAACGAGGACAAGACGATACCGGGCCCGCTCTTGGCGCTATTGCACGACGCGTTGGTGAGCGGGGGCCAGATTCTGGGCGACTTGCTGGAGGCCCAGGCGCTCGACGTGTTGATGGCAGGGCTCATCATCGAGGGCAACAAGTGGATCAAGCCGGAGATAATCGAGGCGGTTCCGTTGAAGCGGAGCCGAGAGACGCGAGGGGCCGGCGACGAGTCCAAGTTGCTGTTTTTCGAGGAGGACGGCGACGCGAGCGAGCTCATCTCGGAGGACCAGCTCATCAGCGAGACCAAGACGCGCAAGTTGATCATCCCCGCCAAGTGCGAGTTGCCCGGCGGCAAGAAGCGAAGAAAGGCGTGCAAGGACTGCACGTGTGGGCTCAAGGAGCAGGAGGAGCAGGAGGAGAACGCGCAGAGAACGCTACAGGACAGCGTGATGAACAAGATGGTGCAGTCGGCGACGCAGAGTGCGATCGACATCGAGGAGCGCTTGAAGAAGATCGGGTTCCAGAACGACGAGTTGGCGGAGATCGACTTCACGGTGGAGGGCAAGACCGGGGGCTGCGGCTCGTGTGCGCTCGGCGACGCGTTCCGCTGCGACGGGTGCCCGTACTTGGGGTTGCCGCCGTTCAAGCCGGGCGAGGTGGTGACGATCGACGACTTTGGCGAGGACATCTAATAAAAAGGCCGCGGGTGGCACGCGGCGGCGGACGGAGGGTCCCGCGAGGCTCGGTGAGTCTCCGAGCAGTATTACGGCACGAAAGCATTACGGAAATAGACAATAAAATATTCTGGCAGTATACGCTGGGTGTAGGACGGGGGCCGAGCACGGCGGTGGTCTGGGGGCCGAGCAGGGCGATGGTCTGAGGGCCAAGCACGAGGGACGTGGGCCGTGGACCGCGGCGGTGGTCTGGGGGCCAAGCACGAGGGACGTGGGCCGTGGACCGCGGCGGTGGTCTGGGGACCCTCTGGAACGAGGCTCACCGTGGAGAAGCTCGGGAGGAAGGAAGAAACGGCCGAGATCAGCAGAGAGAACGATGCAAAGAGGAGCTTGGAGCGTCGAAAGAAAGTACGACAATAGCGGGCGCTTTCACGCCTTACAGATGAATCGACTAAAGAATAAAGCAAGACGAGAAAGGACGAAAGTGAAAAGTTGTAGCGAGTAGGCGACACGCAGCGAAGCAGGACGGGGAAAGTGGGCTGGGAGACGAGGAGGGGAGCGAAGCGCAGAACGTGGCCCGGTGCAGGGGGGCCCCAGAGCGGCCGCCAAGGACCGGCGAGGGCCCACGGCGCCGTCAAGAGCCGAAAGGTGGGACCACTCGAGAGGCCCAGCGCCCCGGCGCGGTCCCCAAGGGGAAACGGTGGCCAACGACATCTCGGGAGCCGAAAAGGGACCCCGGGGGGCCGTTTCATCTGGTTGGCGGTGCGACCGTGGATGTGGCGTCTGGGCTGCTGAGCCGTTCGAAGAAAAGCGTATTTGGCGGGGGAGGGCTGTGCCGGCTCGAAGAGATTCCGAAAGGCTGTGGGGGCTACAGGGGCCAGCGAGCGATGGTGCTGCATGCGATGAAAGTATGCGCTGGAAGTCGAGCGGGCTTAACGAGCGTGCCAGCGACAAGTCTCAGGCTGGTGCGTTTAGGGCCCGCCGCTTCGGGCGGCGTGCGCAGGCGGGGTCGTGGGGCAGGCGAGCCCGCCGGGGGATCTGGCAACTGGTTTCAAGGCGGGAGGTTTACGATGACGAGATGGGCCGGTTACGGGGCACCTGCGCCAATTTCAACCCGGCCGGTCCCCCAGTCCAGTTATATACGATCGATTACAATCCGGCGCAAATAAGGTTCAAGCACCCGCCGATCTGCACGGGCGAGTGAAATCACGTCTGCGGCTGGGTAGCACTGCGTACATGCCAACCTGCAAAACCACGAGCACCCGAACCACAAATGGGGAGGGTATTTTGTAACTATATTTTGCCAGCGGCGGGCGATATTTTCTCCCGTGTTTTTTCGTCGCGGGCTGATGGCGTAGGGCTGGGAAAAGTGCGACGGTGCAAAAGAATCGCCAGTAAAAAATTAAATTGACAACCTCGAGGTGCGTAACTGAATTTAAGGCACAAACAGGGACATAATTTCAATCCCGGCTAGTGCATGCACCTATTTTTCCAGTTTCACGAAACGCTGCCTGTAACTGGCGGGAAGGGCGCCGCTGATTGGCCGCCTGCCGCTGGCTCGGGGCAGGCGACGCAAAATGGTCGCATTGCGAGCACTAGGCGACCCACACCCTTTTTTTTAGCTCGGGCAGGCCCTGGTGACTCCCAACTCAAAAGCTTCTTCCCAGCGGGGGGGCCCCCATCAGTCACAGGCGACCCGCCCAGCGCCGTATGCAGGCGGCCTAACCCGTCCCGCTAATGGCCCTCCTCGATTCCCCACATGCTGTGTTCTCAGATCCTTTGCTTCCTCGTGAGGTGCTGACGCGCCATACGGTTACAAAATATCCCCCGACGATTAGACGACGATTGTGGAAATGACAATACTAATGGAGACTATAAAGCTAAGAATGTAACTTCTGCAATACGTCAAAAGCAGAGGAATGCTGTCGGCCAGGTGGCGGTCTGCGTCTTGTGGATGGAGCTCGTGCCAGCAAGGTCGAGCCGGCCCTCCGGGACTCTGGGGCTCTTATCAGCGCTGCTCCGGCACAGCCCATCGCGCTGCTTGAGCGTGCGAACCGTGCGAAGCGTATCGCTTGGCGAGCACGACCCTGTAGGCCACAACGCACCTTTCGGCCCTACGAGTGACCGCGAGTCCGCGTGTGGGACTTCCGTAGACGTGTGGATGTGTGTCTGCCGGCGAAGGCTGTCACGGGGGCCCGCCGCACGACACGTCCACCACGACAGCTGACGGCCGCAAATTCCACCGGACTGCAAATTCCGGCCACGAGGCTGGCCGGATCACAAACCTCCACTGTAGTCTCCACCGTGAGTCTCCACCGTAGTCTCCACAGTAGTCTCCACCGTAGTCACCACCGTGAGTCACCGCCCTCTAAGCACTCTGTGCCACTTGCAACTTTCGTCACCTACAGTCTCGTACGACAAATAATTATTACTTAAATATACATTATTGTTGACTAAAGCCTTCGAAGCCGTAACCGTTGGCTCCATTCACAGGGGTGGGCAAAGAGTTGAATCTCTGCTGGTGGCCGAGATGCGCGGGGTTGCCGGGCTGCTGGTCGTAGGCAATCACAAATTGCGGGTTGTTGTTCCCAAAGTCGGTGGGAGGAGTGTTGGCGACACCTGAGCCTGCAGGTGGTTGCTGTTGCTGTGGTTGTTGATGTTGGTGCTGTTGTGGTGGTTGTTGCATTTGCTGCATTTGCTGGGTGTTGTGGTATGGCACGCTCGACAAAGGCGACAACTTGTCTTGCATGTTGATACTGTTATTATGGGCGTTCGAGCTGTCGCTGTTGAACGAAAACTGGTACGACGGCGCACCGGCGTTGGCCTGCTGCTGGTAGGGGTTGGAAGATGCAATGATGAATTGGTTGTGGTAGTTGAGGGGCTGCGACTGCTGGACGGGCACCTGCTGCGGGCCCTGTTGCATCTGCTGCGGCTGGAGCTGCAAGTACTGCTGGTACTGCTCCTGTTGCATTAGCACCATCTGCTGGTTGTGCATCTGCACCTGCTGCTGCCTCATGGCCTTCTGGCGGCACGCGTTGCAGTTCTTGTTCTTGCCGTTTCTTCTGGGGGTATATCTGTAGCCCGGGTACTTCTTGGCGTGGTTCTTCTTCTCCTCCTCGGCCAA
Organism: Suhomyces caryicola; assembly: GCA_030568635.1. NCBI lineage: Eukaryota > Fungi > Ascomycota > Pichiomycetes > Serinales > Debaryomycetaceae > Suhomyces > Suhomyces caryicola. Next base: position 88,577 of record JAJMGG010000009.1, on the reverse strand, counting down.
GTTGTTCCAGTAGTCCTTCTCCTCGACCGAGAGCGCCCGCCATCTGCGGCCCAACTCGCGCGACACCTCGGGGTTGGTTCTGATCACGTTGCCCTCGTCCAACACCGACTGGTGGTACTTCTGTCTGAACAATATGAAGGCGTTCCGCGGTCTGGGAATGCGGTTGGCGTTCGACTTGCACACACACTTCTCGGCGCCGGCGACGCCGCCAAGCGCGCCGTTGTTCGCTATCGAGTTGTAGGCGCCGGACCCGGTGCTGAACGACGACGCGGGCGTGGTGTGTGCGGTCAGAGGCTGCGACGCAGACTGCGAAAACACGTCCGGCGACGGCTGCTGGTGCTGGTACACCATCTTCTGGTCGCCGTACATCTGCATGTTGTTCATGGGCACCATGTTGGAGTTGACCAACGTAGGCGAGAGCTGGTTCTGGTTGGGGGACCCGGACGCGGCAGCGACAGCAGCAGCAGCAGCCAACGTAGCATCGTGGGTGTATTGACTTTGTTGGCCCATGGGCGGCATGATCTGAGCTAACGAGGGTAAAGTGTGCTTGGACTGGATTTCTTCAACAGGCATATTATGGTTCGAGTAGTACACCGCAGTAGACATAGTTACTTAGGAGGATTGGTCTGAGCGAGTAGTTGGAGTATTAAAGACAAACTCTATTAGAAGAATGAAGAACAAGGTCAAGCTGAAATCAGGAAACACTTTTATGATTTGATATTGGGATACACCAATAACTGGATATGGGTTATATATATATATATACGTATATTCCATTCACTAACGTTAAACGTGAATCGATTTGTCCATGTGACTACTTAGACTCCGATTTTATTATTTTTTTTTTTTATTTCTTCTAACCTTTGACCGTTATCTCGATACGTAAAATATTCAATCCGATATTTTAAGTTGTGTATGGATTAGACTAAACAATTGAAGGTATGTGGGTGAGCTTGCATACGCAAACTTTAACAGCAACCCACTACATAATTCTCCATCGCTCACAACAGTAGGTAATTGGAAATTGTAGAGCTCTGTCTTGTGTGCAGGCGCAGAAAATAACTCAGTAATTAAATGATCCTAAAAAATTCTCTCAAAAATTTTCAATACAGATGATGCTTTCTGCCTGTGTTCCTATGATATTTTCTGCGTTTGTTCCAGTTTTTTAAGCTATCGCAACCCAGAGAAAATGATTATTTTTCCAATGCCAAATGCGCAAACAAGAAAAGTCGAAAATGCATTTATCTCAATACCTGAAATTCGCTTCCCAATTCGGCTAAATCTTTTGCTGCCTTTTACAGCTTTTTTTGTTTATATCTTAATATCTGCACAGATAGAGTTTATTCAACCAGTACTGTTTTTTTGGTTACTGGCGGTGCTTCTGCTCTACTGCTGTCGCCGGCGACTGCAGGCCACTCCCAGGCCCGCATTACCTTTTTTCTCACCTGCCTTACCGGGATGGGCTTTTTATTTTTGTGGCCCTCATCCAATCAACTAGTTATATCTTCTATTAAAAACCCCAAGAGCAACTAAATTAAGATTAGCCTAACCTACGAGACTAACCTTCTTTACGCTTATAGTGTTACCATGGTTACTTCCATGCTGCCCATGATCCCTCTCTGCTTGCAAAAGCAGGCCCTCGATCGAGTTGCAATACGCGACATACCTCAGGTAAGCCTTCAAAACAGTCCCTTGGCCAAGTCAAGCATCTCAGTAACCCTATTGGGAACAATGTAATTACGGACACTTTAAGGGCCGAACTATAAGATTTCCTCTGGTCGACTTGATATCTCTCACATCAGAATAGGCCAGATGTATTGTCCTGGGTGTTTCTTCCCTTGATTTCTTGTTCTAGTGATGCCAAACCTTATTGTCTTCCCCTTCCGAACGCTGCATTGCATTAAGAATTGGGAACAATAGTTCCTTTTTGATTCTAAAAGATACCTCTTCAGGTTCGCACTGACTCGGTTATTATTGCGAACTCCAATTGCTAGTACCACAAGTGTCCAGAGAAAGATTGAGTTGGCGGTAGGCCTGACAACCTGGGTTGCGAATAGTCCTCCGAAATCCATGGGAGGTCGGGCTTTAGAACTGGCGACACGTCTGCCGAAGACGTGCTGTTTCCGGCACAAACTCCCTTGGCCCAGCTACGGGGGCATTTCATTTTTCCTGACTTGGATCTATTTTTTTGCTCTATGGGCTATTCTTTTTTACATCGTATGGTGTGCCACTGAAATGACACAAACGAACAGAGGCTAATCTCGAGCTGGCACCACTTTTAAGTTCCCAAGGTTTTCGCTCTCCCAGAGCCTTGTGGGGGGGGCCGCACTCCGCCGTGGCCTAGACTGCCCGTCCCAAAAGGTGTAGCAAGAGCCGAGATTCCCTTCGCTGGGTCGGACCCCTTATTTTTCAAGCAATCCGTGCTCGAATTCCCTAATCTCAGATTCCTCTCTTCAAAATCTTAATTTTGTTCCCTCGAATTATTTCGCAGTCATTACGGATATTCGCGTTGACCTCATTGCCTTCACATGCACCTGGAAGTAGGCACCTAAGCTTCATTTCTCGGGCTAACAACACGCCTGACAGCTTGGAACAAAGTGATCTGGACTTCTGCACAGATCTAACCTTGATGAAATCCAACTTGTCCGATTTTATCCCATCCGGGCGACTCAGGGTATATCGTGACTTTATCTCATCTCGTTCCACGTCGCCCTATTGTATGCATCGGTAGCCGAGCTCCGTGGTGGGAGCTGGAGCGTGGAGGGCTCCTCAGCCGAACCCCATCACCGCCAATCTCCGGGACGCGAGGTAGACGACGACACCTTGCTTGTGATTACAAAAAAACCCAAGAAAGCGTGTACAATTCCACTGCCTTTCATCTAATTATTTAGGAGTTTAGCGTTTTCCCACGCTCCACGAGGAATTCGCCAGGAACAGGTAATTCGCCTCTACTAGCAGCCCATTTCTCTTGCTGACTTTCCGTTTATACACGTAGTCTAATTAAGGTGTCGTCCGGATAGCAAATGGTCGCAAAAATATCCCAATATTTTGAACGGTCTTATACCGACTCGAACGAAGACCAACAAAGCCCCGTTACAAGTTTCAATAACGTGAAACGATTCCTAGGAAGCCATCTCCATTGGGGCCCGTCCTCGATGTACGCGAACAATAACACCAAGGCTAGGCCAGGTCCTAGCGGGTGTTCTAACCGGCCCATGACAAGGGAATCTGGGAAATTTGGTCAGGGTTTTTGAATTGGTTGATTTCCTTGTTTGCGTTCGATCTAGGTACATCTCATAGTTATAAACAAGATAGCACTTGGGCCCTACAATACAGCAACAATCGAACAAAAAGAATGTCGCTGTATTTCCGTCCCATTTTAACAATACCTTTTTACGAGGCCAGTCAATGTAGGCTTTTTAATCTAACTTCAAGCCCAAGCCAAAAGATAGAGTTGAGAATGACTTCGGTGGGCTGGGAAAGATCCATGCATTTTTCGTAATGCAGTAATCACAGGCATTGTCATATGGCAGTATTCTTCCTTGTGCTCTACGATCTCGGAATGCAGAATACAGCTACTGCCAGTTGAATTGGCTAGACCATACGCATTTAGCTGTACAAAATAAACTTTTGGTTTTTTTCCACTCTCTCCTTTAGCCCTCCGCTACCAGGAAAACTGCATGTTGGTGATTCATCAACCTGTGCATTGCACTGACGTTGATTATATTTTTGAGGAGAACCCCTGACGTAAGTTCAGCATTTAAGGTTCGGCAACACTTGCTTCAAAAAATTACCCCCATCCGTGATAGGTCCATCTCATATTATTATACAGGTGGCATCCTGCGTAAGCTAAACACAAGTTAGGCTAGCTCCCATGGCTACAGCTGCTCGTGTGTGCTTACTGCACGAGCTGGGCTAGCTGGTAACTGGAGCCTGGCTCCTTCTTGCCGAAGTAGAAACTTTTTGCTGACTGCAGAAGCTTTCAAGTGTCTCTCTGGCAGACGCGTTTTGTGACGATGCTCTCAACAATGAAGCAGACTTCGATGACTTTTCTATTGTTACCGACCACAGTCCATGCCGTAACGTGCTTATTATCATTCTCTTCACTAATTTTGACTGCTTTATTACTAATGTGGCCAAGAAATAGAATCAAATTCAAAAACTAAGTTGAGGAAGTGGAAACCTCTAAGCCCTCTAGCAGAGAAAAAAGGATGCTGTAGGCCGAGTAAAGGATGGAGATCCGCCCACCCGCGGAGATGATGGCGTCCCCGTGGGATGACTCACGCTAGCGTACAGTTTCTCGCTGGCTCTTTCCAGGTCTGCTAAGCGCAGGCCGCATCGGGCATCATACAGGTGTTAAGAACCCATCACTGAAAAATTGTGGACGGGTTTATTTAGCCCCACTAGTTACCAATCGTATAGACGAACATAATTTGGGATATAATCATGAAATTATGTCAAGATAAACTAACTGTTTATGCAAGTTTATCCGGGAACTAACGTCGTCAAAGATAAAGTCACCAACAAAGCGTGCGAGATTCTGTTTTCGAAAAGAGGAATTCTTTGCTTTCATTCTACATTCCAAGCCAATTGTTCCCAGATATGCGGTGTGCACTTTACGATTGATGAATAGCTTATAGGGACGTCAAAAAGAGGTTCTGTTTTCCTATTGCCCATTTCAAGGACGTGGAAAGAATAAAGAATTGACGTAAACCCCGGTGTGGAAGTGTGTTTGTGTCCATTGTGATATGTACGTGGCAAAGTAGCGATCGAAATGTGGGTCCAAGCGCATTTCGGGCGGGCCTGGCAAACTGCTCATCGAAAATACTACCTTTTGGGCCCCATTATACAAGAGATAATTAAGTAAGGGGACAGGGACTTTTGGCCAAAGGGGACCTTTTCCTGATGATAATAACAGCAGGAACCGATGTACACATCCACCGCAATTACAATAGGGCCGTTTTTTTCCAGTTACCCACCGGGGGCACCTTGCCTGGAACGCCTCCCCCAGGAGGGGGAATGGTTATGTGGAGAGCGAAAGGAAGACCAGAGGTGTGGGTGGATATTTTCCTGGGATAGGGTTTGTGATACGTGGGGGAGCGAGGAGGTGATGCGAAATGGATCTACAGCCGATCGGGCTCTAACCTTTGGTGGGAGGGGGGCTTCTAGCAGTATATGATCGATGGGTCTAATTCCTGACCGACAGGAACCCGGTTGACACCCAAGCCCATGGATACCTTGTTGCATTTTCTGGTTGATTGTGTGCCTAGGAGCGTTAGCATAATTTTGTTGGAGTTGCAGAGCAATGCATGATCAAAATTCTTCCTACGTGAAAATATTATATCATCGTTGCCTTCGTACTCGGCTATTTTTTTGTTTTCAGCTGTTACTCCGAGTGGGCGGTGGCGAGCAAGATCTGACGCAGTGGGACTTTGCAGATTGTACATCTCAAGGATCTAAACCGCAAACTTATTTTTGGGGAATGTTGGGACCCGCTGAGGCTGGCAGGTGGGTTCGTTCCTCGATTCCACCAATGACTCCGATGATAGCGTTCGGTTTGACGACTTGATGCCCTCGACTAATTCGTATGAATATTTTCTGGCCAGAATTTTAAATCGGGGACAATCTGTGCCCGTATTCCCGACACAATCACACAGAATGTTTACCCCATGTTTTGGAAGGCGACTAACTCAGCGGCGGAGGGCTTGGTCCGGGCGACACCGGCGAGCCAGCCAGGTTCGTCACCGGCATGCCGTCGCTGTCCTGTCTGCTGCCCGTCTTGGGAAGGTATGCTGGGCGCATTGATCGCACGTCGACACGTGAGCACATTTGCCTATTTAGCGTGCTTGCGTCTCCCGCCATTGCGTCATTCCCCAGTAACCGGATCGTGCCTATTAATGAGCACGATGTCTGGAGAGACGCAGCGTGCGTGAGCCGCATGTGGCCAATTGATGGCGGGTTTAGCAGGCCTCTGGAGAAAGATCTTGAGTACATGCATAACCCGCATTCTGGGTATCTGATCTGGCGTCCATCTACACGGTTCGGTGCTGCCTGTCGAGCAGAACCGGGAATTAAGGTTTTTTCCGGCTCCATGTATCGTGACCACGATTAGAGTTGTCCCGTTATGACTCTCTGGAGATAACGCCCGCTGCTTCCAGGCAGCAGTGGCTATGTTAACGTACACGTAGGCCTTGTTTTTTTTGATCGATGCAGTTTGCCAGCACCTGGGCGAAAATAATTCTTATCTCCTTTTTGGGCACTGCTATTTTGTCATGCCTGTGATAACTTTAATTACCCAGCTATTATTATCGCAGTCCCCTCATATAATTTGTACGTTTTGCGATCGTTTACTGAGGGTACCTTATTTTCGGCTCATCATCTGGAGATAATAAAGTTGGGCTGCTGCTGCTGCTGCCGATTTCACAACCCCTGCCCGTCTCATGCTGACCCCCCTTCTGCCCCCCTCCTCGCCCCCCACCAGACAACCCGGCGGGCATCATCGACGGTGCGCATCTGGCGGCGGGGAACCGTAACCGCAGCATACTCCGGCGTGCCCCTCTCCCGGTCTCCGCTAATGTCCTGCCCCGTGTGCAGGCGCCAGATCGCGGCGGAATGCTCTGAAAGCGCATCGCGGCAAGAACCGAGACTGCCGCCAGGCGCCGGCGCGCGACCTCTGCGCTATGCGGCTGCCCTGATATGTCCGCCGGCGGTGCACGACCCTCAGACCCTCAGACCCCCAGGCCCTCAGGCCCTCAGGCTCCTCAGGCTGTCCTCCTTTGCCGTTCCGCGCACGACGCTCAGTGCCCTCTATTTGTGCCGCGCACGACCCGCTGCCACCCTCCGTTATCATGCCGCGCACGACCCACTGACACGCTACCTCCACCCAAACACGCTACATGCCCACACCACAGCCACCAATGACCGAGCTGGAGATCACGGAGCCGTTTCCGTACCTGGTGGCCATCAGCCGGACCGACTTCAAGGACTTCGACCCCGGCGCGATCGACGACTTTCTCTACCGCACGCACCGCTTCACGTCGCTCGACTCGCTCATCAAGGACCTCACGGCGCTCTCGGCCGAGCTCCGCCAGAGCCTCCTCGAGCTCGTCAACCGCAACTACAACGAGTTCATCCGCTTGGGCAAGTCGATCAACGGCGGGCTCGACCTCATCAACACGATCGCCGCGGACCTCCGCGGCTTCCGCCACGACTTGCTGGCGTTCCACGCCAACCTCGCGGACTCGCACGACGCCGTCGACGCCTCTCTCCGGGCGAGAGAGCAGATGGTGCAGATCAAGACGTTGGCCAAGATCAACTTGCTCTTGAACGACCAGATCACCAGCTTCGAGAACACGCTCGCCGTCGACGACGAGTCCGTCGAGAAACGACGCGCCAAGCTCGCCATGTTGACGTCGCTCTACCTCTCGATCTCGGGCTTGTTCACGTTTGTCAACTCGCAGCTGTTCGCGGCGGCGCCCGGCGCCCCGGCGACCAACCTCTTCATCACAAAGTACTTGAAGGACAAGATCTCGTCGTTGCGGTTCGAGTTCGCCAGCTACTTGGACCAGGCGTTGAAGGTGGGCAAGGAGCGCCGGGCCGAGCCCGGCGCGCCGGAGTTGGTGCTAGCGGCGCTCCACGTGCACCGGATCGTGGGGCGCGAGGCCCGGGCGGTGGCCACTCTACGTAGCTAGCAAGTAGGGCAATGCATAGCGGCAGCGGCCCGGCGTAGGCGGTCACGTGTGTTGTCACGTGAATGTGGTCATATGTTTGTCACGTGCAAATGTGTCACATGACCGCGCGATGGTGGGCGCGCCAGATTTACGCGCGCCCCGCGTAACCGCCAGCACCAACCACGAGACGACAATTTGAGCAGTCTGAAAATTCACCCTCCACCAGCGCCAGAGACATCACACCCAGAATGGTTTTAGGGGACTTAGTTATCGGCAAGCACGAGTGGGCGAATGTGGACAAGAACCAATTACCGAAGGACATCCCGGAAGTGAGCGAGGTCGGCGCCACGTCCGCGCCGTTGTTGTCGGCGTCATACTTCATCGGCGCCAAGTGCAAGCCCTACAACGACGACTTCATGTTGTGCAAGGACCAGAACAACGGCGGCACGTTGGAGTGCTTGAAGGAGGGCCGCCGCGTCACCCGGTGCGCCATCTCGGTGTTAAAGGACATAAATAAGTACTGCTTCGACGAGTTCAAGTTGCACTACGACTGCTTGGAGCAGGAGAACCACAGATTGGGCCACTGCAGAAGCTCGGAGAGCGTGTTGCGCAAGTGTGTGTTCAACAACATGCAGCTCGAAAAGAAGATCCCGGGCATCGACAGCCAGATCCATCTCAACGAGAACCCGATTTTCCAGGGCACCTCCAAGGACAAGTCCACCACCGCTGAGTTCTTGAAGGCCAGACAGGCCAAGGACCAGTAGACCATAGGCAAGAGACGATCCGTGCCACTCTGCATACGCGATGCCCGCTGGTTCCATCGCCACGGCTACAAGTACATAGTAATGAATGCTATCATAGAAGGGAGTAGAAGCCGGAAGGCGCTGGCGGGGCTCGAGCCGGCGCACAAAGTCTGCTCGCAGGTGCTGGCCGTGTGGTGAGCAGCGCCTGTGAGCCTCTTGTGAGCCGCCTGTGAGTAGCGCCCGTCAGTAGCGCCCGTGAGTAGCGCCCGTGAGTGACAGCTGGCCCGACCAACGGCTACAGGACTGGAGCGATTGCACAGCCGCGCGGCTCGGCGACTGCGCCGGCCGTATTACTCGGCGCCCGGTCGGTGTTGTAGCTCCGTGTTCCGCGGCCGACTCTTATCTACTGTCCATCGTCTCCGTCTCTCAAGTCTTCACCTCTTCGCTTTTCGCTTGTCGCATATGCTTGTCGCATTTACTTGTCGCATTTGTTTGTCGCATTTGTTTGTCAATTTTTTGTCGCTTGTCACTTGTCGCTTTTGTCGCATTGTCGCTTTCGCTTGTCGCGTTTGCTTGTCGATTTTTTGTCGCTTTGTCGCTTTTGTCTTTCGCTACATTTCTTGTAAACAAATTTTCAAATCATCACCTCCCCACCACCGATGTTTCAATCTCAGAACACCGGATTTGGGTCCGGCGCCTCGGGCTTCGGGCAATCCAGCGGCTCTCCCTTCGGCGGCAGCGCCCAGCAGCCGTCCGGATTCGGCAAACCGGCCAATGGCGGTGCTTTTGGCGCCAGCGCCGCGGGCCCTTCCGCCAACGACAACAAGGGCGGTCTTTTTGGCGCGGCCCCGGCCCAGAACAACGCCGGCGGCCTCTTTGGCGGCGCCAGCCAGCCCTCGACCTTCGGCAGCCTGAACCAGGCCGGATTTGGCCAAGCTGCAAACAACAACACCGGCACCTCCGGCGGTCTTTTTGGCTCGTCCGGCGCCAATTCGGGCGGCGGCGGCCTTTTCGGCGCCAAGCCGGCGGCCCCGGCTCCCTCCGGCGGCCTCTTTGGCTCCAGCAACAACACAGCCGCCCCCTCTGCCAATAGCGGTGCTTCGTCGGGGTTGTTCGGCGGAAACTCCGCTGCAAGCAACACCCAGCAGCCGGGCGGTGGCCTTTTTGGCGCCAAGCCCGCGGCACCCGCTGGAGGCTTGTTCGGTGGCTCGCTGGGCCAGCAGGCGCCTGCTCAGGGCGGGCTCTTCAACAAGCCAGCGTCCGGGGGACTCTTCGGGTCGTCCAACAACACTGCCGCCACCAACACGACCAACAACGCCACCGGTGGCCTTTTCGGCAGCGCAGGCCAAAGCAACACTGGGTTTGGTGCCAGCAACAATAACAACAACACCGGCGGAGGGTTGTTTGGCTCGAACAACAACCAGAACAACAACAACAACAGCAACAACAACAGTAACACTAGCGCGGGCCAGCCGTCGTTATTCTCCTCGAATACCACCAACAACCAGCAGCCGTCGTTCAACTGGAGCAACCAGAGCGGGAACGTGGGGTCCAGCGCCAGCACCAACATCAACCAGCCGATGAACGCTCCCGTCGCGTCGAACACGATAAATAACACGTACACGCCGGCGATAAACGACCAGTTGGCCAAGATCAAGGACCGGTGGGACCCCAACTCGTCCACGTGCACGTTGAACACGCACTTCTTCAACAAGTACAGCGACCACGAAATCAACATACTATTGAGCCAGCCCAGACCCAGCAACGAGACGCACGAGGACTGGGAACAGGCGATGGACAAGCGGCCGTCGTCGAACCACTATCCGATCAAGATCACGTCGTTCAGCGAGGTGGCGCAGAGAATAGAGACGCAGCTCGACCACGTAGCCAAGTCACGGGTCATTCTCAACAGCATCAACGAGAAGGCCAACACGATGTCGGCCAAGCACGACTTGGACAACACCACGCGGATCTTGAGGGCCAAGGCCAAGCACACCAAGTTGTCGCGCCGGCTCTTGCGGTTGGCGACGGTGTTGGCGATTCTCAAGTTGAAGGGGTACCCGTTGTTGCCGGAGGAGGAGGAGATCTCGAGGCAGTTTGAGCTTTTGAACAACAAGTTGAACGACCCCATCAGCCCCATTGCCAAGTTGAACGATGTGTTTGCGCGGTTGGCGACGTTGAAGGAGCGGACCGAGGACTTGAACAGCCAGTTTGACAGCAGCATCAACAGTTTCCAGCAGGCGGAGGAGCGGGCCGAGGGCGAGCTGGGCGACGGGAACTCGCAGGAGATCTACCACAAGTTGTCCAAGGTGTTGATGAAGCAGCAGATCGGGTTGAACTACTTGAACGAGGTGGTGGAGAAGGACCAGCAGGCGGTGAGCAACCTCGAGGGGGTGTAGGGAGAAAGAGGAAGAAGAGAGAGAGAAAGAAGAAAGAAGAAAGAAGAAGGAAGAAAGAAGAGAGAGAAAGTAGAAAGAAGAAGAAAGAAGAGAGAAGAGAGAGAAAGAAGAGAGACTTGACGGTAGAAGTGTGTGTGTAGCAATAAACGGTAAAACACTGATACTCACACGTAGTACGAGACCACACCTACAGCGGGCTACAATCGGGTCGCGGTAGCGCCGGCGCACGGCCGGCGGGTCGTTCATTCAGAGCTCACTGGAGCCTTGTGGTGACGCGTTCGAACTTGTGGAACTTCTGGAAGTTGTGGCGCATCTTGGGGCGCAACTTGTCCAAGTTGGCGACCAGGTCGCTGGACATGCGGTGGAACGGCGCGGCGGCGGTGGCCGACGACACGCGGTAGCGCCGGTCGTACTTGAGCGCGTCGAGCGCCAACTGGTGCTTGAACTGGATCTCGACCTCGCCGTTGGCGTACTTGGCGTCGTTGTGGACGTACGAGAGGCGCGGGAGCGCGATGATGGACTGGAGGTACGCCTGGAGCTGGAGCAAGGCGCCGGGCGCCGCGGCGGGCCCGCCGCCGCCGCCGCCGGCGTACACCAGCCGCACCGGGCGCGTGCCGTACGCAACGTTGAGGTAGCGGTCGTAGATGCCGGCGCCGGCGGCGTCACGCGAGAAGGCACAGTACGTGAGGTGGCCCAAGCTGCCCAACGCCGCGGCGATGTGGCGGGCCTCCTGGGCGCTGGACGGCGGGGGCGTCAACTTGAAGGTCGCCAAGAGGCGCATGGGGGCGGGGAGGAGCTGGTAGAAGCGAGTGGCCGGTGGAAGGAGTGGCGATGGGCCGCTTTGGTGTCGCGACACAACTTTTGTAGGCGCTCGCTTTGTCGCTTTCTGTCGCGACACCTTTGCAGTGCTTGTCTTTTTTTTGTCGCTTTCTGTCGCGACAACTTTTGTAGTCGCTCGTTTTTCTGTCGCTTCTGTCGCTTCTCTCGCTCTGTCGCGTTCGTCGCTGTCGCAGCCGCCTGCCGCATCGCTTTAACGCTCCCACACCGGTGACTCCTCCGCATGACGGTTTCCAGCAAGCTACAGGAATTGTTGGCGGCAGGCCTCCGGCGGCCGGCCAGCGAGGCGATGGTGCTGGCGGTGGTCGGCTTCTACCGCCAGGACAACGCGGCGGCGGCGTTTCTGGCGCGGGTCGCGGCCATCGGGCTCACCGACCCCGCCGCCGTCGCCGAGGTCTACCGCGTGGTCGACGAGAACATCGACGTGTTGGAGCGCCGCGGGAAGCCGCGCCGCAAGCAGGTGGCGCTCTCGTTCGGCGACGACGAGTGGACGGAGCCGGCGCGGAAAAAGGCCGGCGGCTTCAAGCGCATCGCGAAGGCAGACGCCATGCGCATCAAGGGGGAGGTGCCCAAGGGGGAGCCCGCGGTGGAGCCCCCGGTGGAGCCCAAGCAGGAGCCTCCGGTGGAGAAGAACGGCGAGAAAAGCGCCAGGGGCGATAACGCCACCGAGAGCGAGAAGGCACCCCCCAGCGACACTCGCGCCACCTCGCTAGGCGTCGCCAGCGGCAGCGGGTCCAGCTTGGCGTCGCTCGCCGCGCTGGAACGGGCGGGCCCCGCCGCGCTGCCGGCGCTGCCCGCCAGCCTGCTCGGCCTGCCGGGCCTCCCCGCCGAGCTCGACACGCTCTCGCTCGAGAACGACCGCGAGTGGTACCTCGCGGACGAAAACGGCGGGTACAGCGGCGACTTGTACGCGTTCGACGAGACGCCCAGCGCGCGGGCGCCGCGGCCCACGAGCACGCCGCGCCCGCCGCGCGCGGCCCCGCTGCAGAGCGGCGGGCACTTTGACGCCGCCGGCACGTACGTCGACTACGACCACGCCGCCGGCGAGAACGAGCTCGCGGGCTTGACGTTGGTGGCGCACAGCTTGGTGCCGCCGTTCCTCGCGGACGCGCAGCACCACCTCGTGCCGGTGTTGCTGGGCAGCGGCGAGCCGCGCGCCGGGCCGACGGTCGACCCCGTGCGCGACGCCGCGCTGGAGCTCGCGCTCCTGGCGAGAAACGGCAGCGCCGTGGTGCGCGAGAAACGCACGCGGCGCGAGCGCTCGCAGCAGGCCAAGGAGCGGCTGGCGCTCGGCGGCACCGCACTCGGCAACGTGTTGGGCGTGGACGCGGAGGGCGGCGCGGAGGGCGGCGACGACGACGCGCTGCTCGCCGGGCTGCTCGCCGGGCCCGACGACGACGCGCTCGCCAGCGACGCCGCGGCGATCGCGCGCCAGCGGCGGCTGCTCCCGGCGTTCGCCGTGCGCGACGAGCTCGTGCGCACCATCCGCGAGAACCAGGTGACGGTGGTGGTCGGCGAGACGGGGTCCGGGAAAACGACGCAGCTCACACAGTTCCTCTGCGAGGAGGGCTTCTGCCGCAGCGAGGCGCGCGACGGCACGCGGCGCATGGTGGCGTGCACGCAGCCGCGGCGGGTGGCGGCGATGTCGGTGGCCAAGCGGGTCGCCGAGGAGATGGCGGTGCCGCTCGGGCGCGAGGTCGGCTTTCTGATCCGGTTCGAGGACCGCACCGACCCGCGCACCACCGTGATCAAGTACATGACGGACGGGGTGTTGTTGCGCGAGCTCCTCACGGACCCGCAGTTGGAGCAGTACGCGGTGGTGGTGATGGACGAGGCGCACGAGCGGCTGCTCAACACCGACGTGCTCCTCGGGCTCTTCCGGCAGCTCTTGCGGCGGCGCCAGGACTTGAAGCTCGTGGTGACCAGCGCCACGATGAACGCCGAGCGCTTCGCCGCCTTCTTCGGCGGCGCGCCGCAGTTCACGATCCCCGGGCGCACGTTCCCCGTCGACGTCATGTTCAGCGCCGCCAGCTGCACCGACTACGTCGACGCCGCCGTGCGCCAGGTGTTGACGATCCACTTGCAGTGCGCCGCGGCCGACGGCGACATCTTGGTGTTCATGACGGGCCAGGAGGACATCGAGGCGACGTGCGAGCTCCTCCGCGACCGGCTCGCGTTGCTCGAGGCGCCGCCGCCGCTCGACATCCTCCCCGTGTACCTGACGATGCCCGCCGAGCTCCAGCGGCGCATCTTTGTGCGCGCCGGCGCGCGCCGCAAGGTGGTCGTCGCCACCAACATCGCCGAGACGTCGCTCACCATCGACGGCATCCGCTACGTGATCGACTCGGGCTTGGTCAAGATGAACGTGTACAACGCGCGCCTCGGGATGGACATGTTGCAGGTGGTGCCCGTGGCGCTCGCCAACGCGCAGCAGCGCAGCGGGCGTGCCGGCAGAACGGCGCCCGGGGTGGCGTACCGCCTCTACACCGAGCGCGCCGCCGAGCCCGACCTCATGTTCGCGCAGCCGGTGCCCGAGATCCGGCGCACCAACCTCGCCAACGTGACGTTGCTCCTCAAGTCGCTCCGCGTCGACGACGTGGCGGGGTTCCCGTTCCTCGACGCGCCGCCGCCCGAGTTGTTGCACCGCTCGCTCTACGACCTCTGGGCGATGGGCGCGTTGGACAGCTGCGGCGACCTCACGCCGCTCGGCGCCGCGATGACGCGCTTCCCCATGGAGCCCACGCTCGCCAAGGCGGTGCTCCTCGCGTGCGACCCGGCGTTCGCGTGCTCCGACGAGGTCGTCACCATCGTGGCCATGTTGTCGGTGCCGCCGGTGTGGCTCCGGCCGCGCGAGCGCGCCGACGACGCCGACGCCGCGCGCGACAAGTTTGTCGTCGCCGGGCTGGACCACTTGACGCTCGCCAGCGTGTACGCGCAGTGGGAGGCGGCGGCGCGGCGCCTCGGCAGCGCCCGCCGCGTCGCCGCGTGGTGCGCCCGCAACTTTGTCCAGCACAAGTCGTTGCTCCGCGCCCGCGACATCCGCACGCAGTTGGTGGCGATCATGCGCCAGGCCGGGCTCGCCGTGCGCCGCGCGCGCAGCGACGACGACGTGCGCCGCTGCTTGGCCGCGTGCTTCTTCCACCAGCTGGCGCGCCTCGCGCGCACCACCGTCCACGGCGCCCCCGAGTACGCCAACCTCCGCCACTCGTACGTCCACATGCACTTGCACCCCACCAGCGCGTTGCACGGCTCCACCCTCAGCTCGCCCTACGTGGTGTACCACGAGTTGGTGTTGACGGCGCGCGAGTACATGAACTGCGTCACCTGCGTCGACCCGGCGTGGCTCTTGGAGTACGGCGCCAAGTTCTTCGACGTGCCGCCGGCCGCGCGCTCGCTCCCGTTCGCGTTTGCGTACCGCTCCAAGGCCGACCTCGAGCGCGAGCTCGAGCGCGACGCCGCGGTGTACCGCGCGCGCGTGGCGGCCCGGCGCTCGCGGCCCAAGGTGCTCGCGGAGGCGCCCCGCGACGCCGCCAAGTTCAAAAAGCGGCGTGGCTTTTAGGGTGAAAGCGGCGTGCTTTAGGGAGACAAAGCGGCGTACTTTAGGGAGACAAAGCGGCGTACTTTAGGGAGACAAAGCGGCGTACTTTAGGGAGATCGCACCAAGCGGTCCAACAAATGCGACACAACTCGCGACACATAAAACGTATAGATCAGAACGGCGATTTTTGAAGCAGTCCCGGCGGGCACCGTAGGCAGTAGGCAGGCAGAGTTGCAAGAGGTGCTTGGCGGAGCCTTAGCACTGTGGAGAGCGGAGTCCCCCGTCGGGCTGTGGATAGCGGAGTCCCCCGCCGAGCGCCGGAATTGCTGAAACAAAAATGCTGAAAAATTGCAAAAAGTTAAAAGACGTAGAGCAGTCAAAGAGAAAATGCAACCGTCTGCAAAAACGTCGCTCTGCAAAACGTCGCCCTGAAAACGTCCCTAATTTTGTCTATTTGTAATTTTGTCACCATTCTGAGCTGGTCACCCACAGGGTCTCGTCGGTGGCCCCTCGCCCTTCCTACATTTATCTCCGCTGGGCCTTTTTTCCACTTCTATATACACTTTTAGCGGACGACGATGTTGTCGATCAAACGGCAGACGCCGCCGCCCTCCTTCGGGGCGGCGATCGCGGCGGAGACCACGGCGCCGACGCCGGGGGTGACGACGTCCAACTTCTCCAACGTCTCGGGGTGGTTCACCGAGACGTACTCGGGGGCGAACTGCGGCCGGGAGGCCAAGACCGCGGTGATGGCGGCGACGATGGCGGCCGCGGGCACGGGCGCCGCGGCGTCGGCGTAGCACTGCTCGCCCGCGCGCAAGGCGCGGTACAAGACGGCGCTGTCGCGGCGGGTCTCGGGCGCCAAGTAGGCGTTGCGCGACAGCATGGCGAGGCCGCTGGGCTCGCGCAAGGTGGGCAAGACGCGCACGTCGGTGTCGACGTGGAGGTCGCGCACGAGGCGGCGCACCACCACGCACTGCTGGGCGTCCTTCTGGCCAAAGTAGACGCGCTCCGGCGCGACGATGTTCAACAACTTGGTGACGACGGTGGCGACGCCGCGGAAAAAGTGCGGGCGGGCGACGCCCTCCAACTGCTCCGACACCCCCAACACCGACACGAACGCCCCGCGCTGCTGGGCCACGTCCAACGAGATCCCCGCGGGGTACATCTCCAGCGGGCGCGGGATGAAGACGGCGTCGACGCCGCGGAAGCGCGCCTCGAGGAGCCGCAAGTCGCCGTCGACGGTGCGCGGGTACGCGTCCAAGTCCTCGTGCGGCGCGAACTGCAGCGGGTTGACGAAGATGGACACCACGGTGTGGTCGTTTTCGGCGAGCGACTGGGCCACCAACGAGCAGTGGCCGTCGTGGAGCGCGCCCATCGTGGGCACGAGCCCCACGCTGCGGTTGGCGCGGAGGCACCCGCGCCGCCACTGCCGCACTTGCTGCACCGTGCGGAGCACCCGGATCGACGAGGCTGGTGGTGTCATGGTGGGGAAGAAAGTGGCTCGCGAACGCCGGAAAAGAAGATGGTCGCAGATGTGAGGTGTCGCAGATGTGTCGCGGATGTGTCGCAGATGTGTCGCGGATGTGTCGCAGACGGGGTTGTCGCAGATGTGTCGCAGACGGGGTTGTCGCAGATGGGGTTGTCGCAGATGTGAGGTGTCGCAAGGGAGGCGTCGCAGATGTGTCGCCATTGTCCCAGGGTCTGCAACTGTCGCACCCACAACGCTGAGGCCCGTACCGCAGCCAGGCAGCAATGCTCGCCGGGGCGCCCGTCGCGCCGCCACATGCTCCCCGCCAGCACATGCCCCGCGCCGCGCGGCGGCCGCCGTGAGCCTTCCGCGGGCTGCCCCCCGGCGCCTCGCTGCGTCTGTGATTTTCGCAGCCCGCTATAAGAGCCAGCGGGGCCCAGCAGAAGCCCCCGGCACCGCCCAGCACCACCGCCAGCACCGCCAGCACCACCGCCAGCACCACCGACCGCCACCCCCGCATGTACACCGTCGAAACGAAACACACCAGCGCCGCGTGGCCGCGTGCCCACGGCAGCGCCGTCGTCCCCGCCGCCCAGCTCTCGATCGCCTACGACCGCTACAAGACGACGCGCACGCCGCCCGCGGGCGCCCTCCGCTACAACCTCGTCTTCTTGCACGGCACCGGGATGAACAAGAAGACGTGGCGGTACCACGTCGAGCACCTCTACCGCGCGTCGGCCGCCAGCAACGGCGCGTGGTTCTTGGACCTGGCGCTCGCCATGGACAGCGTCGGGCACTGCGACTCGGCGGTGCTCAACGCCGGCAAGACGGGGTACGTCTCCGTGTGGGACGACAACGCGCGCGACCTCGTCGCGGTGGTCAAGCACGAGCACGCCGCCACCGGCGACTTTGCCAACGACGCCGCGGCGCGCACCGTCGCCGTGGGCCACTCCATGGGCGGCTACGGCGTGCTCTACGCCGGCATCCTCGAGCCGGCGCTCTTCGACAGCATCGTCGCCATCGAGCCGGTGCTCTACACCCACGAGTCCGTCGCCGCGCGCTTCCTCAAGCTCTTTGGCCGCATCGGCGGCATGATCCTCGACGACTTTGACTCGCGCGACGACTACACCGCGTACTTCACCCAGTTCGCCCCCATCAAGGACAGCCACCCGCAGATCCTCGCCGACACCATCGAGGACGACTTGCTCGTCGCCGAGGACCGGGAGACCGGCGCCGTGCGCTACCGCACCAAGACGACGGCGTTCAACCACTTGGCGGCGTACCTCGGCTCGGCGCGCTCAACGCTCCACGGCATGGACATCTTGCGCCTGATCCGCGTCCCGGTGCTCCACGTGGTCGGCTGCGACGCCACCTGGAACCCGCCGGCGAGCGCCGCCTGGATGCGCTCCAACATCCCCGCCGACTTGTTGCTGGCCATCGACGTCCCCGGCGGCACCCACTTGCTCAACATCGAGCAGCCCGACGTCACCGTCGCCTTCATCGCCGACTACGTGCTCCAGCGCCAGGCGGCGTTCTTGCCCGTGCGCCAGAAGTGGTTGGACGCCGTGCCGCCCCACGGCGACGCCGCCGCCACCCTCGCCAAGCACAAGGAGGTCTTGGCCAGCGGCCACTACGACCAGATCGTGGGCTTCGAGTTCCTCGAGCCGATCCTCGCCAAGATCTCCAAGCTCTAGCCGCAGCGACCCCAGCACGACTTATATGAACGACCCCCCCGGCTGACTGTAGTAGTAGACGGCTGCAACTGGGCGCCTGCAGCGCGGCTCGCCCGGCGTGCACACAGGCAGCTGGCCCGCGCATCTTGCGGTCACGTGACCACCCGCCCGTCGATAAATTTCACATCGCATCGCATCGCACCCTCCACCACCACTTCATTCACAGCCAAGATGGGTGCTTCCAGGGTTACTGTTTTAAGCTACATTCACGACTTCTTGAAGAGAGACGGTTCTTTCGAGAAGACCTTGGCGAGCCTTGGCAAGGAGGCCAAGAAAAACGACGTTGCGTTGGCCGAGACCGACGCCCGCTTGGAGGACTTGGTCGCCGACAAGAACGCCGCCGCCGAAGAGTCCGGCTCTGAGTCGAGCTCCGACTCGAGCTCCGACTCCGACTCGAGCTCTGATTCCGACTCTGACTCGGACTCGGACTCTGATTCGAGCAGCTCCAGCTCAGACTCCGACAGCGAGGAAGAGGCACAAGACGAAGTAGTCGAGCAGGCTCAAGACAACGACGATACCAAGGAAGACAAGAAAGAGTCTTCTGATTCCGACTCTGACAGCTCGAGCTCCAGCTCCGGCTCCGACTCGGACTCCGACTCGGACTCTGATTCGGACAGCTCGAGCTCAGACTCAGACTCCAGCTCGGACTCGGACTCCAGCTCAGACTCTGATTCGGACAGCTCCAGCTCGGACTCGGACTCCAGCTCTGACTCAGACTCCGACTCAGACTCGAGCTCCGACTCAGACTCGAGCTCCGACTCGGACTCGGATTCTGATTCTGATTCTGATTCGGACAGCTCCTCCTCCTCCTCCTCCGCTGAGGACAGCAAAAAGAGAAACAAGTCCGACGAAAGCAGCCCCTCCAAGAAGCAAAAGGTGGACTTCTCGTCGTCGCAGACCGAGTCGATTTCGTCGAGATCCGGCTCGCCCGAGGAGACCGAGCACGTCGTGGAGACCGTGTACGAGGAAGAGTTGTTGCCCGGGCAAAGACGCCACTTTTCGAGAATCGACCGCTCCAAGATCAGCTTCGTGGACCAGGCCTTGCAGGACAACACCTACAAGGGCGCCGCGGGCACGTGGGGCGAGTTGGCCAACGAGAAGTTGACGCAGGTCAGAGGGAAGGACTTTACCAAGAACAAGAACAAGATGAAAAAAGGGTCGTATAGAGGAGGCTCCATTACCATGAGTTCCGGATCCTACAAGTTTACCGACTAGGTTTGTTTTAGACGTAATACAGGTGTTTTAGACGGGTGTAGAAAAGTAGAGAAGAGTAGAGAATAGAGGAAGAGGAGGGGTGAAGAGTGGCGAGTGCCTGTGTCGCGGTCTGTGTCGCAAGTGCTTAAAGCGTGCAGCCTTTGTCGCCGTCTGTGTCGCAAATGCGTGTCGCAAGTCGCAAGCTCGCGGCGCATCACCTTCGCGATCACTAATCACTAACCACCATCACCACTCCACCACACCACCACCACACCACCATGGCATCTCGCGGCTCAGGCGCCCCCAACTACGCCGACTTGGACCACGGGAACCTCTCGGAAGACTCGTACGACTCGGACGGGCCCGGCAGGCGCGACGACGACTACTCGTACGGCGCGCGCAAGCGCAAGCCCAAGGCCCCCGCCCCCGGCGACCAGGCAGCACGCACCAAGCGGGCGCAGGACTTCATGGACCGCGCCAAGACGGAGGTCGAGGACACGCACTTCTCGGACGAGGAGCTCATCGAGTTGAGCCCGGACGTGCCCGCCGACTACGTGCCCGACGCGGTGTCGCGGGCGTTCGGCAAGGCCGACTTCTCGTACCTCAAGCTCAAGCCCGACCACTTCTCGCGCCCGCTCTGGATCCTGCCGAGCGACGGGCGCATCATCTTGGAGTCGTTCTCGCCGTTGGCCGAGCAGGCGCAGGACTTCTTGATCACCATCGCCGAGCCCATCTCGCGCCCGTCGCACATCCACGAGTACAGCATCACCGTGTACTCGCTCTACGCCGCGGTCTCGGTGGGGCTCGAGACCGACGACATCATCTCGGTGTTGAACCGCCTCTCCAAGGTGCCGGTGGCCGAGTCCATCGTCAACTTCATCAAGGGCGCCACCGTGTCGTACGGCAAGGTCAAGTTGGTCTTGAAGAACAACCGCTACTTTGTCGAGAGCACCCAGGCCGACATCTTGCAGATGTTGTTGCGCGACCCCATCTTGGGCCCGTTGCGCACCAACCTGGACCCCGGCGAGCCGTCGTTGATCGCCAACGCCGCCCCGAAGCAGGACGACTTGACGATCCCGGGCACCGCCAAGAACCAGGCCACGGCCCCCGGCGCCGCCGCCACCGCCGCCACGGGCGCCGCCGCGCCCGAGAAAACAGACTCGGAGGACATCTTTGCGTCGGTGGTGGGCGCCAGCAAGGCCGACGACGACGACGACGACTTGGACGTGGTGCACTCGTTCGAGATCGCCCACGACTCGGTGGAGATCGTCAAGAAACGGTGCCAGGAGATCGAGTACCCCGTGCTCGAGGAGTACGACTTCCGCAACGACGCGCGCAACCCGGACTTGGACATCGACCTCAAGCCGTCGACGCAGATCCGGCCGTACCAGGAGAAGTCGTTGTCCAAGATGTTTGGCAACGGGCGCGCGCGGTCGGGGATCATCGTGTTGCCGTGCGGCGCCGGCAAGACGTTGGTGGGGATCACCGCCGCGTGCACCATCCGCAAGTCGGTGATCGTGCTCTGCACGTCGTCGGTGTCGGTGATGCAGTGGCGCCAGCAGTTCTTGCAGTGGTGCACGATCCAGCCGGAGAGCGTGGCGGTGTTCACGTCCGAGAACAAGGAGATGTTCACCAGCGAGTCCGGGTTGGTGGTGTCGACGTACCTGATGGTCGCCAACACGCGCAACCGGTCGCACGACTCGCAGAAGGTGATGGACTTCTTGCGGTCGCGCGAGTGGGGCTTCATCATCTTGGACGAGGTGCATGTGGTGCCGGCCGCCATGTTCCGGCGCGTGGTGACCACCATCGCCGCGCACGCCAAGTTGGGGCTCACCGCCACGTTGGTGCGCGAGGACGACAAGATCGACGACCTCAACTTCTTGATCGGGCCCAAGTTGTACGAGGCCAACTGGATGGACTTGGCGCAGAAGGGCCACATCGCCAACGTGCAGTGTGCCGAGGTGTGGTGCCCCATGACGTCCGAGTTCTACCAGGAGTACTTGCGCGAGTCGGCGCGCAAGCGCATGTTGTTGTACATCATGAACCCCACCAAGTTCCAGGCGTGCCAGTTCTTGATCCACTACCACGAGAAGCGCGGCGACAAGATCATCGTGTTCAGCGACAACGTGTACGCGCTCCAGGAGTACGCGTTGAAGTTGGGCAAGCCGTTCATCTTTGGGCTGACGCCGCAGCAGGAACGGATGAAGATTCTCCAGAACTTCCAGCACAACGACCAGATCAACACCATCTTCTTGTCCAAGGTCGGCGACACGTCGATCGACCTTCCCGAGGCCACGTGCTTGATCCAGATCTCGCTGCACTACGGGTCGCGGCGCCAGGAGGCCCAGCGGTTGGGGCGGATCCTCCGGGCCAAGCGCAGAAACGACGAAGGGTTCAACGCCTTCTTCTACTCGTTGGTGTCCAAGGACACGCAGGAGATGTTCTACTCGACGAAGCGCCAGGCGTTCTTGGTGGACCAGGGCTACGCGTTCAAGGTGATCACGCACCTCAGCGGGATGGAGCAGTTGCCGGACTTGGCGTACGCGTCGGCGCGCGAGCGCCGCGAGTTGCTCCAGCAGGTGCTCTTGAAGAACGAGGACGCGGCGGGCGTCGAGGTCGGCGACGACGTGGACACCAACTTCATCTCCAAGGAGCGCCGCATCAAGATGGAGATGTCGAACGCCCACCGCACGGCGGGATCTTTAGCCGGGCTCGCGGGCGGCGAGGACATGGCGTACATCGAGTACAGCAAGAACAAGAACAAGGAGCTCAAGGAGCACCACCCGTTGATCCAGAAGATGTACTACAAGAAGAAGTGAGCGGGCGGTGGGGCGCGGTGGCTCGGTGGGGCTCGTTGGTGGGGCTCGTTGGTGGGGCTCATCTCTGTGGAGGCTCGCGCGGCCGTGCCCTGGCCGCCGGGCTGACGCGATACGAGCGCTGGCAGCCGCTGGAAGCCCACCGGGCTGAAGCGATGAGCGCCTGGGGCCGCCGGGGCTGCGGGCCAAACACGGCTGACGCGCATTGTGGGAGGCCCTGTGGCGCACGCGCCGTCAGCCCCGAAGCGCATCTTCTGTCGCAGCAGGGGCCGGCACAAGTTGCCCGCCGCCGCTAGGACGCAGGGCCGGATTGCGGCCGCGGCCGTTCCAGCAGCGCTGATTAGGTTCGCCGGCCAGGGGGCTACCACACCTCTCTAACCAGAAGCGCTCGGGCGGGCTCAGGCCCGGGGCAGAAAGTAATAGACGACGTTTCAGGAGTACGGCGGAGTGGCGTAGTGGGCGCGAGTTACGGTGGGCGAAGGAGAGCGCGAGTTACGGAGAGCGAAGTTACGGGGAGCAGTTACGGCGAGAGCGCGAAGTTACGGCGAGAGCGCGAAGTTACGGCGAGAGCGCCAAGTTACGGCGAGAGCGCCAAGTTACGGCGAGAGCGCCAAGTTACGGCGAGAGCGCCAAGTTACGCAGCGAGAGATCTCGCGCTCGCCCCGTAGAAGCCGCGCTGTATGCGCTCAGCTCTCCGGCCTGCGCCCACCCCAGAGGTCGAGCCTGCGCCGCCGTCGCCGGCCTCACCGTACAAAGTATCTATTCAAGTCCCGCGCTGTTAATACACGCTACTGCTAATACGGCCACGGCCCGTGCTAGGCCGTGACAAAGTCATCAAAGTCGTCATCGTCGTCAGTGTCGCCGTCAGTGTCGCCGCAGGGGACGTCACCGCCGTCAGCGTCGGCAGTGGCGGCGCCATCACCCCCCCGCTGCGCCTCGGCCACCTGCTCGCTGTAGTTGCGGAACCGGCGCCGGTAGAGCGCCATGCTGTCGCTGAAGGCCACCGCGGTGTCCTTGTCGCCGAACCGGAGCGCTAAGCCCACCTGGAGGAGCGTCGCGCGGGCGGCCTCGCTCATCAACGGCCGGTACTCGGACCCCGGCAACTGCACCACCACCTTGTACGTGCGCACCGAGTCGGTCGGCTGCACCGTGAGCTCGCCGTCGTTGCTGCCGGCGGCGCCGTCGCCGTCGCCGTCGCGGGGGTTGTACCACACCTCGCCCCACACCGCGTCCTTGCGGAGCGTCGTCAAGTTGCCCACGCTCGGCGGCACCGTCTGCGCGTTGTAGAACTCCAACTTGGCCCGCAACCCGTCGCACGCCCGCGCCGGCGCCGTCTCCGCTATCACCTCCTGCTCCACCACCCGGACCGCCCCCCGCCACACCACGCGGTCGGGGCCTAGCTCGCCGCCGCTCACCTTTCCGGGCGCGATGCGGTACAACGTCACGTCCCGCGCCTCAAATAGCACGCTCGACACGATGTTGGGAAGATACGCCATGCTGTGGGGTCGACGGCCTGGTTGCTGGATGGCAGGTTATGTGACCGGGAAAACGGTCACGTGACACAGAAACGTGACTGAATCACGTGTCTGTGTCACGTGCCCGTGTCACGCGACCGCTGCTCCCTACACTACTTCGACGTTTTTTCACCGCAGCTGCTCCCCACCACCGCCATGTCTCTCAGTATCCTCGCCCGGGGCGTCCTGCGGGTCGCCCGCCCGGCCCTCCCGGCCATCGGCGCCGTGCGCCTCAACTCGAGCTTCGACCAGCTCAACGCGGTCGTCAAGCAGGGCAGCAAGAAGAACGCCGCCAGCCCCGCCGCCAGCAACGTCAGCGACATCAACGACCTCTTGAACTCGTCGTTGGAGTTGCCCGACACGTCGTACCTCCAGTCCAAGTCCAACCAGTACGGGCTCGGCAACATGGTGCCCAACCCGCGCGACGTGGCCAAGAACATCCGCATGAGCGGGCCGCTCACCGGGCGCACCGTCGACGTGCACTACAACAGCATCGGCAAGGCGCTCTACGAGTTGAACGGCTTGAACATCAGCAACAAGGTGCGCTACTTGCAGGGCGTGCAGAGCCGCTACATCCGCCCGGCCAAGTACAGCAAGCAGAAGCGCAGAGAGTGGTGGAGACGCAAGTTCTCGCACGGCTTCAAGGACTTGATGGCGCAGGTCAACGACGCCAGAAGAAGAGGCTACTAGAGTGTATATAGGTACGTAGTGAACAAAAGAAGTCACAGAAGAACAGACAGCAGCCCGGGAGCAGACCGGGGAGCAGACCGGGGCAGACTCGTGGCCGTAGACCAGCATAGCAGCCGCCAGAGCAGGCAGCCGCCAGAGACCACCGTCCTCTGCTTACGTACTCCATCGCCGCTCTCCCTCTCTCCTCTTCCCCGCTTACGTAAGCACCAAACTCTGCTCTATCGCCAGCGATAACGCCCACCCTCCACCGTCCACACCACCACCACCAGCACCTCTCCCCGCACGTGTCCACCGGCCGCCTGCTCGACACCCTCCCGCCGCCCGACGCTACACCCAGCGACAGCCGCGCCGCCCACCTTCCCCTCCCCCCGCCACCGCTCCGGACAACGTGGGATGTCCACCCAGAACGGCATCCCGGCCATCACCGGGCAATTGGACCACAGCAACGCGTTCCACGTCTTCCCCGCGGCGTTGCAGCCGTTCAAAGGCAGCATTCTCGCGTACGGCGCGTCGTTCGTGTCCACCTTCATCGGCTTCCCCTTCGACACCATCAAAACACGCATGCAGACGTACAAGACCTTCGACAGCTACGTCGACTGCGCCCGCAAGACGTACGTCAACGAGGGCACGCGCGGCTTCTTCCGCGGCATCTGGGCGCCGCTCATCCTGACGTCGTTCTCCAAGTCGCTCAGCGTGTCGCTCTTCATCCTCTTCAAGCCGTACACGTACGAGGCCTTGTACGGCCGGCTGCGGCCCGAGACCGTCAAGCACCCGTTGTTGCGCAACGTGCCCGTGTGCTTCGTCTCGGGGTGCATGACGGGCGCCGCCGTGTCCTTCTTCGCGTGCCCGTTCGAGTTCACCAAGATCTACGCCCAGTTGGAGAAGTTGGCCGACAACAAGGCCCGCAAGGACGCCGCCCTGGGCGTGCGCTTGGCCGCCAAGTCCGCCAACGAGCTCCCGACCAAGTCGACGGCGCAGATCGTGCGCCAGATCGTCGCCCACGAGGGCCCGCGCGGCTTGTACTCGGGCTTCAAGTACCACCTCTTGCGCGACTCCTTGTCGTCCGGCATCTACTACTCCATGTACGAGGCCATCAAGTGGTCCATGAACACCTTGATCAACGCGGACCCGGCGCAGTCGTCCCAGGCGTCCATCTTGATGGCGGGCGGCTTGTGCGGCGTCATGTGCTGGACGTTGGTCTTCCCCATCGACACCACCAAGTCGTTGGTCCAGAAGGACATGGTCACCAACATCTTGCGCAAGTCGCAGGGCATGGCCGAGCTCCCCGCCAAGCACCGCTCGTTGCAGAAAATAGACAGGCGTCTGTACAGAGGCTTGGGGGTGTCCATCACGCGCTCGTTCATCGTCAACATGGTGTTTTTCAGCGTGTACGAGGCAGCAATGACGTACATCGGGTAGATAGACCGCGGCACGACGCCGCCGGGCGGCTCGCCGGAGCCGCCCGTCAATAGAAGCATTACATGACCTTTTCGTGCGTTACGTGACCTTTTCGGGGGACGTATACCGGGCGATGCGTTTTACCGGGCGCTGCGTTTTTCGCAGCCATTCTTTTTCGCGGCTATTGGCTGCAACCACCTCCACACGGCCAATGGCATGCGAGCAATAATGTACAATTTACCGGTTATATATTACAGACGAGGCAGACCCGGCACAGCGCGGCGTGTCAATTAGTGTCTGTTTCGTGGCCTGCCTCTCTCCTCGTCGCTCTTCCGACTCTTCTTTCTCTTGGGGTCTTCCTCCAGCAAAAGCTCCTTCATGCTGCTCTTCAACGGCGACTTCGACCGCGTGCGCAAAGCAGGATGGTCGCTGGCGCTCTTCCAGTCCTCGGGTCCCTTGGCCATCGTAGGCGAAAGCTCGTCTCGGGGCTTGCGAGAGCGCACCACCTTTTTGGGAGACGTCACCGGCTCATACAAGTGACCGCTTCTGAGGGATCTTCTTGGCTCGAGCTCGACCTCATCGATGTCTAGCCCAAGAACCCTTCTTTTCTTGTGCTCGTTTGCTTCGCTGGCTTTGGAGTCCGCAGCCGAGCCTTCGGGCGCCGCCCCGTCCCTTTTGTCATCCTCGGCCTCCGCTTCTTCTGACCCATCGCCCGTCAAGTTCAGTTCGTTCTCAGATTCACCGTCATGTTCAGTCTCGCCCTCTTCGGTTTCGATTCCGTGATCTGAGCCAGATTCATGCCCGGGATTGAAATCGTGGTCCGCCTCGCTTTCGGAAGCAGTGCCCACTAGGTTCTCTGCACCAGAATCGACTTCTCCAGTCCTTGTAAGCTGCTCGTCTGCCGAGGCTTCTTTCAAAGTCCGAGTCTGCGAACCAGAATCTGTGCCCGCCTCTTCGACAGTCATATCACCTGGAGTGTTCATTTCGGTTTCAGGGTCAAGCTCAAGTTGCACAACTTCTTGACTCAGTGCACCACCCAAGTCACCCTCGTCTTCGGATGCGGCCGTATCAACCTCGCTGGAAGTGAAATCATCTTCCTCAATTGCAACACTCTGCTCCTCTTGAGGAGACTCCGACTCGAGCCCATCGAAATGTACATGATGTATTTCCTCAGTTTCGGAAGACACCTTCTCGCTGTCGCTATCAGCATCTTGCTCCAGTTCGCTGCCAACTGGGTCGAGAACTGGAACTCTAATCAGATCCAGCCTTGCCTGTTTGATGTACCGAGCTGGGTTCAAAAACCCGAAATAAGTCTTGATCCTCTTGAATGCCGATTCATCCTCTCCTTCTCTTTTTCTTTTACTGCCTGAACTGACCTCTGCTTGAGAAGTGGCCGGCTCTTCGTTCACAGCAATCTGATCCGGCGATTCGGCTTCTTTTTGGCCCGATTCTTCCCTTTCAAAGTTACTCTTGTCCACCTCATATTCGTAGGTTTCAGTGATCACTTCGGCCTGTGTACTTGGTTCGATGACTTCGGTCGGAAGCAAAGACTCTTCGGCTGCAGTTGCATCACCGAAAACCGCAGTTTCAACGCTCTCGATTTCAGTGATAAGTATGAGAGGGGTCCTACCTCCCTCATGATCGGTAGCATCGGCAGTTGGCTCCTTTGATTCAACCATTTCGATACTCGAGGGAATGAGAACTTCCTCCGCAAAGCCCTCATAGTTCTCAGTTATACGCGGCGAACTGTGCAGCTGCGCGATTTCGTCCATTTCCATTTCTTCATCCAAAGCGTTTGCTGAGGCTTCCTCCAGAGAGAGCTCTCCTCCCTCCGGGGTAAATTCGCTTGCTTCGACAGGTGCGGTTATTACTTCCCCAGTTTCCATTTCTGTATCACCATTTTCTTCTGTCTCACGGAGCACTTCTTCATAGATGTCGTGTTCTTCTGCACCGTTCACAATTGCTTCTTCGAGAACCGGCAACTCGTGCACTTGAGTATCCATCTCGTCTTCCTGCGCTTCGAAGACTTCCAAGCTCGAGTTGCCCTCGGAGATCTCAGTCTTGACAGTATCTATGGTGTAGTTCGAGCCTGTCAATGCGGGGTCCTTGCTTACTTCGGTTGGTGGGACCGGAATGCTCTGGTTCAGCTCTTCTCCAATAGCGGAATCATCCAAGCTCACGGACACTTCTTGTACACTTTCGTCCACCAGCTCCATACTAGGTTCGCGATCGATATAGCTGACAGAGTCTGAAATTGCTCTCAGAACCTCCTCCTCCAAATTGATATCACCCTCGTGTTCCCGGCCAACACTCTCAATCAAACGGTTTGCTATGGCCTGGACCTGAGAAAAATCGACGCCAAGGACCTCATTTTCAGCTTGGAGGCTTCCATTTTCATTCTCGTTGGGCGCAGCGTAATGCATTTCGCTTGTAGTGGCTTCAGGCGACGAACCGTGGCGTGGTGTGCCTTCGTCGTGCTGGCTCCGGGAATCTCCTTCGAGTTTGGCCTCAGCCTCTGCGTCTTCCACGTCCACCAGCTCAGAGTTGCTGATAGCACGGGCTGCTTCGTGCAACGTTTCACTTTCAGCGTTTGAATCGCTTTCATGAGCCGCTTCCAGCACGACCGTATCGCTTTCATTCTTGCCAACCTTGCGTTCCACCTCATGTTCCTCTTTTCTCGATTCTTCCTCCTCTCCACTTGTCTCTTCCTCTTCATCCTCCTCGTCATCCACAACGATGGAGTCAAGAACGGGAACTTCGATGGGTGACAGCTCTTTCTGTTCGCTGCCATCCACATCGATGTCACTGCTCAACTCGTCCAAAAAGTTTCCTTCATTCAATTGTATCTTGGCACTTGACAAGTCATCGTTCGAAGAGGAGTCTCTGGTCTCTGGGTCGTAGAACGCAGTCCTGTTGGGCGAGGATCCGGCCTTGAGTTCGTCTTCCAAAGGAGCAACAGAAGTCAAGTGTAGGTTGTACTTTTCACTGATCTTCGAAAGAGTGTGTAGCACCTCTTCGGGGCTCTCCTCTTTGACTGTCTTGAAAAGAGGAACCAGAACCGGTTTGGGCTCTCGTTCTTCGAACGCCCACGGCTCTTTGTCCGGCTGTTCTCCAATTGGTTCCTCGTCTGCCAAAGATCCTTCGGTCAAGTTCTCGAAGTCGGCATCTCCCACCACCATGTCCTTGGTGTCACCGGACGAAGATTGCGCTTCGTTTGCATCTGCAAAATCTGAAACATCTTCGATGGCAGGCGACTTTTCCTGAGACTCGGCCACGTCGTCCACCACTTCCACATCACTGACATATCCAGACTCTTCTGCATCAAGAGCAGAGGCGCCTTCAGCTTTTGTCTTGTCGACAGGCAGCTGGGAGCCAAATGCAAGGCCAGCCAATTCAAGCTCTTTTAGGCGTTCATCCTTTGTAGGTGGATACAATTGATGGTCAAACTGAAAGAAAGGATTCACGTGGTCAGTTGCTGGAGACTCAGACCCACCTTCTATGCCGGCCATCGATTCCGATGCCTGAGCCTCGTCTTCTCCTCCACGGTCTAGATTTTGACCTTCGCGTAATTCTGTCGGCACCTCAGCTTCCTCTTTAGCACCGGAGGGCTCCAATGGTTGATTGTAATCGCCTGTATTGCGGAGCAGCTCCAACGAATCATATGGAATGGAACCATCGTACTTGGTTTCAGCATCACCAAGTGCCGAATGGTCAGCCATTTCCCCAGTCGCAGCATCCTCGAAATGGTGGAAGTCCTCGAAAACGTCTTGGGAGTCTCCCAAGTGACTATAGCTGACATTCTGTACTTCTTCCTCGTCCTGCTGGCTACCATCGAACGCCTCAGCATCCTCAATGTCGTCGTCTTGGTCATTTTCTACTTCAAGCTCAACCTCTGCGTCGGCCTCAAAGTCTTCGCCACTTTCCCCAGTTTCTTCA
Source organism: Suhomyces caryicola (assembly GCA_030568635.1). Classification (NCBI taxonomy): domain Eukaryota; kingdom Fungi; phylum Ascomycota; class Pichiomycetes; order Serinales; family Debaryomycetaceae; genus Suhomyces; species Suhomyces caryicola. The sequence continues at coordinate 58,638 of JAJMGG010000009.1, read as the reverse complement.
AGCTCCCGCAGGTCTTGCTCGCTGCTGCCGAGATCCTCCGACTGATCGTCGCTAGCATTCTCATTGGGCTCGATGATGTTTTCACTATTCGCAACATTCTGGCCGTTGTGAGTGCTATTCCAGTTCAACAACTGGTGAGCAATCTTTGTAGTTGTAGCTAGCTCGTCTTCTTCATCGGAATCTAGAACAACAATTTCTTCGTTATGGTCCTGAGGCGCACTAATTGCTTGCGGGTGGTTGTGGAGGTTGCTGAAGTGGTTAGGCTGATGAAAAGAGCCACTTGAGGCTGGTCCGGATTGGGAAGTGTATTGCGGTGGAGCAACGTCCTCTTCCCCTTCATCTTCATCATCATCTTCTTCTTCTTCATCATCTTCTTCATCCACATCAACATCAACGTCTTCTTCTTCTGCTTCTTCTGCGTCTGCAGCTTCTTCTTCCTCTTCTTCCTCTTCTTCTTCTTCCTCTTCTTCTTCTTCTTCCCCTTCTTCTTCTTCTTCTGCTTCTTCTTCCTCACTCACTTGATTGTCCTGTCGTATCATGTGGTTCACCTGGGAGAGTCTGGGCCTGCCATTCTGTACGCTGTACGCGACGGAAGCAGACTGTATAGGCAAAGGAGCGTTTGAATCTTCAAATTGGTTGGTTGCTGGCTGGAACCCATGATATTGAAGGTCCTTTGTCTGGATCGAGTCTACCAATTCGGCATCCAAGTCTTCCACATGGTCCAAACCGTTGATCTCATCCATTTCGTCCAACTCCCCGTCAAGTTCATCGCCTATAAACGTGTCGTCCTGAAACTGTGCTCCTTCGCTCTCTTCGCCGTCGTCTTCGTCTTCATCGTTCTCTTCATCCTCTTCCTCGTCTTCTTCTTCGACTTCACTGGATTCGGCTTCGTTCATGGCCGCAAACCTCTGAACTGAGCTCATCATCGAAGGTCTCTGCGTTTGCAGCACTGGGGGCGGTCTGGGCTGGAAGTCAATTTCTTCTGGCTCCGAGGACAAGATTTCTATCACATCTGAGTCGTCAGCGCTGTGTTCCTCTTCCTCTTCCTCTTCTTCTTCGTCTTCTTCTTCGTCTTCCTCTTCGTCCTCTTCGGCCTCCTCCACTCCAGATGGCACCTTTTCGGCCATTTTGAGCTCCGTCTCACCGTCGTGTCTTGATTTCAAGAAGCTGTCCAACTTTTCGAACTCTCCGTCGTTGATGCGTTCTCGGTATATCGCTCTGAGTCTCTCTTCCTGGCTATTGCGCTCGTTCACCGCGTTCAAACGCTTCACCTCCTCCTCCTGACTTCGGATCAAGCTCCGGGACCGCGTGTCTATTGTGTCGATCCATTTGAGCAAGTCCTCCGGGTCGTTCTTGGGCTTCAAGGTCCGCCTGGCTTTGACCACTCGAAATGTGTCGTCGAAATACGAGCTCTTGAGGACGCTGTCGCTGTTAATTGAGTGGCTGGCGGGGTCCTTTGGCTTTGCCGCCTTCTCGTCTTCGCGGACTATTCTCTTCGTATTGAACGGCGATGGAAATGTCCCCATGTTTGCTCCATGAGTTTGTCCTACGGCCTGGCACAATTTGTTCATATCGCAGCACCCGGTCACGTGCGGGACACCAGTAGGTGACAGGTTCGCCAGGGTCGTGTGGGGACCAACGTATACCAGAGCTGGCCTGGCTGGCACGCCGTGCAGACCACGGGGGCTCGTGGGCGCAGTCAAGCCGAGCGTGGCTCGCTGAGGAGGTGCTAGAGGTGCTGGACTGCTGGACGTGCTGGTGCCGGCGCTCAGTTTTGTGGGGCACCCGCATCAGGCGGTGTGCTGAATTTTGCACCCATCAAAAACGGTCGGCAGAGTTCCGGCCATTGAAGACTGGTGAGCAACGAGGATGAGACAGAGAGCTGGCCAGAAAGAGGTCAAAAGGTCAAAAGGTGAAAGAGGTCAAAATGTCAAAATGTCAAAGGTCAAAGGTCAAAAGGTAAAAGGTCAAAAGGTCAATACGTCAGAGGTGAGGTTAGGGGGCCAGGGAAGACAAGAAGGCGCTCTGCAAAGGCACCCGACTCGCACGACCCATAATCTTGGTGAGTGAAGGACTGCCCGGCCACCGCCGGCCAGTCAGGCATCCGTATGCACCGCCATCGCCGCCAGTCACAGTCGTCCTTGTACCGCCAGCCTGCGAGCTGCTTTAGACTTTCAGCACAATCGTCTTTCGATCAGAGTCTGCATCGATTCGAAGGCACGCACGCAGACTGCGATTAGCGGGCGAGGCTACTACGGCCGACGTCAGCAGTCGTACGTCTCGAGACGCGATGGCCGAGCGAGGAGCGTCGTGCGTAGGAGTGTGACAGTGACTGGACAGGCCCCAAGGATTAGCGATTAAGGTTCAAAAAGAAATAAATAGGCAGATGGGGAGCAAATAGCGGCTACCGGAAGGGGAGGCCCCTGGAACGGAGGCCCTGGAACGGAGCCACTGGAACGACTCGCAGCGATACGCAGACGTGAAACTGCGACCAGGCGTTCACGCCGGTCCAGCCATGGTCCTGCGCTGGTGGAGACGGCCCGACACGCCCAGCCTGGAGCCTGAACCTCGCCGTTCGCCTGCAAATGCCGTGCTTGCTGGGACGAGACGTCCTGCGGTGCGGGAGCCGCAGGGCCAGCACGCAGGAATTGCGCATGCAAGGCCCCGGTGGAAGCTGCGTCTTGCGAGCCTTCGGCATGCGGAGCCGGGTGAAATTGGCACGATCGAGAACCGCCGGCGCCGCGATGGTTTGGGGGCGGCAGTTCTGGGGCGGCAGTTCTGGGGGCGGCAGTTCTGGCTGGGAGTTTGGCAGTGGGTTTGGCAGTGGGCTGGTCCGGCGCACTGGCGACGTGCGGGCGCGGCTCAGCGGGCTGGGGAACACGGGGAGCCTGGAGAAACGTGCGGCGCGAGCCCCCCGGCTGCCCAGCTCTTATCTTCCGTCGGAGCGGCCCCCCGGTGTCACGCTGGACCGGCGCGGTGAATTAGGTTTGCATTGTTCGCTGCCTCCGGCGACTGGTGAGGAAGAACCTAAAGACCCCGGGTGGAGAATCTGTCTAACGTGGAGACAATGCGCACATCTTTCGGTGCAAGTCTCGCAACCAGCAGCGGGGACACAAAACTGAGGGGAGCAAGGGCGTTCGAGACGCCTGGAGTGGCACCATTGGAAGGGGGGACCCGGCCAGTGGCGATGCGTCTCTGCAGTTACATGTACAATTACAGGTGCGTTGGATTAGCTTTCCACAGGGGCTCATCCGCTGGTGGGGCTGGAGAGGCTGGGAGTGGGGAGAGAAGTTGGAGGGGCTTGGTGGTGGTGGTGGTGGTCGCTGGCGGTGGTCGCTGGCGGTGGTCATTCGGGGGTCCTTCAGTCGTCGTTCCGTGGCCGTGGCGGTGGCCGTGGCGGTGGCCGTGGCGGTGATCTTTGGCCACCTGGGATCGCCGCTGAGCTTGGGGCCTCCCACCTGGACCAGCAAATGTTCCGAAACCCAGCGCTCGTACTGGGGGGCGCCTGGCCCCCCACATGCACCGACGTTGGGTTTCATGTTCTGGCCCTCAGCCTGGTCCGGCCGCCGGCCGCCGCCGTAAGTGTGCCGTTTGTGTCAGACAGAAGCATTTTGACAAACAAATAGCGCTGTGGGCGCATGCACCGCCGGCCGGAAACAATCGATTGCTGTTCCCCGGGCTCGCGGCCCCAGCGCCCTTTTTTCACACCCAAATCTCCAGAGCGGCGCCCGCTGCCTCTGCCCTGTTCAGATTGGGAAGAACCTGCCAGACAGACTAATTGGCCTTCCCTCCGCCGCAGATATTTCCTGGGCACGGAGAATATTATCTCCATTTCATCTATTCCTGCCCTTGCGGCGGGTATTTTCTGGCGATCTCTGGGTGACACCGGGCGCCCCGAGCACTATAAGAAGGCGGGCGTCCCCCCCTCTCTCCAGCGCTCTGGTCCCCCCACCACCAGCCAGCATGACCGCAGAATCCGCCAGCCTCGAACACGACCCCGAGTCCCAGCCCTTGGAGACCTACGAGAGAAGAGGCGACACCCTCGTGGCGTCGCCCGCCAAGAACCACATGATCGCCTTCTTTGGCGAGTTCTTTGGCACCTTCATCTTCTTGTGGACCGCGTACATGATTGCCCAGAACGCCAACCAGGACCCCAACATCCCCAAGCCCGGCGGCGGCTCCGACCCCGCGCAGTTGATCATGATCTCGTTTGGCTTTGGCTTTGGCGTCATGGTGGGCGTCTTTATGTTCTTCCGCATCTCGGGCGGCAACTTGAACCCGGCCGTCACCCTCACCTTGGTGCTCGCGCAGGCGGTTCCGCCCGTCAGGGGCGCCATCATGGTGGTGGCCCAGATGCTCGCGGGGATGGCCGCCGCCGGCGCCACCTCCGCCATGACCCCCGGGCCCATTGCGTTCGCCAACGCCTTGGGCAGCGGCGTCTCGCGCTCCCGCGGCGTCTTCATCGAGGCCTTTGCCACCGCCATCTTGTGCTTGACCGTCTTGTTGTTGGCCGTCGAGAAACACCGCGCCACGTTCATGGCGCCGTTCGTCATTGGCATCGCCTTGTTTGTCGGGCACTTGATCAGCGTGTTCCCCACCGGCGCCGGCTTGAACCCGGCCCGCTCCTTTGGCCCGGCCGTCGCGGCCAAGAGCTTTCCCGACTACCACTGGATCTACTGGGTGGGCCCCATTCTTGGCGCCGTCATTGCATTCGGCATCTGGAAGGTGCTCAAGTTGTTGAACTACGAGACCTGCAACCCGGGCCAGGACTCTGACGCGTAGGCGCCAGCAAGGGCGTAGAGCAAGCCCCGCCTAGAGCCCGCCCATGGAACTGCGCCCGCCCAGAGCACAGAGCCGCCTAGAGCACAGAGCCGCCTAGAGGCCCAGCGCACCGAGCCAGTGCCGGGCTACACGCCGCCCGCGACCCCTGCCGCACTAATCCCCCCGCGGCGCTGCTCCGCTGAAACACTCTTATTTTCGAGCCCGCACTCTGCGAACGACGCTCCTTCCCTTCAGTAGTGATTAATAATGCACACCAAGTCGTATCTCTCCGTGCGGGCGCTCTTTACGAGCCGGTGGCCTGCCACCGCCCGCCGCTCCTGCACCAGCTTCCGTTTTGGCACCACGGCCCGCGGCGGCCTGGATAATTTCCCTCGAACGGGCCCAAAAATTATTAATTTTCTTGGGGCGTGCCAGATCTTCTCTGATAGTGTTGCGAGCACGCGGACTCATAACCCCCGTCCCCAGATTCCAGACGTTTAAAGATACCGCAGCCGGCAGCGACTCACCGGCGGCTCACCGGCCGGCTGGCTCTTCCAGATGTATGCATTGGAATAAATAAGATAAATAAGTAACTAGAGCCGGCGGCCGGGCCGGCGGTCGGGACGGCGGTCGGGAAGGCGGTAGTGCCGGCGTGGCAGCGAGGCCTGCATGAGTAACGGGGCCTGCGTTTCTGGCTGCATTCTGGCCTGCGCTGAGAGCTGCGTTTCGGAGGACCCGCGGTGTGCGTGTGGTCGTCGCTCAGCTCGGAGCTTCTTTGTCAGCTTTGCAGACTTCTTTGTCAGCCTGACTTCTCTGTCAGCTCGCATGCGCTCAGCTCTTGGTGAGGTTCATGTCGCTCATGGTGAAGAGCAAGTCGTCGTCGTAGTCCTCCGCCGAGTGGCTGTGCGCGTGCTGCGCTTCGTTGCGCCGGCTGCGCATGTTCTCGCCGTAGTAGTTGGCGCCGTCGTCCTCGTCGTCGTCGTCAAACACGTTCTCGTACTGGATCGACCTTGTTTTTTCGTATCTCGACGGCGTGGTCGCCAACCCGGAAACGACGGCGTCTCTTCCGCCGGGGTTGCTCTTGCTGTCTCCGCTGGTCACTCGGTCGTTGCCTCTGTACGCCGCGTCGCCAGCCGCGTCGCCGCCGCTGCCAGCCTCGCCACCGGCACCGACGCCGGCGGAGGCGAGCGCGCCGGGCCCGCTGCTGCTCTGGATCACCGCCTGGGCGTTGGTGGTGTAGATCACGGGGTTGGCGGCCATCGAGCTGGTCGTGGTGGCCTTCAAAAACGACGCGTTGGCGTAGCTGTTCTTCCGCGAGTGGCTGTCCTCCTGCTCCTGCGACGACGCGCGGCTGTTGCGGTCAATGATGTACGTTGGCGAGCGGTCCCGCAACCTGGAAGAGATCGATTGCAAATGCGAGTTGTCGTACGACCCGGGAGGCGAGTACATCGAGTGAGACGACTTGCGGCTCGAGTTGCGCGAGCCGGTGATCCCAAACCCGCTCCCGGAGCCGCTGCCCACATGCGGACTGTGGAACGTGACGCTGGCACTCACGCTGTCTCCCAACTGCTGGTGCTGGTTCTTCAAGAGCTGGAACCGGTTGAGCGCGTCTCCGGTGGCCGGCGACGTCGAGTTCTTGCTTTCGGACGAGAAGCGGAGGTCCGTCTTGCTGTCGATCATACGCACAAAGTCGCTGATGTCGTCTTCAATGTACAATCCGCTCATTGGCGCTCCCGACGACGTCAGACCCGCGCTGGTGCCCAAGATGGAGCCTTCGTTGGCCGCTCCGGTGGATGAACCCGCCCCACCGAGTGAGCTGTGCCTGATGCTTGTGTTGGAAAACCTTCTGCTGGCCCGGGAGCCAAAGGACGACGAAAACCGAGGAGTGTTCCCGGTCCCCGTGCTCTCGATATTCGAGAATATGTGGTCGTCCGCCTGCAAGTTGGAGCCGTGGGACGAGGACACCGAGCGAGGCAACGGCGAGTTGTAGATGTTCATCGCAGTGGGCGTGGCGTTGGAGTTCGAGCTGGACACAGGCGCAGCAGCAAAGCTGTGGGTGGACGAAGTGCTGCTACGCGGGTTCCTGAGCATGGCCGCCAACGAGGCGTTCGAGGTGGACTTGTTGCTGGTGATGGAGACGCGTCTTTCCAAGGAAAACCCCCCCGTGTTTGTCGGGGTGTTTGAGGCTGTTGGGGGCGAGTTGCTGATCGAGCCAACCTTGAACGGCTGTATCGAAGGGCGCTGCGGGACCGGGGTGCTGGCCTTCTTGGCTGGGGCCGGATTGTTGCCTGACGAGCATGGCGAGACCGATATGGATGTGTGGCTCGAGTTCGAGAGGCGCTTGAAGGGAATGGCGGACGGCTCGACGGCGGGGAGCACCTTGGAGGAGGACTCCGGGTCCTCGCTGATGGAGGAGAACTTTTCTCTGTCTTCCAAGCTGTCTCTTTCCACGCTGTCTCGCTCGACGCTTTCTCTGCCCAGGCTTTCTCTGTCGATGCTGTTGCGCTTGGGGGTGACGGTGTCCATGGAGATGAACTGGGTGGACAAGACCTCCTCGTTGTCGTGCACGATGAAGTCGTGGTGGTTTCTGTAGGCGATGGAGACCTTCAAGGTGCCCAAGGTGGTTTGGATGGGCTGGAACTGTTTCTGGTTGACGTGGGACTCGGTCGTGAGCATCTGGTGCGGGATGATGGACTTGGACAAGCCGATGCGGCCCTTGGAGCTGATGGGCTGCTTGCCGTCCAAGATCTTGTTGCCCAAGGACAACTTGGCGTTGGCCAGCAAGCGCTTCTTCAACTTGTAGGCGGGCATCAAGCGCGAGAAGCCGTAGATGCTGCGGAAGAGGATGATGGCCTGCTTGTAGATGAGGGGCAACTCGTCCACGATGGAGCCGGAGACGGCGCCCGGGTCGAACTCGATCAACCAGCGCTCCAAGACGATCTCGTTCTTCTTGGAGCCGGACTTGGCGACGGTCCAGTTGTTGCCGGCGTCGTCGCGGAGCACCACGGTCTGGCTGGGCGTCAAGGAGCGCAAGTCGAGGTACGTTTCGATGATCATGGGCGGGATGGCCGCGATGTCGGCGCACAGCTTCCAGAGGCGCAAGTCGTCCTTGGAGACGTCGCCGCCCGAGTGGAGGTGGAGGTTGAACCACTTGTTGGTCTTGCTGGCCGGCAGGGCGTCGCTCCTCGGCCCCGGCAGCGGGCCCGGCAGCGCGCGCGGCGTCTCCGCCAACGTGCGCGCCTGCAACACGACCTGGACCGCCTTGAAGAAGAAGTTCTGCACCACCTGGGTCAACTTGGCGTTCTGCTTCTTGACAAACGGATCGAGGTGGTGCTTCGCAATGGAATCCGCGGAGTACATGGTGGGCCTATCAGACAGACGGGACGGACGCGGAGGGCTCGGTGGAGGGGGGCATATAACGTGGAACGAGCGGCGGCTGGGCGGTGGGGTGGAAGAAGGAGATGGGGGTCCTTAAATGTTGTGGAGGTGGTTGTAGGGGACGATACCACCGGGGCGTGTGCAGGAGCCGTTGTGGGCGGTCACGTGACACGGGTCACTGGCGGCGTCACGCCGGCGCGCGTTTGGGTGCGCGGTTGCCGGGGGAATGGCGGGGGAGGCAGAGAGGGACGAGGCAGGGAGGGATGAGAAGCGGGAGCGGACGAGAAGCGGGAGCGGGACGAGAAGTGGCAGGGAGCACAAGCGGCTGCTGGCGACTGGGGGAGCTATGGGCGGCTGTCAGCAGTGGCAGCGGGAGGTGCTGTGGCCGCGGGAGGCGTGGACCCAACCCCAGCGAGCGCTCGCGGGTTCTCTCGCGGGACGCTCGCACGAGCACACGAACGCTGCCGCGATTCCTCGCTGGAACTCGCGACTTCTCGCTGGAACTCGCCACACTCTGAGCCCCCTCCGCCACAGCACCACACTGCGACCGTCAAAAACCCTGCCCAACACTTTCGTGCATGGTGACTGCAGAATTCCGCGAGGGGGCACTGGGCCTTATCGGCGGGGGATAGACGGCGCCAGCCACGGGGATGAAACTGGATGAGTCACGAGGGCAGCGAGCGACGGTAGCTGGGGGGAGGTGAGTGACCGCGTTGGCGATGGAAGGAGTCAGCGACGGCAAAGAGTCAGCGACGGCAAAGAGTTAGCGACGGCCAGCGGGCTGTTTCGCTCACCGCAGCGGTACCTGCTTCTCCCTCTGCGTCTCCCTGTGTCTCCCTCTGCGTCTCCCTGTGTCTCCCCGCCTTCTCCCTATGGGTCTCCCTGTGTCTCCCTGTGCCTCCCTGCGTGCTCCCCTATATCCCCCTGCCTCTTGGGGCCCTCGCGGCTCTCGCAGCGTCCCAGCGGTGCTGCCGATAACTCCGGCCTCGCTAGAGATGTCGCTAGAACGGGCGATTGTGCGCACGCGTCCTACTGATATGCCCTACCCCCTGTCCCCCACCCACTTGCCACTTCCCCAGCCCACACCCAAGTGCTCTGCGAAATCGCTACCAGCGCTCCTTACTCCACTGACACCTCAGCCTCCACTTCAGCCTCCACTTCAGCGCTCCTCCGAAACGTCTCCTTACACTTCTCCCCCTCTATCATGTATTCTCTATTCTATCGTTTTCGCTAGCGCTGGATACGCGGCGCAAGCAACATGCTTCTCTGCATCTCTCTGCGGTCGCCGCCGTCCTCGTAAGCCTCCGCCAACTGCCCGGCCGTCAACTTGGTCTCTCTCAACCTCGCAACACTCAAGGCCATCTTCGTGCTCATCTGCTTCCAGATGTTGAAGTCGCCAGGAAACATGAGACTGCTCTTCTGCCACAACCGGTCGCCACACCCCAACCGCTCGTTGATCTCGCTCAAGAGCTTCACAGACATCCGGTGTGTGTCTTTCACAAGCTCGTCCAACCGGAGCCCTTCGAGCTCTTCTTTCACCGGCTCAAAGTACTCCTCGATATTGTCCACCACGGAAATCGCCCCGAGCGTCAACACAACCACCAAGCTCGACCCGTGCTCCTCGATGAAGGTGAAAAGCTGCTCCACAGCAGCTTCCTTGGTCTCCTCCGTGCCGTACGCATGAAGTATCTGCGCAATCAACGTAACAATCCGCTCGGACCCGCTGTGCTGCCCCAAGATCTCCCGTAGCTGGCCCAACGCCTGATTGAAGTCGTTGGTAAAGAAAAGCGCCAACCCGATCACAGCCCTCGAAGACAACTCGATCTGCTTGGTCTGTTCGTCCGCGGTATCTTCTTCGATCAAGCTGATTGCGAATTGCGCTGTTTCAAGTGCAACGCCGTAGTCCTCCATCGCGAGGTGGATCCGGGCCAACTGAGCCTTGGCCTGCGCGTATTGCTTGAGGGTGGCCACGCTCTCCGACCTCTCGTACTCCGCCTCGAGTTCCTCGACAAGTCGCGTTCCGATCCGGATCCCATTGTTGAAGTCCTTACACCTCTCGCTCACTGTCAACGCCACCTGCAACCCACGGACACTCGATGGGGCGTGTTTCAAGTACTTCTGCATGGCAAAGTTGGCCACGCTGAACTCCTGTGCGGCTTCGATGTCGCGCGGATCGCTGCCGTGGCTCAAGTGCTTCTCGAGAATCGAGAAGCCGTACAAGAACTGCGCCAACGGAAGACGTCCGTTGGACAACACAAAGGCGTGCGTGAACAACCGTGCTGCCTTCTCTTCGTCTCCGCTGAGCTTGACAGCCATGGCTTGACCCAACCACGACCGTGCATCCGAAGGTGCAGTCGACTGTGCCCGCAAAAACGCCTCCAGCGCCAACTCGCCGTCGCCGTACCTCAAGTACAAGGCCGCCAAGTTAGTCCAGATCCCAGCGTTTCGAGAGTCCAACGAAATGGCCTTGATGAAACAGTGCTGCGAAATCTGCGGGTGACTCGAAGCATAGGCATTTCCAAGCGCGAGCCAGAATCCCGAGTTGTTTCCCTCCAACTGAATGGCCTTCTTGAGATACAAAATGGCTCTTTCCCGGAAGCTGGCGTCGTCGACAACATTATACGCCTCGCTGTACGACAACCCGAGGTTGTAGTAGGCGACCGATGTCAAGTACTTGCTGACCTTGGCCGGCAAGTACTGCACGCCCGCCTTGGCGGCGAGCACGATGAACGACAAGACCAGCTCCACGCAACGTCCATCGCGGTAGGCCTCAACGGCCCGCGCAAGCTCGCCGGCTTCGTTCATCTCCTCGACGTCTGACTGGATGTCGATGTCGGCAAAAAGATCCTGCAACAAGTCGAGTGGAAACAGCTCGATCTGCTCCTCGATCAACAAGAATGTTCTCAAGCACTCGCCCAACGACTTCCACAAGTTGGGAGAATGGCGGTTGCTCTGCTTGTGGCGCTGGATGAGCTCCAAGGCCATAACACTCGAGCGAACGGCACGGCCAAAGAAGCCGCCGTCGATGAGCCGGTTGGCATTTTCAATGTACGAATCGTAGAGTGACGCCACAATGCACTCCTCGCCCGGCTGCTTGGACAAGGCTTGTTGGAGAAGCGCAAGGCCCTCGTCAAACTCGCCCATTTTGCAGAGCACGAGCCCGAGCATGAAGTGGCACACCCACAGCGAGTCGCCGAGCTCCATCGTGTGGCGGAACACACGCACGGCGGCGTCGAGACGCCCACAGTTGTAGTATGCTTCACCCAAGCCGAGCCAGCACTGCACGTCCATGGTGGTCATGCGCAACGCGGTCTGGAACCATTCGACGGCCTTGGGGTCGTCCTGGCGGTTCAACGCCGCGCACCCCAACACGCGGTACGGCCACGAGCAGTCGGCGTCCTCTTGCGAGTTGCTGAAGAGAATGCGCCGTCCGCTCTCCGACGCCACGATGCGGTTGCACAACACCTCGGCCACCTCCCACTCATTCTTCTGCGTGAGGTCCTCGACCAAAAATTTGGCTGCAGCCACCTGCTCGACGTCCAATTCGATGGCTTTGTAGAAGCACTTCTGTGCCTTGCTCTTTTCGCCGTAGTGGTTCTGTAGCACCGAACCAAGGAGTGTGTACGATGCGGCGTGCTTTGAGTAGTCCTTCACCGCCAGAACCAACTGCGTGTACGCCTCGGACACGTACTGCGCATTCGAGTCGTCTTCCAAGAGGTAGCTCTTGGCGATCCGCCAGCGCAACACGGCGCGGGTCTCGCCGCTCTGCAAGTCGGGGCCCTTGACAGCCTCCAACGCCTGCTGCAAGTTGGCACGGCCCTCGCCGTACGCGCCCAATTTGACCAAACACCAACTGTACTCGCTGAACGCCTGCAGGTGGCTCGGGTCGTCAGTGTAAACCTGCCAGAACAACTCCTTGGCTTCCTCGACCTGGTTGCGTTCGACCAAGATGAGCCCCTTGCCGACCTTGGCCTCCGAGTTGTGCGGGTTGCCGCTCAACACACGGTCGTACAACTCGAACGCCTTGGGGAAGTTCTTGGGCGCCTCGTCATACGTGTAGATGATGGCCAACGAGCACAAGACGCTTTCCTTGGTCTTGTCTAAAAGGAGCCCCAAGCTGCGCTGGTTGTCCGCGAGGATCGAGATCAGTTGTCGGCAGTTGGAGGAGCCCTCCTGGTACTCTTTGGCATGGATGTAGTAGGCGGAGAGGATGCGGCGGACGAGGAGCGAGCCCTTGGACCGTTTGAACCCTTCGAGGAGCATCGCCAACACCTGGGCAGGCGGAAGGGTTGTCGAGGACACGGCGCCCGAGTCGGTGTCGTCGTCGTGCTTTGCGGTTTCCAAGATGCGAGCGTCCTCGTCGGCAACGTCTTCGTCGTCGTGCAGCAGTTCCTTTTTAGGTGCCCTGTGGGCGCGCGAGCCGGTGATCTGCTTCAAGATGGCGTCCTTGTCCCAGCGGCAGAGATCGCTCATCAAGTACGCGTAGAGGCAGATGCCGAGCCCCTCGGCCGGGAAGGACAGGATGTAGAAGGCGACGCACGCGGGGTCCATCTCGTCCAAGGTGCGGATGTCGAGCCAGTCAAAGTAGAGGTTCCAGCAGAGCACGGTGGGGCGCCGCACCAAGACCATGCCCTCGACCATCTCCTGGACGTCGGCCAAGAGGCGCGTCTTGTCGGCGGCCACCTTCAAGTAGCCGTACTTGTACGCGAGGTACTGGTTCTCGTACTTGAAGCGCACGTCGTCGTCGGACGCCATGTTCAAGAGCGTGCGGTACAAGCCGTCCAACGGGCTGCGCTCGTACCACGCGGCCGCCACCGCGTCGACCGCCTGCTTGCCCTCCGCGGTCAACACGCGCCCGTACTTGACGCGCTCCTTCGACACCGCGTTGGTCCTGTCGGCGTCGAAGCGGTTGCGCTCGAGGTCGACGAGCGCGCGCACGTTGTGCTCCGGGCGGCCCAACTCGCTCCCCACGAGCTCGCCCAACGGCGCGCCGGGGAGCACCGCGTGGAGGAACAAGCCGTAGAGCTCGGCGTTGCGCTTGTAGTCGTTGGCGTCCAACCAGCGGCGCAAGTCGCCCACGGTGTCGCCCACCGGGGCGCCGGCGTCGGCCTGGAGCCGGAGCAACTCGGTCGCCACGCGCAACACGAGCGCGTGGTCGCTGCCGGTCTTGGCGAGCTGGAAGTAGCCCTTCCAGCCGAGCACGTTTTCGGGCTCGAGCAGCGTGGCCTTGGCGAACGCCGCCAACGCCGGCGCGTCCTGGCGGAGCATCTGGTGCGCTTTGCCCTGGAAGATGTACGCGAGGTAGCACGACGCGTCGCACTGGAGCGCGTCGGCGGCGTGCTCGAGGGCGAGCTCGGCGTCCTGGGCCGCGATCGCGCTTTTGGCGGCCTTCAAACAGTGCTTTAGGGACGACATGGTGGCTGTAAAAATGGCGGGCGGTTGCTTTTGGGTGGAGTGGTGGGAGCGGTGCGATGGTCAGAGAGCGCGGGATGTGTCACGTGAAAAACAGGCACGTGGCTTTTTTGGCGCCCGATCCCATCACGTGACCCTGTCACCTGACTGTGTCCATCGCCTTCTTTGCATCGCCAACTTTTCACTCCCACCCCAATGGACGAAACGCTTCTCAACCCGGCCAAGACCCAGTCGCCCAAGTCGTACCTCTACACGACGCTCGCGCGCACGCACCTCGGCGAGGTGGCGGCGGCGCTCGTGTCGTGCTTCATCTCGTACGGGCGGCTCACTGCCCGCGAGCTCGCCCTGCGCACCCGCCTCCCCGCCAAGGCCGTCAAGTCGGCGTTGGTGCTGTTGATCCAGCTCAACTGCGTGTTCTACTGGCGCGACGCCGGCAGCCGGCAGGTGTTGTACTCGTTCAACGAGAACGGGCTCCTTGTGTTTCTCCACAGCGGCGAGATCCTCAGCCACATCCAGGCCACGCACGGCGAGGCAGCCGCCGAGATTGTCCAGAACGTGATGGTCAACGGGCACGTCAAGATCGAGGACTACTTGCTGGGGGTGGGCGACGCCGACGTGCGGCTCGCCAAGCAGACGATGTTCTTCCGGCTCTTTTCCGAGCGGTGGCTCGTGCGGTTGCAGGGCTTTGACTACGCGCCCGTCGACGACTTGTGGAACCAGCTCTACCAGGCCACGTTGCAGCAGATGCCGCGCAGCCTGACGACGTCGGAGGTCAAGCGGGTCAGCGAGGCGCGCGAGAAGACGCGCGCCAAGTTCACCGAGTTGGTCGAGCTGGGCAAGACGCCCAAGGACTTGTACGTGACGCAGGACGGCATCAAGCGCTTGCAGCCGTCGTTGGTGGTGCGCTTCAACCTCGCGCGCTTCCAGAAGCACCTCCGCACCAACGCGCTCGTGGCGCTCGCGCGCTCGCGCTTGGGCGTCTTGACCGCCCGCGTGTACGCCCTCGCGTTGCGCCAGATCGAGCAGGCCAGCCCGGACTTGAGCCACCACTTCTTGCAGATCTCGGGGCTCGTCACCGACCCGGAGGAGGAGCGCGTCTTCCTCAACCTGGTCGAGAACAAGCTCGTCGACGACAAGCAGATTGTCTTCAACGTGCGCGACTTGTTGCGCGCCATGCCCGACGACCTCGACCTCCGCCACTCGATCTTGGCGCAGGGCTTCGGGGCCAAGGCCAGCGGCAAGCGCGTCGTCGAGCAGCCCGCCGGCGACGACGCGCCCGCGGCCAAGAAGATCAAGACCGAGGCGCCGGACGGCGACGACGCCGCCGCCGACGACGCCGCGCTCCTCGCCGAGCTCGCGCGGACCAACCACGTCGTCGAGGTCAGCGAGGCGCACGGCGCGGGCGGCGCCGCCGGCGCCGGCGGGCTCGACAGCGTCGACAACTCGGACCCGCACGCGGTGGGGTTGGTGCAGCACCACCTCAAGCTCCTCGCGTCGGGCACCAGCACGCAGTTCTTGATCGAAATGACCCCGGGCACGTACACCGTGCCGTACACCGCGTTGGTGCGCGACGTCAAGCACTACAACTTCGAGACGCTCTTGAAGACCACGTTGGGCGCCAACGCGTTCCGCGTGTTGCGGTGCCTCAAGCTGCTCAAGTTGGGCGACGAGAAGTCGATCGCCAACGCGGTGCTCCTCCGCGAGAAGACGGTGCGCAACGAGATCTACAAGCTCGTCGACCTCAACATGGTGGCGATCCAGGAGGTGCCGCGCAGCGCCGACCGCGCTGCCACCAAGACGTTCTACCTCTTCCGCCACGACGAGGCCATGACGTACCGCTTCTTGGCGTCGCTGCTTGTCTACGGCATGGCCCAGGTGCTCACCAACGTCCAGAGCTTCCGCGACGACCACAAGATCCTCTTGGAGAAGTGCGAGCGTGAGGACGTGCGCGGCAACGAGGAGGAGCTTCTCTTGGAGTCCGAGTTGAAGACCTTGAAGAGCCTCCAGACCCGCGAGATCGACAACATCGGGCGCTTCAACAGACTCAAGGCGTTGTACGGGGTGTATACATTGTCGTAAATAGGGCAGAGCGGAAGGCACGGCCAAAGGGCACGGCCAAATGGCACGGATTGGTTAAGACACATTGCTAGATATCAGACGAGAGACTGCGGCTGTGACTGCGGCTGTGACTGCGACTGTGACTGCGACTGCGACTGCGACTGCGACTGTGACTGCGAGCTGAGACTGAGACTGAGAGACTGAGACCGGCTGGCTACTCGTCGTCGTCCTCCGCCGGCTTGTCCAACCGCGCGTACGTCTGCGGAATGGACACCTGCGGCTTCTCGCCCGTCAAGCCAAAGTTCTTCAACGTCACGGCCGCGGTGTCGGTCGTGGGCACGTCGTCGATGGTGTTGCTGGCCTTGGTGACGAGCGGCGGCCAGAAAAGCATCACCGCGCCGAGCGCGACAAACGCGCCAAACAACTTGGGGAGCTCCTTGCGGTACGTCTCGAACACAGACTTGCCCAGCGGGAACACCTTCTCGCCCTTGGCGCCGTTCACGATCGACAGCGACGCGTTCTCGTTCGGGCGGTTCCCGGACGTCTGCTCCGTCTTCTTGACGCCGGGCACCTTCTTGCCGGTGCCCATGAAAGTTCCGTCGCCGTGCGCGTACCGCACCGCGGGGCGGGCGCCGCCGCTGAGGGCGGCCCTTCTAGCGACACCGGTAGCGACGGCGCCGCGCGAGCTAGCGAGACCTGCGGATAGCATAGTGTGTGTAATGCAAAGATGACTAGTAGTCAATTGTATGATGGGGATGTAGCGGGGAGGCTGGGGGGGAACTGGAATACGGAAACGGGTGGCACGACGAGCTTGTTGCGAGGGGCCTGGGTGGAATGGTGTGGCGTGCTCTTCGCCTTCCTCCCCGGCCCTTATATACTTTCTCGCTAGCGTATGATTGCTCTCTGTCGCGCTTTTGGCAACCGCACTGGGGCCTTTGATCAGGCCAATAGCAACCGACGCAGTCACGCGGAGCTGAGCCATGTGACGAGATCTTGCGTTAGGCCCTGCCGGCGGTGGCGCCGGAGCTGGTGGGCGCCGGAGGTGGCAGGCTCCGGCGAGCCTGCGGTGACTCACCATGATCAGTGCCGATCCAAGTACGACACCCGTCTTAGGACACCCGTCTTAGGACACCCGTCTTTTCTGCCGTCTCTACACCTGTGAGAGTTCCGTCTCTCATTCCCTTTCTCTACTTTTATTTCTACTCTGTAGGCTCCGTCCTCTACTTTTCCTTCTCTCTGTAGACTCCTACCTCCTCATCTCTCTGTAGGCTCCTACCTCCTCTCTTACAACACCAGCTTGAAGCCAGCAAAGTCAAATTGGTCCTCCTTCGGCGCGCCGCCCACCACGTACTTGAGCTTCACTCTCAACTTGAGCTTGGAGCCCTCCTTTCCAACAACCTTCAACACCTGCCTGATAGGAGCGCCGCCAGCACTCAACGAGTCGCCGCCGGACGTCGAGGAAATCGACAACTTCTGCGTCTTGGGCACGGCGATGAGCAACTGGAACTGCTCAACAGAGGCCCCTCCGTTAGACTCCACAACAGCCTCTATTATTGCTTGGCCGTTGTCAAACGTCTTGGGAACAAAAGAGACCTCGAGCTCTCCGTTCGAAAATGCCGAAATCCGCGTGGCGCTAGGCGCTGGGGCCGCCGAACGCGCACCGTTCCCGCTGGATGCACTGTCAAACACATCGGGGACGGCGGTGCTGCTGCTGGTGCTTTTTGCAGGCGCCGAGCCGTTCCCGGAGCCGAAAATGTCGCTCAAGAGGTCGTTGAAGTTTTCTCCCGTTCCTGACGACTCGGCATTGCCCTCGTTCATATCGAACAAAAGGTCTTGGGTATTCTGCGACGATGTCGCGTTGGCGGACGGTCTGGAACCTCTGGAGTTGTTGGTGTTGTTCAACGAAATCAGCTCGCGGTGTTTTATTGGCGGAGCAGGCATTCTCGACAACAAGCCTCTCTTCAAGGTGGCCTCTTGGGCAAAGATCTCTTGGTACTCCACGGCCCTGATCTGGATCTCGAGATTGTTGTCGTAGGTTCTGGCATTGAGAATCAAGCGCAACTGTTCGATGGACTCTGGGCTCTTGAACTTGATGGAAAGCTTGAGGATCGTGGTCAAGAGGTACGTCACCAACTGGACGGATTCCGCTTCGGAGAAGGTGGAGTTGTTGATCAAGTCATCTATGAGCCTGAGAATCAACTTTTCTGATATGACGGTTGGTTTGCCCTGGACCTCGACGGTGGAGCCCAACAAGACGTCACCGTATTCCCCGATAGACCACACCGCGATCAAAGACAAGCCGTACTGGGTGATGTCCTCCAAGCAAGACGAGACCAATCTGGCCACGGCGTGTTTTTTCAATTCGCCGTCGCTGCATTGGAGCAACAAGGCCAAGATGCTGGACACAATGTCCGGGGTCACGTAGTTGCCGGCGACACCGAGCATCCGGATGAGAGTGTCGAACTGCCACTTGTCGTTGGGGGAGTACTTGTTGGCAGCAATGGTCAACTGGGCGGTGACGTAGGACTTGAGCTCGGGCTCGGTGCTGGTTTCCAAGAAGGCGAGGATTTCCCGGGCCAAGACGCGGATGTTCTGCTCGTTCATGATGGCGAAGGACAACTCCAACGCTCTTCTTCTGATGGAGATGTCGCCGTCGGACAAACAGGCCACGATGGTTTGCCTGTGTCTCTGGACCGCCAACGGCTCGATGGACATGACGCTCAACAAGGTGTCGAGCGCCACGTAGAGGGAGTTGTTGTCCTTGGCTAGCAAGAACTTGCCCAAGATGTTGACGCCGAGGATCTTGAGCGACTGGTCGGACTTGATGGCGAAGATGGTCTTGACACACTCGTACAAGATGGCGTGGGAGGCGTTCTTGTTGCTGTGCAGGTTGGAGGCCACCAGGGTCAAGATGTCGTTGACCTCCTCCAAGTACTCGGCGGGGCAGTGCTCGTCGGCGGTCAACACGCGCAAGGTGGCCAAGAGGGTGACCTGGAGGAACGGGTCCGGGGTGCCGAACACGTCGTAGTCGGGCATGTAGCCGCTGGTGGTTATTCTTTTCAAGTGGCCCACGATCTTGGGGATGGTCCTGATCAAGTGCGGGCGGGCGTCCGGGCTCGCGTGGTACAAGGCGTCGATCAAGCGCGCGGTGCCGAGCAACGGGGCCGGGTGCTTCTCGGCGATCAACAGCGGCACCTTGGCCAAGAAGAACTCGGCGAGCTCGGGGTCCTTTTCGACCAACTTGGCGGCGACGATGCAGGCCTTCTTCTTCAAGTAGGTGTTGTTGGAGGTGATGATCTTCTCGACGTTGGTGTACAAGTCGCGGGCGAGCTCGGGGGACGCGATGTTGCCCAAGCAGCAGAGCGCCAAGCCCACGATGAAGGCGTTGGGGTGCTGCATGTCGTTGTCCAACGAGTTGGTCAAGAGCGTCAAGACCTCCTGGTTCTCGTCCAAAAAGAGCATGGTGGCCAAGTAGCCCAAGCGCTTGTCGGCGAAGCGCGGCGACGCCAACACCTTGAGGCACTCGACCTGCCCGAAGTGAGTCTTTTCGCCCATGATGTAGAGGTACAAGAGCTTGGAGATGTTGATGCGGCGCGTCGTCTGGTCGAGCGCGGCGTCCCTGAAGGCGGTGCGGATGGCGGCCGACTCCTTGCGCACGACGGCACGCTCGTCGGCGATGGTTTTGGACTTCCGGACCGATTTGATGAACGATTTGAGCGACACCATGATGATCGTTACGTGGTTGTTTGGATCGGTTGGTTGGCGGTAAAGTGCGACATAAGGCGCGACAGCGGACAGAAAAAGCGACAGAGTGTGTCAGAAAAAGCGACAGAGTGCGACAGGCAGATCGACAGGCAGATCGACAGAAAGCGCGACAGGCAGATGCGACAGAGACAGAAAGTGCGACAAGGCAGATGCGAAGGCAGAGACACCGAGGCACACACGAGCGACCGAAAGACTCAATGGGCTGGTGCTCGACATGGCACCGGAAGACGCACAACGCGAGACTGCCAGAGCCGCCCAGACGAGCGGGCTCGCGGTGGGCCTGCGTGGTCCTGTCGCCTGTCGCTTTCTCTGTCGCATTTACTGTCGCATTTCTGTCGCTTTTACTGTCGCATTTCTGTCGCTTTTTCTGCGCTTTCTGTCGCATTTCTGTCGCATTTCTGTCGCTTTCTGTCACTTCCTGTCGCTCCTGCCTGCAATGACTACACCTGCCACCACCGCCAAAGTGACGCTCCACACGTCCGCCGGCGAGATCCACGTCGAGCTCTGGGCCAAGGAGCTTCCGGTGGTCACGCGCAAGTTCCTCGAGCGGTGTGCCGGCGGCGCGTACCGCGGCCAGGCCTTCTCGACCGTCGCCAGCGACCGCGTCCAGCTCTCGGTGCCCGCCGCCGTCCAGTACGACGTGGCGGACGAGTTCCACTCGCGGATCCGCTTCGCCGGCAAGGGCCTGGTGGCGTGCGTGCGCGACGGCCGCAACCGCAACTCGGTGGACTCGTTTTTCATCACCACAAGGGAAACGCCGGCGCTCCACCAGCACGCGGTGATCTTTGGCCGCGTGGCGGGGCCCACCATGTACAACGTGGTCAAGATCGCCGACGGCGACGTGGACGCGGACGGCGTGCCGTTGTTTGCGGCGCAGATCACCGACGCGGAGGTGGTGCAGCCGTTTTTCGACGACTTGCCGCAGCCGTCGCCGCCCGAGAAGACGAGCGACGAGCCTGTGGCGAGAAAGCTGGTGAAGCGGGGGCGTGTCAAGGTGCAGTACGACGAGGAGCCCGAGGAGGGCAACGAGGACGAGCAGTGGCGGATACGGCCGGCGCACGAAGTGTTGAAGCGACGCAGGGGCACGGAGAAGGAAGAGAAAGAAGAGGAGGACAGCTTGCAGAAGCAGGAGCCAAGAGAAGAGCTGGAGCTTCCAAAAGAAGAGCTGGAGCTTCCGAAAGAAGAGCTGGAGCTTCCGAAAGAAGAGCTGGAGCTTCCAAGCCTGCTGGAGCTTCCAAGCCTGCTGGAGCCGGACGCTCACGCGCAGGCAGCCCCGGCGGCCCCGCCGCCAGCCCCGAGCTCGATCGACTCGCCGTATGACTCCTCGCTAGACCTCGCGGACGGCGACGTGGCGTCGGCCACGCTACACAGGCACAAACTCAACTCTCGGATACGTATAGCTAAAGAGGGAAAGAAATGAACGTCGTAATTCGTGTAGTGGTACAATCGTACATGTGTACAAGGCGCGTGAGCGCCGGTGGCAGTGCTAAGCATCGGCGCCGGTTGGTGCTGAGCTGTTGCGAGCACTTGAAATAGCTGAGACTCGGAGGCGAGGCTCTCGGTGGTCGATGAGCTCTGCAGCGCCGTGTGTTTGGTCAATCAGAGGGCTGTGTTTGGTCAGCAATCAGAAGGCTGCTGCCTTGATGGCCATGGCCGTCTGTTCTGGCTGGTCTTGTTGGCTTTGTTGATCTTTTGATCTTTTGATCTTTTGATCTTTTGATCTTTTGATCTTTTGGTAATGATGCTTGTCGTCTTCTATTCTCTTGTCGACTTTTCTCCTGGGGTGCCGGGACTGGCGACGGCTACCACGTCAGGCCCCAGCCCGGAATGTCGCCGTGGTCATTCTTCAAGGCGCGCATCTGCGCAAGCAACTCGGCCGGCGGCGCGTCGTCCTCGGCCAACCACGGGTGCTTCAACAAGGAGCGGCAGTCGTGGCGGTCGCGGGCCTCGTACTGCAAGCAGCGGAGGATCAAGTCGCTCAAGAGCTTCGTCTGCACGTCGTCGCGGTCGAACTTGTACTTCTCGACCAACACGTCCTCGAGCCCCCAGTACTTGAGCGCGTCGATGTTCTTGAGCACCACCTTGTTGGTGCGCGGCTCGAGCTTGAAGTACTTGGACGTCAAGCGGCTGTCGATCAAGTACTCGTCCGACGGGTAGTGCCCGAGCAACTCGATGATCTGCGCGAGGTGGTCCTCGTCCTTGTCGAACAGCAGGCCCTCGCACGGGTCAAAGAGGTAGTCGCCGGTCACGAGCTCGAAGATGATGCACCCCATCAGCCACATGTCGGTCAGCGCGCCCCAGCTGCCGTGCCGGAGGATGATCTCGGGCGAGCGGTACTGGCGCGTCTGGATCTGGTTGGTGAAGTGCGAGTGCAGGAACGTGGCGTTGCCCAAGTCGGCGATCTTGACGGAGATGTGGGCGGCGGCCCGCGAAGGCTCCGGCGGGCGGGACCACGCCGCGAGACGCCGCCGCGGCGGCGCCGCCGAGTCGTCGCTGCCGAACGAGAAGTCGCGGAAGTAGACCTCGGACGCGAGCGCCGCCGCCAACGGCCGCGAGCTGCGGATGGGCAGCTCGCTGAAGCTGCTGGCCGAGCTGGCGGGCGGGACCAGCGAGTGGCGCCCGCCGAGCGACGAGTGGCGCGACTTCTTGTACGAGCCGCTGGCGAGCGAGCTGCACGCGGAGCCGCCGCCGCCGCCGCAGCCGCCGCAGCCGCCGGCCGCCTTGCGCGGGCCCAGCGGGTCCGTGCGCGCCGGGCGGAGGAGCCGCTGCTTGACGTCGACGCTGTTGGAGCGCGCGATGTCGCTCTGCTCGATGGCGCGGATCACGTCGCCGATGTTGTCCACCTCGACGAGGATGTTCTCGGGCTTGAGGTCGGTGTGGATCACGCCGCAGTGGTGGATGTAGTCCATGGCGGCGAACATCTGGCGCACGATCTGCTTGACCAACTCCATGGGAATGGCGCCGGTGGCGCGGTGCTTCTCGATGATCAGCATGATGGAGTGCGAGTTGAGCGCCTGGATGCGGCGCGTGAGCTCGTCGGGCGCGGGGCCGCCGGGCGGGCCGCTGGTCGCGCTGGTCGCGCTGGTCGCGCTGGCGCCGCCGGCGCCGCTGGCGTCGCCGCGGTCGCTCTTTTCCTCCTTCTTGCCCTTGGGCGAGACGCGCGCCTTCATCAACCCGTTGAGGCTCAAGCCGAGACTGAGCTTGCCGCGCGGCGCCTTCTTGCCCGCGGTGGGGCTCGCCGACGCCTTGCGCAGCGTCATCTCCTTGCTCAACGTCAGGTAGAAGTTCTTGTACTTGTGGATGAGGTTCAAGATGTTCTCGCCGAGCACCTCGAACACCATGCAGATGTGCGTGCCGTGCGGGCCGGCGATGTCGAAGTCGTCGACGAGCGTCATGACGTGGCGGCGCCCGGCGTCGCCGGCGCCCGAGCGGAAGTAGTGCTGCTGGCGCTCCGAGAGGCGCGGCGCGTGCGTGAGCGGGCTGTTGAGCGCGTGGAGCACGCGGATCTCGTCCTCGGCCGCCTCCAAGTAGTTGCGGTTGCTCTTGACGAACTTGATCGCCACGTACAAGTCGGCGGTGTCGTGCGGGCCCGCCGGCGCCGCGGCGCCGCGCGCCAACAGCGGGTTGTAGCGGCTCTTGGCGAGCCACACCGTCAGGAAGTGGCCCCACCCGAGCTTGCGGAGCACAATGTACTCGCGGCACCAGAGCCGCTTGGAGTAGTACGTGTCGCCCTTGACCACCGGGTGGTACCCGCCGAGCTTGTAGTCGGCCTCGCTCTCCTCGTTCTTGGGGTCGTACTGGAGGTCCGACTCCAGCTCCGAGAGGTACGCGGTGATGTCGTCGTCGGAGTCGGACGGCGAGTGCGCGTACGCGTGGGCGTGGTCGCCGTTTAGGTGGTCGCTCTGGTGGTCGCTTGGGTGGCTGCTTTGGTGGTCGCTTGGGTGGTCGCTCTGGAGGCCGCTTGGGTGGCCGCTCTGGTGGTCGCCTGGGTGGCCGCCTGGGTGGCCCATCAGGTCGAGGAGCGTGCGGAGCGCGTGGCTGGGCGACTGCGGGCGCTCGTCCGCGTACTCGTCCAGGAACGTCGTCATCTCGCTGTTCTGGAGCGAGATGCACTCGGTGGTGAACGACGTGTAGCGCTCCACCGACGAGCGGAGCCGCGAGAAGTGGGCCGGCCGGAGGTGGTGCGTGTGGTGGAGCGGGTCGCTGTGGGCGTCGTGGCCGTCGGCGTCGGCGTCGGAGTCGTCGTCGGCGTCGTCGGCGTCGTCCGGGCCCCGGCTCAACGTGGCGGTGTCGCCCAGCTCGGTGCTTTTGACGATGGTGATGAAGTTGGTGTTGTCGGTGATGGCGGCCGGCGAGAGGTACTCGGCGGGGCCCGCGGGCGGCGCCGGCGCCGGCGGCTTCGGCACCAGCTTGGTCTTGCGGAAAAGGCCGTTCAAGCCGAGCTTGCTGATGAGTTTGTCCTCAGACGGTTGTTTGCTGTTCATGAGAATCATGCTGCATCGGTCGCGGCGGGAGATCGGTCGGGCGGTGGTGCTGTTCGGACGGTGCTGGTGGTGGAGGTGTGGGTGGAAGTCGCTTGTGTGTAGATGAGAACTGTGGCCGTGGGGGCTTTATTAATTTGCGGATGCCCAATGGTGCTAGAAGCCCGCGGATTGCGGATGTTCTGTGGTTGCAGTCTAGCGAGCGACGCAGGGAGCGCCGGGCGCGAGCAAACGGAGTGACCGGGAGTGCGGACGGGGAGGAATAGCGAGGAAGTGCGGAAGTGCACGCAGCAAATAGCGAGGAAGCGCGAGCAGCAAATCGGGAGGAATAGCGAGGATCGGCGGAAACGGAGAAGAGGAGGGAAGGACAGGGAGGAACGGAACGGGCAGCGGGACCTAGCGGCCGGGCCTCCCGCCAGCCTCTCGAGAAGCGCCGGCAGCCCTACAGACCTACACCGCCACGCCACCGGCATCTTGACGTCCTTTGTTCCCTGCTCTCGGCGGTGCTTGTCTCGCTGCGGGGCTCTCGCTGCGGGCGGGCTCTCTCCCTGCGGGCGGGCTCTCTCCCTGCGGGCGGGCTCTCTCCCTGCGGGCCGTGCGGGCTCGCTGCATTCTCGCTTTCGCGGGGCCTCCGCTCCAGCCAATGCCGTGCCTCTTTTTACGGACGGCGAGGCGTAGCAACCGCGTGGCTCTGTGGCCCCAGACGACTCCGTAAGCCCCGCCGACTCGTCCGAGTCGTGCGGTCTCGCGACGTCGTCCCGAGTCACCCGCCGCCGGCCGCGGACCGCTGCCGGGCAGCTCGCCGGCCCTCCTGGCTCGAGCGACCCGCCGCGACCCGCACGCTGCACACGCCGCCCATGCTCGCCTCCGCTCGCCTCCGCTGCCGCACCTGATCTCATCGCCTTTGATCTGGGGCCAACAATAGCACAATGGCCCCGCCTGCGGCCAAAGGCCCGTGCCGCGGCCAACAAACGCACCACAGCGCAGACCCCACAAGCTGGGGGCGTGCGCCGCCTGAAACTTCGCGTGCCAATGTGCATCACCCAGCGCCCTACGGGCCCGCTCGGGCACTCTCGGAAGCGGCCGCCGGTGCGCGGATACCGCCCGCTGACTCTCCGGCGCCCCGCGACGGCCGCTGCTTCTCCGCTCCACTGGGAGCCCGTGCCCTCCCCGAGCTTCCCCCAGCTTCCCCGACCCTGCTCGCTTCTCGCTGGCCATGCAGTCCGCCCCTTGTCGTGCCCCCCACGCAAAGCTTAAACTGCCGCTCAGGCTCCCCCGTAGGGGTCCGTTTTCCGCTCTTTTTCCGCTGCTTTTCCGGCGCTGTTTCATCTTCGCTCGACCCTCCCGATCGGTGGCATTTGAATGGCGTGCTGCGCCATCGAGCTTATCTGCTAATTTCTGATCTCCCCTGATCGTGCAACGTGCCTGGCGTCGCGTGTATTGGCGCTGCCCTTCGCTCCGATCGCCGCGATCCCTGGCTGCGTCTACGGCCACGTGAGCGTAACGAGGGCCGCGTGTGAGTCGCCTCGGCGGGGACCGCGCTTCGCGCTTGGGGCCGCGTTTCGGGCCTATCCCAATCAGGGCCTGTCAAAGGTGCCAAGGCCACGGCCGAGGCCACGGCCGAGGGCACGGCCAAGGCCCATCGTGGCACGGCTGTCAAGCCGCGCGGGCTGCTCGCCGGCCGCCAGGCCCCACGCCGACGGTCCTCCACCCGCTGCCCGCCCGCTGCCCGCCCGCTCGAGCTGCCCCAGCCAGCGCCGATCGCTCCGCATCTTCACGTGTGCTCTGCCGCACGTCAATTAAGCCCACATGGGCCCCACGGAAATTGCCTAGTTGGTCGCAATTTAGCAGTATGCAGCGCCGGGCGTTCCTGGTGTCAATCTCGTATTGTACCGGCGTTGTCCTCCACGTTGCGCCGGCGGCCGGGGGGTTATATACCCGCGGCGGCGCGCTCCTGGAGCGACTCGCCACACAAGCATGACGAACAGCAAAACCGTGGAGTCCTGGGAAGACTCGTCGCAGAACGACAACGACGCGCCCGGGGTGGTCAAGAAGTTCAACTACGACGCCGCCACGCGGCGCCAGCGCTTGGCCGGCGGGCCCAGCTGGAAGGACATCCTCACCATCTTCTGCGCCGGCGCGGCGTTGATCTCGGACGGCTACCAGAACAACGTCATGTCGATGTTGAACAAGGTGTTCTCGTTGCAGTACCCCAAGGAGTACACCGCCGACATGAAGACCAACGTGTCCAACGCGTCGCTCATCGCCACCATCTTTGGCCAGGTGACCATCGGGTTGACCGCCGACTACATTGGGCGCAAGTGGTCCATCGTCACCGGGCTGGTGTTCCTCATTCTCGGGTCGGCGATGTGTGCCGCGTCGCACGGCACGACGGTCAACGGGCTCTTTTGGATGTTGATCATCTCGCGCGGGGTCACCGGCTTCGGGATCGGCGCCGAGTACCCGTCGTCGTCGGTGTCGGCGTCGGAGGCCGCCAACGAGTCCGTCAAGCGCCGCGGCGGCGCCTTCATCTTGGCCACCAACTTGCCGCTCTCGTTCGGCGGGCCGTTCGCCTTGTGCATCTTTTTGATCGTCAACAAGATCACCAAGACCAACTACGACGCGCTCTGGCGTACCATGTTCGCCATCGGGTGCTTCTGGCCGTTGTCCATCTTCTACTTCCGCTTGAAGTTGGCCACCTCCGAGCTCTACAAGAAGAACGCCATCAAGAAGACCACCGCGCCGTACTGGTTGGCGCTCAAGTACTACTGGCCGCGCCTCCTCGGCACGTGTCTCTCGTGGTTCCTCTACGACTTTGTCACCTTCCCCAACGGCATCTTCTCCGCGGGCATCATCTCCAACGTGATCGCCAAGAAGGACCAGAACAACTTGGAGGTCATTGCCGAGTGGAACTTGCTTTTGGGCGCCATCGCCTTGCCCGGGGTGTTTGTCGGCGCGTGGTTGAACGACCGCATCGGCAGAAAGTACACCATCATGATCGGCTTCACTGGGTACATTGTGTTTGGCTTGATTGTCGGCTTGGCCTACAAGAAGGTCAAGAAGATCTCGGCGCTCTTCATCGTGCTCTACGGCTTGATGATGTCGATGGGCAACTTGGGCCCGGGCGACGGCATGGGCCTCGTGTCGTCCGAGCTGTTTGCCACCCCCATCAGAGGCACCTGCTACGGCTTGTCCGCCGCCATCGGCAAGGTCGGCGCCGTGGTCGGCACCAAGTGCTTCACCCCGATCCAGGTCCACTTGGGCGACCGCTGGACGTTCATCATCGCCGCCATCTGCGGCCTCGCGGGCGTGTTGGTCACCTTTTTCTTCATCCCGCACTTGAACGACGACGACTTGATGGAGGAGGACGTCAAGTTCAAGAACTACTTGGTCGAGAACGGCTGGAAGGGCCACTTTGGCACCAGCGAGTACGACGAGGAGAGCGACCCGGACTGCGTCGAGGTCCAGGTCGAGACCATCAACCCCAAGGCGTAGAGCGGGTGTTGTGTGGCGAGCAAGTTCTAATTTAATTCTACCCCCTCTTTAGCTTGTCATATTATAGAGAACATACTGAACTGTAGACTCGCGGGGAGAGTCGCCCGAGTCGAGCAAAAAAGCACCACCAGAAGTACACTACTTTGCCGCCACCAAGGGGTGTTTCTAGGGCGTTCTTATGGAGTGTTTCTAGATCGTTCTTTTGGAGCGTTTCTGGAGTGTTTTATTGGAGTGGTCTCCGGCGTATTTTCTGGCGTGTTTTCTGGAGTGTTCTCCGGAGCGTCACTCTTCTGGAGCGTTACTCTTTCTGGAGCGCTCCCTGCGCTCTTTCTGGGCCCTTTCTGGACTCCGCGCTGCACCCCCGCTGAAAGTGGGGCTGCGCCGTGCTCGCAACTCTTTTGCGCTAAAAATGTTTATTATTTCTCAGGCGATTGTTTCATGCAGACACTGCGTATATTTCAATAGACCACAATTTCCCCACATTTTTTCCGTATCTAAACACTAGTCTAATTGTTCATGGAATCTACCAACGATTGCAAAACGTAGCTCTCTCCGCTGGGGTCGATTTCGGGAATCGCGCCCGAGAACCCTGGGCCTTCCGCTTGCGGAAAATACGCCGGCGCCCCCCAGTTCACCCCCAACCCGGCCAGCGGGGGTGTGTGGGAGTTCGGCTGAGCCTGGCCCGCAGGACTGCTGTACACCACCCCCGCCAAGTCGCTGTTTCTTCGCGGGTAAAACGTCTCTGAGATCGACCCGTGCCGGCTGAAACCAACCCGCTGCTGGAGATCGTCAAACCGCCGCGGTATGTGGTGGTACTCGGGCTGGAGGTCCGCCTGCCCGAACGAGGGAGACCGCTGCTGCTGCTGTTGGAGGTTGACGAACCGGCCGTATCCGTTTTGGGGCGGCGTCATGCCACTGTTCCTGAACCCAAAACCCTCCAACTCGAGCCTCTGCGCCTTTTCCATCTTTTCTATCATCTCAAACCGTTCGTACCGCTCCCGCTCATACCGTTCCCGTTCGTAGCGCTCCCGTTCGTAGCGCTCCCGTTCGTAGCGCTCCCTCTCGAGTCGCTCCCTCTCGAGTCGCTCCCTCTCGAGCCGCTCGCGCTCCTGCGCAGGCTCCTCCCCGTAGGGAACCCCGACCGCGGCGCACATCCAGATGCGTGTCTTGTACACGCGGAACAACTCCCTGACCAACACCCGGAAGTCTATGCGCTTGGAGGTGGAGTAGTAAAAGATCAACTTTTTGCGGTCAAACTGGTACTCCGCGTCAATGAGCTTCATCTGGAGCAAGTCGGACACATGTGCGGAGCCCCCCGAGCCGCCGGACGCGCCACCCGTGGCGTTGGCGATCTTGGTGAGGCACGAGCGGCATGCCTTGTCCTCGTCCTGCTGCTTGGTCAAGAGCAGGGCGACGTCCTTGGGCTGGGCGTACGCAAGCACCGACTTGGGAAAGTGCAACGTGGCCGGGGTCCCCGCGGTGGGCGCGGTGCTGATGGTGGTGCTGCTGGCAAACTCGCCGTGGTTGAGGTTCCGGATCGACAAGTCGCTGTCCGGAATGTCGTCGCCGTCGCACAAGGCAGCCTGCTGTTCCTGGAACTGGAGCAACTTGGCGAGGCGCGCCTCCTCGGGCTGCACGTCGAGCTTGATGACCTTGCCCAAATCCCGACCTCGGTCAGCCTCCACAATGACCAAATCGCCCGTCTTCAAGCGGAGAAACTCGGGGGCTTGGCTGGTGGGAGGCACCTGGAACACGTCCACTCTGCCCGCCTTGAACCCTACAAAGACCAACCGGCACTGGGTGATGGGGCCCTGGTCCGTGGGGAAGCGCGGAAGCTGGTAGGCGTCGTCTAGAAACTGTTTTTCCGCCACAAACCGGCGCCGGAGAAGCAGCAAGGTGATCTTGACCCGTCTGTGCGGGTCCAAGTCAAAGTAGTCGTTCACCAACATGAGGTTGGCCTGGGCCTCGGGGTCGTAGTTGTAGACGTCGTTGTGGGAGTTTCTTCTCGCCTGGAAGAGGTGCTGCTGCTGCTGCTGCTGCTGCATGGTGGGGCTCTGCGGAACCACGGCAGAGGTGGGCGTGGACCAGATGTTGGTGGAGTCGAGCGACGCCGGTCTTCTCCAAGGGTTTGCGGGGGTCCACGAGGGCGCGGAGGGGGTGCTGGGGCTGCCGGACAAGTACGCGGCGCTGCTGAGGGCTCTGTCGGCGTTGGAAGAAAGCATTGTGGTGCGCAAGAGAAGCTGGACGGTGGGCTGGCTCCGTTGTTTTTACAGGTCTAGAAAAATCAGGCTATTTATGTTGTTGCTTGAAAAATGTGACCATATCAAATAGACTTTTGAGGAATGCCCAAACGCACCTGCTCCGTTTGATGCACTGGGCCGATAAATTTGGGTCTGTACGTTTTAATGGCAGCTGGCCGGACCAGAAATTGCCCCACCTGCATCAAAGCGTGCAAGGAGACCGTTATCCCTTGCTATTGTTGGCGCTCGATAGGGAGTGCACACGGGACGATCTGGAGATTATTTCGAAACCTTAAATACCGTTTCGACCCGATGCAGCAAATGGTGGCCGCAACGACTAAAGTTGCCATGCAAAATTACGGCTGCATGCTGGTTGGAAACAGTAAGCGTTCACAGGGTCCTTGCCCTGGGCAGGTGGAGCGCGGCGGGCCGGCTGCAACGCCCCTCGTCCCCTCCCCCCGCAGCACGGCTTCCAGACCACATTGCCCGGGCCGCGGCTTGCTCCACCGCTCGCCGACCCGCCGCACACCCACTTCGCTCCCACCCCGCCACAAAACCCGCAGAGAAGCTTTCGCCGTGCATGGATCTGGCAGCGCCCTTTGATCTTACAGGTGTGAGCGGCGAAGACACTTGCGTCTGCATTACGGGCATATAGACGTTAGGCGTCGGTGAGCGACGAGTCCGACCCCGCCGGCGCGGGCTTGGCCGCCGCCGCCACCGTCAAGCTGCGGAGGATGAGCTCGTCGGCCACCTCGCCGTCGAGCTGCGCCAACTCGTCGCGCGGGATGAGCCGCGGCCACACCCACTTGGCGCAGAACGCAAAGAAGAGCAACACGCCGGGGAACCCCACCGCGGCCGGCGTCACCGTTATCGCAAACTCGCACCCTGCAGCAACCACTTGGAGCCCGGTGTACACGTAGAGCCACTTCTGGTGCTTGAGGCGGGCCATGTCGCGGAACACCGTGGGGCACGCAGGGTCGCTCGCCACATACTCGCGGTCGAGAAAAAGATAGCGGATGCGGTTGGTGACGATGTTGCCGTGGAGGCCGGTGATGCCCATGATGAAGAACAAGCCCGCCAACACCGCCTGCGGAATGAGGCCCAACACCACCAAGAACGGGCGCGTCATCATGACAAACGTCAAGAGGCCCTGCGCCGTGTTGGTGACGCGCTGCTCGACCACGCGGAGCGGCTTGCCGAGCCTGTCGTGGATCACCAACGAGTCCGAGTGCAACGGCGCCTGCGGGATGAGCCCGTTGGGCGGCGGGATCCCCAAGAGGCCCGCGACGCCGGTGGTGAGCCCCAAGAGCGCAAAGTCCCAGTGGAACAGCGACGGCTTCGTGAGCGGGTACTGCTTGCTCTGGCACATCAACGACGACACGTTGTGGTCAAAGTAGAACAAGAAGGTCAACAAGACGGCGAACGGCAACGCGATGAACACGTCGGCCACGCTGATGTGCTCGCCCGGCCAGAAGTGCACGAACCACCCGTGCGCCCGGTCGGCGCCCAGGTGCGTCGGCGCAAACGACCGGGTGATGGGCAACCGCGCGAGCTCGGTGTCGGCGAGCTTGCCGCCAAAGTGGATGAACCCGGTGAAGAAGATCACCGCCAAACACACGCCGTAGTCGACAAAGATCTTGCGCACCCAGTGGTTGAAGTAGTGCAACTGCGTGCCGAAGATGGCGCTGCCGACGCCGCAGATGATCATGCAGATGGCGATCATCACCGAGCAGTACCCGCTCGCCAAGTCAATCTCGTCGAACTGGCGCGAGAGGATCTGGATGCCCTTTTGGATGTACACGATGCAGATGAAGAAGCCAAACACGTCGCACGAAAACGTGCTGACGATCCGCATGTACGACACCCAGTTGGCAAACGCAATGATGAGGTGCATGGCCATCGACCACAAGTAGATCCAGCACATGAACGGAAAGTACGGCGTGCCCCGCGGCTGCATGAGCTGGTACACGGTGTAGCTGAAGATCGACACGGGCCCCGTCACGCCTACAATACATAAAGGCTGCCCGGCAAAGAGCCCAAACACAACGCCGGCCATCGCCGAGCTCATCAACACCTCGTTCACGCCGTACAGGTTGTTGGTTTTGTCGAACATGTCCTGCGCAAACGCTATCGCCGGGAGAAGATTGGTGAAAAAGATAAAGGTGGTGGACGGTATCACCCGGTAGTTCCAGGCGTCGGTGAAGTCGGACTTGTAGTACGCTAGTCGGGACCGGAGGTCCCGGTAGACCCCGCGCCCCACGTACCGTATCGAGGGCATGTCTCTATTTGTATGTGAATGGGTCCCCACAAGCAATCGGTGTGCCTTGACCCTTGCGACACGTGCAGCGATGGCTCGTTCATCTAATATGAAAGGCGTGTGCGCACCGCTTTGCCGAAGGCTTGGGTCCCGGGCTGGAACCATGGCCCGGCGGAACCAGCGGGGTGGGGAGGTCCCGGAAGAAAGAGGTCGGCCAACGCCATCTGAGTAGGAGGTCCTTGGATGCCGTTCGGCAATGGCGTATCTCGCTGGCGATGGCGACCAGAAGAGACGTCTTGAAGCACCTCCGTGCTGCCGGCCCGGTCTCCGTGCTGCCGCCCGGACTTCGTGCTGCTGCCCGGACTTCGTGCTGCTACCCGGTCGTCGTGCTTGCCAGCGCATTTTGCAATTGCTTGCCGGCAAACGACTCTGCCCAAAGCAGAACACCTGCAAATGTGCAGCAAAGCTTGAGCTGCCGTGAGCCTTGCACCCATCAGTGAGACCGCAGTAACTTTGTCAAATGTTGTCTGCAGTACTCTCTGGCTCGCTAGTTGCAATGCCAAAGTGGGTGCCAATTTCCCCACAGGGGATTGTGACCCGGTCGCCTTGCTTGGGCCGCGGCATCTTACCAGCAGCTGCAGGCATTTGCAAAGGGTGCTGGGCGTGGGTATCTGCCCCGAGGAGTCGTCCCATTGATCAGGCACTGGTCTTGCGTTCGAGCCACTGCAAGATGCTCTGCCCATTGCAGAACATACGACGTGTATTGTACGGCCTCTAGTGCTAGCGTCCTCTCGGGAAGCCTAGGAGGATCGACGGACTGGTTTTTCGTACGGCCGTGCTGGCCCTCCACCGACAGTTGCAAAATAGTATCATAACCCGCCGGAATGTACAGTCCGGTCCACACACTCCGGTCGATGCAGAGATCAGCGGCGCAGTCTCCCCCAGTGGGCCACTTTGGGCCCGTTTCGTAGCCCGCAGTCGTACGCCGTTGCGTTTGGGGCGCGTGCTAACGGCAGCCCACCGGCCAAGGCAATTCTCAAAATGGCTTCTGCAGGGTCCGCGGTGACAGATGAGATGCACCGGCAGATTGACAAGACCCTGTACGGCCCTGGGCAGCGACCCTGGGCAGCGACCGGGACAGCTTTACTCGATTCGGAAGCATCTGCATTGAGCATGCCAGCCTGCCTACTCCGGCCAGGTCGCCCATTTAATGCACACTTTAGAGTTGCCCTAAGCCCTTGCATCCTCATCTGGGAAAGCGCAAGTATCACTTCCCTATATGAGGTGTTCGGCATCCTTTTGCCGGCCCAGTGACCATCGATGCTGCCCCTTGTTGGTGCTGCCTCTCATAAACTGACTGCGACGCTCCAGGGGGTCTACAAGCAAACCGGCAGCTCTTTGCCCCGGGGTGCTTTCCATCACGGGCCCGCTTCGATCGCTTCCCGCGACCTGCTGACAATACAGGCGGTCTTTGTTGCTGGTGCCTACAATCCAGGCATCACTTCCGGGTCCGAAATTAACCGAGAGCCACCCAGCACTCTCGTTTAAAAAAGCGTTTTTATCCACGGCATCCGCTACTCATTTTGCATTCGCTACTCGTTTTGCATTCGCTACTCGTTTGCATTCGCTGTGCCCTCGTTCTGCACCCATTGCATCACACGGGTCGGAGGTGGACCCTCGACCGTCTTCAGTACATAAGCCTGACGCTACACCAGTACCACTTTTCGCTACACCAGACCACTTTTCACATATCACTCAATCAAAATTTAAACATATTACTAGTACACACCTGAATTAAATACAAAAGAAAATAAATAGAGATCACACTATTGGTACTGTTGTTGGTTTGGAATGTTTCCGTTTTGCATGTTAGAGAAGTACAGGTACACTTGGGATGAATCACCGTAAGCATTGGGTGGAATGGGCATTCCGGGTTGTGGGTGGCCCGGCTGTGGGTATGGCATACCGTGGGGGATGTGTGCGCCGGGGGGCAATTGTTGTGCTTGGGCGGCGGCCTGCGCTTGGGCCTGCTGTGCCTGCACCTGTTGGTTGTGGTGTACGTGGGCAGCTGCTTGTTGTTGCTGCTGTTGTTGGGCGGTGCTTGGAGCAGGGCTTTGGTCGGGGGAGTCCTGCGAGTTGCCGTCGGACTGGTCGCCCTGTTCGTCGCCCAAGCCTTCCTCGGGCGCGTTCAAACACGCCTGGATCAAGTTCTTACCTTCTGACTTGGTGACCAAGGGCTGGAGCTTGGGCGTTGTGAAGGTGTACACCAACCCAGTCTCACTGACCACCAACAACAAGACCTGGGTGCCGGTCAACACCGACAACTCGTACGCCTTTTTCATGATCCCGGCTTTTCTCTTGGAAAAGGTGATGTGGCGCCGGGACTTGTCTTGGATGAACTTGATCTCGATCTTTCTTCTTTCCTTCTGTTGCTTTCCTCTGCCTCCTTGTTCGTCGTCGTCGTCGTCGTCTCCGGCGCCGATCGAGACGCTGGGGTTCGCGTTGGCCGATCCCGCAGAGGTGTCGAAATGTTCACCCTCTATCTTTGGCTCAGTAGCAGACATTCTGGACTCTGGTTAGTAACGGTTGGTTGTGTTGTTTCTCCACGACGAGGCACCACCGCCAACGGGCGGCAACTACTACAGCAGCACGGGCGGGGCAGGGGAACAGCGCAAGCGCCGGCGGCCGTCTGGTGGGTGGCACGCCGGGCCCTGCCCGTGGGCAGCGGGCGGCTCCGGGCGGCGCCCGGCGCCACGGCCTTTTGGATCTTTTGCAACAACCGGAGGGCGTCAGCATGGTCACGGGCGGGTCCCTCTGCGTGTCCGTCCGTTGGTGGGCGAGCCGTTCGTCGTCGGGCCCGGGTGCAGAAAATACGACGTGCAGCGGAGCTAATTGCTAATTCTCGACACACATACCTTTGTACCTATAAGTTGGGATATTGTCACAAATGCTTGACAAAATGTCTTTAAAAAGAAGGTGTTTGTTTATGGGATGTAAAGGGGGAATTTGAGGATTCCTTATTTGAGGGAGATTTCTCGATTGAGCAGGTGGACGAATAAGGATGCGAGTCCAAATAAGGCGATTCTGAATGAAAGTAGTAAGCCACCTAAGTTGGGTAAGGCGCGACGAAAGGGCACGTGAGCAGCACCACAAACCCGTTTCTGGCATTGTCCGGCGTCTTTGTGTCGTATGCGCTATGAGTTCCACGGGCCTGGGGCGCTGAGGGCGGACCACAGCTAGTACGGCGAGCCGGCCGCTGGAGACTCGTGAGGCAGAGAAGAACGGGCAGAGTGTAGGCGGTGGTGTGAGCACCGTGTCGCTGTGGCGTCTGTCATTTCTTGGTAATCGCCCGAGAGTCGTGCTGGCGTCGTTGTACGCCGAGTCTGACTTCCGGCCTGACTCGGTTCCCGGCCTGACTCGGACTGCGACATGTCCCTTTACAGACCTTATGTCTATCTACACGTCTCTTACGGTCTCGGTCTCACGGTCTTCGGTCTTCGGTCTCTACGTCTTTCGTCTCTCTGGCCTTCTGTCACTCTGGCCTTCGGCCCACTGCTCTACAATGCTTTCTCTTTTCGGAATCTTCATTTGTTATTTTACTTGTGTCCCTGAGTAACTTGCCTCTTATACTTGACCTTTCTCGGTCACCTCCTCTCGCCAGCTGCACTTCTATTCGTGATGTTTCTTGCCGCTTTCTTCTCCCAGGTACCCTGACAGGATACTCACGCTTCTTTTGCTTAGCTCGGCCACCACTTTCTCTTTCGCGGTCATTTCTATTCTGCTCTCCCGGCTAACTTTCGACCTTAATCTCCTCGCTGACATCCCCGTTCCGGCCGCCTTCGCTGGCTTCGCTGGCTTCGCCGCCCTCGCTGGCTTCGCCGTTCTTGTCTGTGTCGTTGGCCACCTCTTCTTCCTCCTGTTCAACAGTCTCTATGACCAAGTCGAAATGGTCCTCTAAAAAGTCTCTGATCTCCTGGACGCGGGGACTATCGTTGCCTCTGGCTCTTAAAATCAACGCCCTCATCAAGTTGCTCTTCATGATCACCGTCTTGGGCAAGGTGCCCATCAACTTCTCCAACTCTCCGAGCCCCAACCTGGTCTCTTCGTGCTCCTCGTTCACAAGCTTCCCCAAGAGCTTGCTGCTTATCGCCTCGAACTTGTCCTGCGACTTGCTCAACCGGACCATGAGCACACTGCCGCTCGGCACCTCGCCGAAGATCTTCTTCTGTTCGGCTTCTGTGTCGTATATGTAGTTCCCCTCGTCGACGTCGTACTCGTTCACGTCGTCGCCCCAGTCGGAGTCGTCGCCGAAAACGGGGAAGCGGGGCGCCGCTGGTTTGGCTGCTGGCTTCACCTCGGGCTTGGCCGCGGGCTTGGGCTTGGAAACCGCCCCGGTCTTGGGCTTCGCTTTCGGCTTGGCCTTCGTCTTGGCCTTTTTCACCGCGACAGGCGCCTCGGGCTCCTCGACAGCGTCCTCGAACACGTCGTCGTCGTCGTCGGCCTCCTCCTCGACGACGCCCTTGGAGCCGTACCGCACGAACACCTCCATTTCCGGCGGCTCGTCGGCCAACTGGTATGCCTTCTCCAAAAGCGAGTCCTTGCGTCTCTTTTTGGACGTGGTTTCGAAGAACCGCTGGATCGTCTCCTTGCTCAAGAGCTTGATGTCGTTGGTTCCGAGCCAGATGTACGTGTCGTCGCTGAAGAAGCGCACCGGCACCGCGACCTTTGCTTTCGTCGACTTGGGTTTTTTGTTCTGGATGTTGGCGGGGAGGATCGCCTCGTCGAGCACCATCGCGGGCCACGCGGGGTAGCCCTTCACCTTGGCCAACACCACGTCGGTGGGCGCAAACCCATTGGAAGCAGATTCCTCCATTTTGCTGTTGATGGGAATGCTGTGACAAATGTCAAGCAGCACCAGTTTGTAGCGCCTCGGAAGCTTACAGTTTACGTTTTGCAGGTTGGCCTTGTTGGCCATGCCATTTTTTGCACCTACTCACAGACCGACAGCCGACAACCACCACACCGTTCTAAGGGGGGAGCCCCTTAAGGGAGGGGTCTGCTGTCTAGGTCTGCTGTCTAGTCTGCTGTCTATAAAGCCCCCTTCCAGATGTGGACGCTGCCGTCCGCGCCGCACGCGACCATCGAGTTGCTTTCGGCCGAGTAGCTCACGTACGGCAACACCGCCGTGGAGCTGCTCCGCAACTCGCTGCTGAGCCGGCCGGAGTAGACGTCCCAGATCTGGACCACGCCGCGCTCGGACCCCGCGGCCAACACCGGACCGCTGCCGGCGCCCTCGACCAACTGGGTGCCGATTTTGTACAGGAGGGCGGCGGGCGAGGTCACGTGATGCGTCGCTCCCGCCGCCTCCTTCAAGACGAAGCGGCCGCTGGCGGTGGCGGCCACCACGCCGGCGGCGCCGCTGCTGGCGTTCATGACGGGCCCGCCGTCCAACGCGTGGGCCGCGACGGCCTGCGCGCGGAAGTCCACGCAGTAGAGGCTGCCGTTCGAGCTTCCGACGGCGAGCGCGCCGTCGCGGTAGGCGAGGCAGTTCAAGTTGTCGTCGCCCAAGTTGAGCCCGTAGACGGGCGAGCGGAGGCGCGGCTGGCGGAGGTCGAAGAGATTGAGCTTGTGGTTGACGCCGCAGGTGGCGAGGAGCGCGTCGTTGAGGATCCGGCAGTCGAGCACCGCGTTGAGCGACGGGTTGGGGCCCGTGCCCGCGGCGCCGGTGTTTTCAAGGTGGAGGAGCTTGCACTGCTTGACCATGTCGACGGTGACCAAGACGTCGTTGGACGCCGCCACGCAGAAGTCGTTGGAGCCGGCGACGTCGACGGCGTTGACGGGGCCGGCGTGGTACTTGGGGAACGCCACCGACGAGTGCAGCTCGAGGTTGTTCAACCGGAGCGTGGAGTCGTTGCCTCCGCCGGTGAGAAGGAACGGCGTGCGCGGGAGTACACACGCCGAGTTGATGGACGAGTGTTCGTGTGCAGCGAAGGACGTGTGGTTGGACGGCGGCGGGCGGTTCATCGGAGCGTGGCAGTGCTGGTCGTCGCCATCGGTAGAGCGAATCAAGAAGGCAGATGAGTTGATGGCCGTTTGATCACATGAGTGGAAGATGAGGTGCGCGTTTTGCGGAGAATTTGAACATTTTGCAATTTTTGGCCAAAAAAGTTTTGTGGAGACTGCCGTCATTGGCGGAGACAGTGCTGTGTAAGCATTGCGAGAAGTGCGTGTAGCCTTGTGTGTAAGCATTGTGGGTGCTATGTGTGTGAAATGAGTGTGCTGTGCGCTATGTGTGTGCTGTGTGCAATGTGGCCCTCTATGCGCCCTTCTTCCTCCCGGGTCTCCTTCGCTCTCTAGCAGAGGCAGTCTGCGGTCGCACTGCACCGCGGTGGTACTGAAAGCCCGCCTGGGGAGGTGCACGGCATTGTGGCTCCGGAGCTGCTGGGCACCACTGGTACCCCAGCAGCGCTACTACAGCGGTGCTGGAGCGCTGGAGCGCTTTCAGCAGGACCCTACGGCGGCGCCACAGCGTACCGGCCGGCCTCGGAGTTCTCGGAGCGCTCGGGAGCCCACGAGACGGCGCGCCGTCGGTCGGTACAGGACCGAATTTTGCACCCAAAGTCGCCGCGCACCACGCAGGAGGCCACAGCGCCCGTCCCCACGTCCCCCCTCAAGCAGCTGCCCCTCCCGCCGCTCCAGCGACCCCTGTCGCCGCCGCTCCCGCCCCGCGGCCACAGCGCTCGCCCCAGTGCCGCTGCGCTGCGCCTGCCGCCGCTCGCGGGACGCCCGCCGCCGCTGCTCTTGACCTCCGGCCCGCTGCCGATCGTGGGACCGCCCCATTTTTGGGGGCAGCCATCACCCCACAAACCGCGCACGCCCCCCCTGAATTGCTGCCAATAAATAGCAGCCCACATCCCGCCTCCACCAATTGTGCTGCCACTTTTCCTCCTCCCGCCACACATGAGTGACTACTTGACCCCGTCGCAGCTCCCGCAGCCCAAGCTCAAACGCACCAACACCGGCTTCACGCCGAACCAGATCATCGCGCTCGACGCGGCCATTCCCGAGTCGGCCAAGCACATCTGGGCCAAGTACTCGCAGTTGAAGGCCGCCGACGGCTCCAAGCACAACAAGGACGCGCCCACCACCGTCGAGAACCTGGCCATCTTCGAGGAGTCCTTCATCAGACACGTCGAGACCACCTTGGCCAGAAACATGTACAACTGCGACAACTTGGCCGCGTACCAGGCGGCGTCCTCCACCGTGCGCGACAGCTTGTTGGTCGACTGGGCCAACACCCAGCAGAAGCAGACCGTCCACGACGGCAAGCGCGTCTACTACTTGTCCTTGGAGTTCCTCATGGGCAGGGCCATGGACAACGCCTTGATCAACCTCAAGAGCAGAGACAACGTCCGGGAGTCGTTGAACGAGCTCGGCTTCAACTTGGAGGACGTGCTCGAACAGGAGCCCGACGCCGCCTTGGGCAACGGCGGCTTGGGGAGATTGGCCGCCTGCTTCGTCGACTCCCTCTCCTCCAAGAACTACTCGGGCTGGGGCTACGGCTTGAACTACCAGTACGGCATCTTCAAACAGAAGATTGTCGACGGCTACCAGGTCGAGACCCCGGACTACTGGCTCAAGTACTCCAACCCGTGGGAAATCGACCGTAAGGAGATCCAGATCCCCGTCGACTTCTACGGACACGTCTACGACGAGTACGAGGAAAACACCGGAAGCCCCAAGAAGGTGTGGAGCGGGGGCGAACGCGTCTTGGCCGTGGCCGCAGACTTCCCTATCCCGGGGTACAACACCGAAAACACCAACAATTTGAGATTGTGGAACGCCAAGCCCACCCACGAGTTTGACTTCACCAAGTTCAACGCTGGTGACTACCAGCAATCGGTCGGGGCTCAACAAAGAGCCGAGTCCATCACCGCGGTCTTGTACCCCAATGACAATTTTGAAAGCGGCAAGGAATTGAGATTGAAGCAGCAGTATTTTTGGGTCGCCGCTTCCCTCCATGATATCGTCAGAAGATTCAAGAAGACCCACAAGAGCAATTGGGAAAAGTTCCCCGAGCAGGTTGCTATTCAATTGAATGACACGCACCCCACCTTGGCTATTGTTGAGTTGCAAAGAATCCTTGTCGACTTGGAAGGCTTGCCTTGGGACCATGCTTGGTCAATTGTCACCAAGGTTTTTGCGTACACAAACCATACTGTTATGACAGAAGCTTTGGAAAAGTGGCCCGTGGACTTGGTCGGAAGGTTGTTGCCCCGCCACTTGGAAATCATCTTCGATATCAACTTCTACTTTTTAAAGTCGGTGGAACACAAATTCCCGGACGACAGAGATTTGTTGGGCAGGGTTTCGATCATTGAGGAAAACCACCCCAAGTCTGTGAGAATGGCTTTTTTGGCTATCATTGGCTCTCACAAAGTGAACGGTGTTGCCGAGTTGCACTCGGAATTGATCAAGACTACGATCTTCAAAGACTTTGTCAGAATTTTTGGTGAGGATCACTTCACAAATGTCACCAATGGTATTACCCCAAGAAGATGGTTGAGACAAGCGAACCCCAAGTTGGCTAAGCTTATCAGCGAAAAGTTGGAAGACCCAAGCTATGAATACTTGACCAACTTGGGAAACTTGAAGAAGTTGGAGAAGTTCGTGGATGATGATCAATTCTTGACCCAATGGGACGAGATCAAGTTTGAGAACAAACGGAGATTGGCAACGTTGGTCGAGGAGGAGACCGGGGTTCAATTGGACCCAACCGTCTTGTTTGATATCCAAGTGAAAAGAATCCACGAGTACAAGAGACAACAATTGAACATCTTTGCGGTGATCTACCGTTACATTCGTATCAAAGAGCTCTTGGCCTCCGGCGTTTCGATTGATGAAATCAAATTGAAGCACTACATTTCGAAAGCTTCCATCTTTGGTGGGAAGGCTGCCCCTGGATATTACATGGCCAAAACGATCATCCACTTGGTCAACAAGGTGGGTGAGGTTGTGAACAACGATTCCGAAATTGACAATTTGCTCAAGGTGGTGTTCATCCCAGACTACAATGTCTCCAAGGCCGAAATCATCACTCCTGCTTCCGACTTGTCGAACCACATCTCTACCGCAGGTACCGAAGCTTCCGGAACGTCCAACATGAAGTTTGCTTTGAATGGTGGGTTGATCATTGGTACTGTCGATGGGGCCAATGTCGAAATCACTCGGGAAATCGGGGAAGAGAACATATTTTTGTTTGGCAATTTGTCCGAGTCCGTTGAGGAGCTCAGACACAAACACATTTATGACCAGGTCCAGGTGCCTGAGTCGTTAGAGAAGGTATTCCAGGCGATCGAGTCCGGTCAATTCGGCAACCCTGACGAGTACAGATCGTTGATCGACGGAATTAGACACCACGGAGA
Source organism: Suhomyces caryicola (assembly GCA_030568635.1). Taxonomy (NCBI): domain Eukaryota; kingdom Fungi; phylum Ascomycota; class Pichiomycetes; order Serinales; family Debaryomycetaceae; genus Suhomyces; species Suhomyces caryicola. Next base: position 17,366 of record JAJMGG010000009.1, on the reverse strand, counting down.
CCACTACTTGGTGAGCGACGACTTCGAGTTGTTCTTGCAGGCACACGAGAAGTTGGAGAAGGTGTTTGGCCACCACGGCGGCGACTCGTCCGACAAGGACCACTTGCACAAGTGGGTCAAGAAGTCTGTGTTGAGCGTTGCCAACATGGGATTCTTCAGCAGTGACCGGTGCATTGACGAGTACGCCGAGAACATCTGGGATGTGGAGCCATTGAGCCAGTAGACCGCTGCCAGTAGACCGCTGCCAGTAGACCGCTGCCAGTAGACCGCTGTGCCGGCAGACCGCTGTGCACCGCCACCCCGCACGTAGAACTGTTGCCTGATTTTCGCGTTATTGCTTTTGTTTCCTTCCAATACAGAGGATATGCGCTCTTGTAGCCACCGACGGGTGATAGACCCCACTTTGCGATGCGCTCCATATCAGGTCGTGTGCCGCCCGCGCTTCCCGCCAGGATAACAAATCGACCCGTGCCTCTGCCGCTCACCACGACACACACCGCCGGGAACAGATCCAGCACACCACAGAGGACGCATCATCGCACGTGTGCCCCCCATCGACCTCGCCCCGCTGCCTCCCCTTGCTGGCACGCAAAAACCGACGCTTTTCACGCCCTCCACCACGCACAGGCTCAGACCGCCCGAGCTGCCAACACACACGATGGTGATTCTCCTCGTGTTGCTTCACGCGGCCGCGCTTGTGGTCGCGTTGCCCAAGATGATGGGCGACCAGAGCAAGTACCTTGTCACGACGCTTCCGGGGCTCCACGACCAGATTCCCCAGGACGAGATCCCGCTCATGTTCTCCGGGCAGTTGGAGCTCTACCCGGAAAACAACACCCACTACTACTTCTGGAAGTTTGTCGACCATCACAAGATCCAGGAGAACAAGCGGAGAACCACGTTCTGGTTGAACGGCGGGCCCGGGTGCTCGTCCATGGACGGCGCGCTTCTCGAGGCCGGCCCGTTCCGGATCGGCCCGGACCAGAAGGTGGTCTACAACCCCGGCTCGTGGCACAAGGCCACCGACGTGGTGTTCGTGGACCAGCCCTCCGGCACCGGCTTCAGCTACGGAAACGAGTACGTGCACGAGTTGGGCGACATGGCATGGCATTTCTTGACCTTCTTGGAGAAGTACTTTGAGCTTTTCCCCGACGATCTCGACAACGACATTTTCCTTGCTGGCGAGAGTTACGCCGGCCAGTACATTCCATATGCGGCCAGAGCGATCCTTGACAGAAACAAGGCCATCCGTGCAAACAAGGAGAGCACCGCCAAGGAGTACAAGCTTGTCTCGCTCATGATCGGCAACGGCTGGATCTCCCCCAACGAACAAAGTCTCTCGTACCTTCCATTTTCACACCAGGCGGGCATCATTTCGGAGAAGAACCCGGACTGGAACCGTCTCTTGATGAAACATCAAAAGTGCCAGAAGATCGTCGACAAGATCGACGCCCACTTTGACGGCAAGCCCCACGACTTTGAAATCGATACCTCCGAGTGCGAGGGCATCTTGAACCTGATCTTGGACGCCACTTTCGACTTGATGCTGCCCAAAGACGAGCAGTGCGTCAACATCTACGACTACACTTTGACCGACTCGTTCCCACAGTGTGGTTCGAACTGGCCCAACGAATTGGCATACGTGACTCCCTTCTTGCGCAAGGAAGAAGTCATGTCCAACTTGAACTTGATCCAGCACAAGCAGTGGCAGGAGTGCAGCGGAAAGGTGGGCCGGAATCTCTGGGCCAAGGACTCTCCTCCTGCGGTGCATCTCCTTCCGGGGATCTTGGAGGAAATCGAGGTGATGTTGTTCAACGGAAACCTCGACATCATCTGTAACTACATGGGCACTGAAGGGTTTGTTCAAAAGTTAAACTGGAACGGAAAAACCGGCTTCTCGGACGAAGTCAGCGACTGGGTCTACGACAACCGTGTTGCCGGGTACATCAGGTCCGAGAGAAACTTGACGTTCGTGAATGTTTTCAATTCGTCTCACATGGTGCCTTACGACTTGCCGGAGGTTTCGAGGGCCTTGATTGACTTGGTGACCAAGAACTACGACGTCAAGGAAGAAGAAGGATTATCGGACCAGAAGAAGAAGGTGTTTGTCACTTACCCCTTAGGGCAGAGACAAGGCAATCTCAACAAGCCAACCAAACCCGAAACGGACAAGACGCCCACCTCGTCCGTGGTGGCCACGCCGACACAAACTGGCATGGAGTCGGCGCCCACAAGCAGCGAAGGGTTCGACGCGGGCTCCGACACCGACTCTGACAGCAACAAGTCCTCGACCACCAGCTCGATCACGAGGCTCATACAGTTCGCCGTGATTGTCATTCTCATCTGGGGCATCTACGTGCTCTACGCATCGTACAAGTCGCGGTCGTCGTCCATCATCAAGACCGGACCCTCCGGCAAGAAAAAGAACGTGCAATGGGCCGACCAATTGAGACAGTTCCAGGAGGACGACGAAGAGTTCCAGCAACACAAGAGCCAAGGCTTCCTCTCCAAGACCCTCAACAAATGGAAGGGAAGCGACAGTAAGGGCAGATACGCTCCTGCTGGCGAAAGTATCGAAATGGGGGAAGGAATCGCCGACCACTCGCAAACCGCGCCGGTGGAGGACTTTGTCGTTGACAGCGAAGAAGACGAAGAACAGCATTAGGACTACATAGGAATAAACGCATCCAACGAGCCAGACCGCCGGCTGGGCCGGTCTCTTACTGGTGCTTAGGGGGTAGGCGTGGTCTACGGAATCGTGCGCGAACCGATACTTTTTTTTCAGGTTCAATGAGACTAGTGGTGATGAAAATCCACCAGCGAGTCAAGCGAAGTGCAGCGTACCAGAGCAGCTCACGGGACAAGAATTGCGACTTTTGCGGGACTACTTCATAGGCAAGCCAACTCTCGCCACACACCCCGCGTTACATCCAGCAGTAGACGCAAATTAACGGAGACACACTCGTGACCAGACACCTGATGATGCTCAAATTCAGTCGTGGTGTTGCCACCAACGCCTTCAAAACCGCCCAGCCGCCCAAGTACGTTCTCGCGTCCTTGAGGACCTTCCCGTCGTTGGAGCCGCACACGTTTGTCCCGCTTCCCGCCAGCTTCATGGACGCCCCGTTGAGAAGAGACTTCTTGTGGAGCTCGGTGGTGTACGAGGCCGATAAAGCCCGCGTGGGGTCCGGCAACGTGCCCACCAAGGGCGACAAGCTCTTCTCGAATAGGAAGTTGCACCCGCAGAAGGGAACGGGGAGAGCCAGAGTCGGTGACGCCAACTCGCCCATCAGAGACAACGGCTTGAAGGCGCACGGGATCAAGGCCGGCCACAACTGGTCCACCGAGTTGCCCAGCAAAATCTACAACAGAGGGATCCAAACGGCGCTTGCCGACCAGTACAGAAACGGCAAGGTGTTCATTGTGGGGGGCGACGCCACCCACGAGCACGACACCAACGTGTTGGACTTCAAGTACTCCTACCCACAGGCAGCAGCCGAGTTTGTGGAGTCCCACGAGCTCGAGAGATTGAGCTTGTTGTTCATAACAGACGGCCAGAGAGACAACTTGATAAGCCTGACCGAGATCATAGGCAAGAAGGCCGACGTGTTGGTGAAGGAGGCCGTGGAAGTCCGTGATATCTTGAAGGCCAACAGAATCTACATTGAATTAGATGCCTTGAAATGGTTCATTGCCAAGTATCAATAGACGTGGCTCTGCACCGGTGCATCTTGTACATAGAAGAATAAACAAGTAATAAGAGTTACCGTTGGGGTTGTTGGGCGTCGCTGTCGGTGGCTGCCATTTGGAACCAGTGCTGTGATATTTGATCACGTGCGACAGGTTAGGGCTCGGCCCTACGCCACGCACAGAGACCGAAATCGCCCAAATGCGCACCCTCCCAGTCGTGTGTCTACAGCTCCCGCGCGTCCACTATTGCGGTCAGGATGTTGGCCTCCACTAACAATTTGCAATCCCGCGAGACCAGGTGAAAAAAAAGTTCATAGCAAAAATTTTTTTTACGATTCTTTCTACTCCGTAATAAAACCAACAGTCAAGATGCCATTAGTTGTCCAAGAACAAGGTTCGTTCCAACACATTTTACGGTATGTTTCACTCCTAGACAGCGACGAACGATGGGAAACGATCGGTCAGCCCGTTTGATCGGAAAATCTACGACCAAGTAGCCTCTTGTTTCCAGAGAGGTGTCACAACACAAGTCAACAACCAACGGTCGAGAAACGACAGCGACAGCACCATTGCCAGACGCCCCGATACCGCCCGGTATCTTTCAGCAGCCGATTTGCCCACCCACTTGGCCCGTTTCACCCAGTTCGAGCGCCCTTGACGCCCGCCGTGCTTTTACTAACAATTCTAGTTTATTGAACACCAATATCGATGGTAGAATCAAGATCATGTACGCCTTGACCAAGATCAGAGGTGTCGGTCGCAGATACTCCAACTTGGTCTGTAAGAAGGCCGATGTTGACTTGCAAAAGCGTGCCGGTGACTTGACCCAAGAAGAATTGGAAAGAATTGTCACCATCATGCAAAACCCAACCAACTACAAGATCCCAGCTTGGTTCTTGAACAGACAAAAGGACCACATTGACGGTAAGGACTACCACGTCTTGGCCAACAATATGGAATCCAAATTAAGAGATGACTTGGAAAGACTCAAGAAGATCAGAGCCCACCGTGGTATCAGACACTACTGGGGTCTTAAGGTCAGAGGTCAACACACCAAGACCACTTCCCGTGGTCGTTAAGTTGAATTACTGGTGTCAGCTGTATTGTACTAATTTAGTCGCTTTATCGTATATATCAGACCATGTAATTTAATTCACGTTTAAGATAGCATACGACCTTGGTAGCTTGGGCTTGCTGGCCAGACTGAAAAGTTGTCGACCACAGACGTCGGTCGTGCGCGGCTCGGCTTCTCGGGAGCGGATTTTCCCTTCGATGTGTCACGTGATTACGTCCCTGCATCCCCCGGACCCATGTTGCATCGTTTGCAATTAAAAGGTGAGCTGGTCCCAAAAGTGCAGCTGATCCTTTCGTGGCCCTCTCTGTCGGACCCGACTCTAATTTACAGTTTGCATTTAATCCTCGTAAGTTCATTAATACAGTTATGTCACAAATTATTACTATACAATCGAAAGGGACCTGCCCGTCGGTATGGGCTGGAGCCTAGGACCAGTTTCCTGCTCTCAACGACAACAAGTTGTCAGCAGCGGAGTTCTTGTGTGCGGGTTGAGAGCCGGCATTCGCAGTGACCACTCCCAAAGGCACTCTTTCTGTTTTGTGAGCCAGGGGGAATCTGATGTTGTTGACGTTCTCCTTGTTGGACTCGTCGGAAACGGCAGACAATTTCTGGTTGAGCTTGCTCACGTGGGAGCTGGTTGGGGTCAATTTGAACGTCATGGTACTGGTACTGCCTGAGTTGAGTAATGAAGGTTGCTTCTTCCTTGTTTCGTTCATCACAAGACTGGTGGTGGAGATCATCGAGTCGTCGATCGACGAATCGGCGTCGTCGGCCGGCTTGGCGAGAATTGGGATCGAGCGCGATCTTTCCTTGATGGGAGATGTAGAGACCTTGTGACTGGAAGGACTGTCGATGAAGGAGTGCGATTTTCCAAAGGGAGGCTTGATTGGGGTGGAAGACACCAATTGCTGGTGCTGAGGCACCTTCTGTGGCTTTTGCAAGATGATGATGGGAGGAGTAGGAGGCAACTCGGTGATCTCTTTCTCTTGGTTCAGTTGTTTTCTCAAACTTTGTCTCTTGTTCTGGAACCAGATCTGGACCGCCTTTTCGGTCATGGAGACCTTGGCGGCGATTTCCAATCTCCTGAGCTTGTTGGGGGTGGAGCCGAGGTCGAACTCGTTGTTCAAGATGGTGAGCTCGTTGGGGGAGGTTCTTCTTCTCTTTCTTCTTGCCAACGGGGCGTTGTCGATGGCCGGTTCCTGCAGAGGGAAGGTTGCCGGGGAGTGCGAGATGAAGGCGTACGAGGTGTTTGAGGTTTGGGCGGCGGCCATGACTGCGGACGGGGTGGGCAAGGCCACCTGGGGCGCGGACGCGGACTGCGGAGGCGGAGGGGCCGCCGCTGCCGGGGTGGGCACGGGCGGAGCGACCACGCCAAGCTGGGCCCTGTTGGATCTCATTTCCAAGATGCTGATGTCCGGGTCGCTGGTGTCGGCGTAGGCCGACAGCGACGGGGTGGGCAACGGCGCCGTCTTGGTGGACGGCTGGCTGGGGTGTCTTGCTGAGGTGGGGGTGCTCATGGAGGGGAACCTGTCGACCGACTGCTTGGCGGGAAACGAGAACGGGGTGGAGGCGTGTGGAGGGGGCGGAAAGGAGAAGTGCTCACGCGACATGTTCAAGATGGACGACAACGGAGGCAAGCTGGTGGGCTTGCCCGAGTAGGAGGGGGTGGTTGGCGGCAAGGTTGGTCTTTTGGGGGTCTGCAAGTACATCATGGTTGGGGGCAGGCACGGAGGGAGGACGGGGGAGGGGTTTAATTTTGGGCGGGACAACGGGCTAAAAAAAAGTCAAGGATGGGCAGAAACGGAGTCAAGGAACGTGAGGCTGGGTGGTGTGCGCTGGGGGCGGAGGGAGGAGCGGAGGTCTAAAAGAAGGACTGGAGTGGGCGGGCCTAGCGGGGCGGAGACGTTCTGGAAATATAGTCGCAAGTGGGGAGCGGGCGGCAGGGAGGGAATCGGCGGGCTTATATAATGGCAGGCGAAATATTGGCAGGCAGGACAATTAGCAAAGTGACAGATGATCTGTTGCACGGAGGGAGAATCGCGACGCCCAAAGCTTCGAAGGCACACCCAATTTAGCTAATACGGCAGGAGGAGCGAAAAAGTCGCTTGGAAAATGGTGCACCCGGCTTTGTTCTGCAAATAATAGAACTCGTAACGTGTCTCATTGTAGGGGTGTTGTTGTTTCACGCCTGTTGCAATTTTCAGCCAGTTGCCCTCGCAATTAGCTGGATCTGGCAGGCAAATTGGAGGGCCCGGTGTGTTTGTGGAGTTGTTGATGTTTACGTTTGACGCGCTGGCAGCGAAGAATTGCGACCGCGCCGCCGTTTTGGGAGAATTGCGTGCATTGCATGGTAATGGGAGCCTCCAGCCAAGGGGGAGCGCTGCCGGGGACTAACGTATTGTCCTCCAGGGGAAGTGATCTGGAAAGGGCCGGAGGAAGCGACGAGCGCCAGGGGCAGCACGGGAGCGACCGAGGAGGCGGCCGGGAAGGTGGCCGGGGAGCGTCACGGGCAAACGCACTGGCCGGCCAGGAGGGCTGCCTGTGACACTCGCACTCGCGCGGCCGTTTTTGTAGGGTCTTTTTTGGCCCTTTTTTTGGCCCTTTTTTGGCCCTATTTTGGCCCTTTTTTGGGCCCGAGTTTTGTACCGTTTCCGCTCCACTGCTCTCCGCAATCTCCAGCCAGAGGGACCCGCCGCCGCCGCCGCCGCCGCCAGCCTACAGATCCCGCGCTCACGCTGCGTCACGCGGCGCACGCTCCCACGCTGCCGGCCACGCTGCCTCCACGCTACCGTCCAGCTGCCTCCGCGCTGCCCGCCGCTACAACTCTTGGCCAAAACGTCCCTGGCTCCTACGCTGCCCGATGGTCCACAATCCTTCCCGGTGCGGAAATCCAATGTACTATTCTAGAAATTCTCCTCGCCGGTCCTGTGCGCCATTTGCGTGTTGCAGTTTATCCCTTTGCGGTCACTAAATGACACCCGGTGTGTTGGCCAGGCACACAAACAGCGCCGATTGTTCATCTCATCGTGATTCCTCCATGCATGTCGCTACGCCCAGCACGAGAAACGCGCCCGCTGTGTATGGCCAATGCGCGGCACGCAGCGACGCAGCGCGCAGTCCAGGCAGCGCAATTCCAGCAAGGTCACGGGACCACCGGCAGTCGTGGTGCTTCGATGCTGGCGGTCGCTCTCTGGTCTCGGCCAATGTGCCGTCCGTCTCTGTGTCGGCCCGTGTGCACACCATCTCTACCTCTGGCCCTCTGTGCACACCATCTCTTCCACCTCCGGCCTCTGTGCACTCCACCGACTCTGGCTCTGCTTCGCCCAATCCGGCCGCTCCTGCACCCACAAGGCCCGACACGCACGCTTATCACTGCCCGCCCACGTGACCGCCGGACCACCTCTTCAGACGCCCACCCACGCAACCACTCCCACACCTCGTATGTCGTCCTCCTCCTACCGGCCGGAATGGAAGTACTCCATCTCGTCGCTCACGCTCGCGCTCGTTGCGGTGTACCTCCTATGCACTAACTACGACAGCGTGCCCGCGCTCTCGATCCGGCCCATGGCCCGCCCCGACGGCCCCCGCTCGATGAGTGTCGACACCGTCCCGCTCAACCAGAGCCAGAAGGACGACCTCCGGCGCCTCGGCTTGACCCCGCGCCTGCCGGTGCGCCTCGTCTCGGACGAGCACGGCAACCAGATCATCAACGGCCGCTTTCTCCACGTCACCGACTTCCATCCCGACCCCTACTACAAAGAGGGCTCGTCCCAGCAGGACGGCGACGTGTGCCACTCGGGAGAGGGCACCGCCGCCAAGTACGGCGACGCCGTCTTGGGCTGCGACAGCCCCATGGTGCTCGTCAAGGACACCATCAAGTGGATCGAGACCAACTTGAAGGACAAAATAGACTTCATCGTCTGGACCGGCGACAACATGCGCCACGACAACGACAGAAGGTTCCCCCGAACCGAGCTCAGCATCTTCGAGATGAACGAGGAGATCGCCGGCTGGATGTACGACGCCTTCAAGAACGACGACGACGAAAACCCCCGCGACATGCATGTCGAGTTGGTGCCTTCGCTAGGCAACAACGACGTCTACCCGCACAACTTGTTTTCCCCGGGCCCCACCTTGCAGACGAGAGAGTTCTACAAGATCTGGAAGAACTTCATCCCGCAGTCCCAGCTCCACATCTTCAACCGCGGCGCCTACTACTTCCAGGAGGTCGTCCCCAACCACTTGGCGATTCTCTCCATCAACACATTATACTTGTTTCAGTCGAACCCGCTCGTGGATAACTGTGACTCAATGAAACAGCCCGGGTACCAGCTCTTCGAGTGGCTAGGCTACGTCCTCAAAGAAATGAGAGCCAGGAACATGAAGGTGTGGCTCACTGGCCACGTCCCGCCGAACGAAAAGAACTTTGACATCTCGTGCTTGCGCAAGTACGTTGTGTGGTCGTACGAGTACAGAGACGTGATCATCGGAGGCCTCTATGGCCACATGAACATCGACCACTTCATCCCCTTGGACGCAGTGGCCGCCTACAAGTCGATAAAGAAGTCTTTGAAAGACAGGAAGCGCAAGGGGAAGACCGTCGGCGCCAATGACCTCAACGACTTGTCTCGCGAGGTTTTGGAATACATGTCCATAGACGATGACTCGTTCACGCCGGCCCTCGGAGAACATGACAGTTTCGAGGCGATGGACTCCGATTTCAGAATACAGGGAGGCATTCCCAAAAATAAGGTCCGCTACTTGGACACTTTGCGAGAAACATTGTACGCCGCGATCAAGGGTAAGAAAAAGAGCGGGGTCTCGAGTGAACGGTACCTGATTGCTCACGTCTCGGCCAGCGTGGTTCCCACGTTCAATCCCGGCATAAGAGTATGGGAGTATAATATCACGGACTTGAAGAGCAACTTGGAGCTACAGGCCAGGCACAAGTTTGCCCCCTGGGATACGTTCTTCGCTGGATTGGACCAGCTTCACGCAACGTTCCTTGAGTATGACAAGCTCACCGACGACCTGCCAAAACATCCAGACTCTGCACTTGAGTCCTTGGCCGACAGAGACAAGACCTTCCCTCCGAAAAAGCCGGCCAACTTGCCTCTCGGCCCAGCATACACACCACAGACGTTCACTCCGGAAAGATACGTCCAGTACTACGCGGACTTGGAACTGATCAACTCCGGTAAGAAGAAGTTTGGCTACGAAATCGAGTACGCCACCGACGACAAGTTGTACGGCTTGAAGGACCTCACCGTGAACGAGTGGATCAAGTTTGGCCGCAAACTCGGCGAGCCGGTGAAGAATGCGGAGAAAACGAACAAGATATCTGAAGCTGATAGTCACGTCGACAAGCGCGGCGAAAAACGCAAGGAGCGCTTGGAAAAGATATGGCAAAACTACTTGAAAAACACGTTCATCAGCTCCAATTACGAAAACTTGGACTTGGGTTGAATGTTTAGCTAATGTACTAATAACTGCCACTGGTGACGTAGAGCTTGGGTGCAAAATCGAGTGAGGCTTAAGTGGTCACGTGACGAAAAAGAGCTACTCCGAGCGGGACGGTTTGTGGGCGCGCGATGCGAGATCGTTTTTTATTCCACGTGACTCTGGGGGCTTGTGCCCTCGCGTGAAAAATTCTCGCTCGCTCCAGTATATTTCCACCATTTGGTTTCCTACTTTTATAACTTCCTTTCTTCTATATCTATTGGGACCATTAAATATTCCTATCGTCAATATATACAATAAATAAGTCGAAATGGGTGGTACTCGTGAAAAGAAAGTTCAATACTTCTCCAAGTTGAGAGAATTACTCGAAGAATACAAGTCTATCTTCGTTGTTGGTGTCGACAATGTCTCCTCCCAACAAATGCACGAAATCAGAAAGGCTTTGAGAGACGACGCCGTTGTCTTGATGGGTAAGAACACCATGGTCAGAAGAGCCATCAGAGGTTTCCTTTCCGACTTGCCAGAGTACGAAAAGTTGTTGCCTCACATCAGAGGTAACGTTGGTTTCATCTTCACCAACGCTGACTTGAAGACCGTCAGAGAGACCATCATCTCCAACGTTGTTGCTGCCCCAGCCCGTGCTGGTGCCGTCGCTCCAAAGGACGTCTGGATTCCAGCCGGTAACACCGGTATGGAGCCAGGTAAGACCTCTTTCTTCCAAGCTTTGGGTGTTCCAACCAAGATTGCCAGAGGTACCATTGAAATTGTCTCTGACGTTAAGGTTGTTGAAGCCTCCGGTAAGGTCGGTCAATCCGAAGCCACCTTGTTGAACATGTTGGACATCTCTCCTTTCACCTACGGTATGAGTGTCATCCAAGTTTACGACAACGGCCAAGTCTTCCCATCCAGTATCTTGGACATCACTGACGATGAATTGTTCGGTCACTTTGTTTCCGCCATCAACGTCATTGCCTCGATCTCCTTGGCTATCGGTTACCCAACCTTGCCATCTGTCGGTCACTCTGTTGTCAACCACTACAAGAACGTCTTGGCTATCTCCATTGCCACTGACTACACTTTCGAAGGTAGTGAAGCCATCAAGGACAGATTGGCCAACCCAGAGGCTTACGCTTCTGCTGCTCCAGCTGCTGCTGCTGCTGACTCTTCCGCTGCCGCTGAAGAAGAAGCCCCAGCTGCTGAAGAAGACGAATCCGATGACGACATGGGATTGGGTTTGTTCGATTAAACGTGTATAGAATTTAGTAACATTGATTCTTTCATTAACAAGCTGTAGGTCGGTGCGTTTGCTGGCTTATGTAATCGCCTGGTTACGGGTGCGGCCGCATGTTCGTGCTGTCCCGGCGATGGGTGTCCAGCTACGCTAAGCGCAGGCTGCTACGTTCATCACAGGCTGCTACTTTCAGCAAAGACTGCCACGTGTATTGCTGCTTTCAAAGTTGTTGTAGTTGTGCTGTTCGAGTTGTGCTGCTGTTGCTGCTTCCGTGCGTTCTCTTTCAGCTGCTCTTGCTGCTGCTCAAATGGTTGCGAAATTGCGAAAAAGTAGAAAAAGTAGAAACCTACAGTAAGCGCCATGGCAGTCGCTCGAGATTTCTCGTCAATCTCAGAAAGTATACTTCGTGAAAGAGACCCGGTAGCAGAGACGGCGTTGTCGTTGAGTCTGGCCAAGCTCGAGTTGATTTTGTTCGAGGGACCGTACGACGAGCTGTCGTACGGCGCGGCAGTAGCAGACATTGCCCAACTAGTCACATTCCAGCGAGGCCTAGTAGCGCAGCACCCGCAGCTAGAAACGGATTTCTTGGACTTCTACACCGAGAGCAGAATGGCCCGTCTTGTGGCGACAATCGCCTCCTTCTCGTGGGACTGGCGGGTGGATCTTCTGGGCATCTCTCGGGCGGTGGTGGAGGTGTACCGCCTCGCGTTCGACTTCAAGTTCCGGGTGACGGTGCCTGAGCGCAGCACCATCGGTCTCATTGAGCATCTAGAGCAGCAGATGAGCCAGCGGAGCCAGCGGAGCCGAGCCGGTGCCGGAGCGGGTGCGAATCCAGGCCTCCCGGAGCAACAAGACGTCTCCTGCCTCCACAAACTCGTCACCTTCGTCTGCGGGTACTGCGTGCCTTCGGTGGAGATGGCCCGGTGGTTCGGCCATGTGGAGCTCCGCGGCGTCTCGGACTCGGAGCGCTTCTTGGGCTATTTTTCAATTCTCACCGCCTGCGCCATAGTCTGCTACCGCGAGTTCGGCTGCCCCATAGACGAGCCCCTGTTCTACGCTGCTTGTGTTCTGGCCAGAGACCACCTTGCCCGGCCGTTGCATCCACTGCAGCGGGACTCCCATCCCGACGTGCTTGAAATCTCCAAAAACATCGCCGTCGTCTGCCCGCCCGAGCACAGGACCGACGGCACCGACTTCCACGAGTCGGTTAACACGGTGAAGATACGCCGCGTGCCCTCCCGCTCCCGCTCCCGCTTCTCCAACGGCCACTACAAGAAATACGTCCACATGTTCCAGAGCTGGCTGGACCCTCTGGACCTGCCCTTGCCTACGCCCCACACTACACTCCCTTGGGAAAGGCTCAAGATACGGGCTGGTGGAACCGCCACGCTCGCTCGCTTCTTTCGATTCGTCTTATGCAGATCTGGCTGATAATTACATTATGTTATATACAAGGTGTGTGAGTCAGTCGCTGGGGCTCGCCAGCTTCCGCTGGCAGTCCAGCGCCGCTTCCAGGCATCGTCCCATCGGGCGATGTTCTCACGTTTCTATGACGCTCTCTTGTTCAGCGATTCTACCTTGTTCTGTACAAGTCCCGCGGCTTCTCATAGAGAACGCTGCTCTCCTTCGCCACTGGCTTTTCCACCTGCTGACTCAACTTGTTGGGCTTCGGCCATTGCTCGGGCAATATTCCGGCCTTTTTGAAAAGGAAACTGACCCGCTCGCTGATGTCGGCACCGACCCCGATCCAGTACTTTGATCTGTCGAAGTCGAGCTGCACGTCCTTGAACGGCTTGATCTTGGCTGCTTTTTCCTCGGGGGTCAAAGGCACCGGCACCGGGTTGTACGTTCCCAAGACCTCCAAGGGCAAGCTGTCGCGCGCCGCTTTTCTCTTGGAAACAACGATGTTGTATAGCGGGGTGTGCTTTCTGCCGAAGCGCGCGAGTCTTATTCTTATGGGACTCTTCAACGACATACTGGGCGTGTGGCTCGATGCTTCCTGTTCTGCGTTGCCTTTGTTGAAGGGCAGGAAAAATTTGAGAGTCGTCACGTGACCCGATATGGTAGAAACGCGCGCCCGCCGCCAGAGGGCCTTGGGCCACCACGCTCTACACTTACACTCGTCGTACGCTTCTATGATTAACTCTCAACATTGAATAGCATAAATATACACTGGGGGGAAGCTAGAGCTTCTTCTTGGCCTTGAACTTCTGCTTTGGCTTTGGTTTGAACACGCCCTTGCCCGAGTTCTTCTGGAACTGTTTCTTGGGGGCGTCGGCCTCGTCGTCGGACCAGTCCTCGTTGTCCTTGGTCTTCTTGAACTTCAACTTGTTCTTCTGGCCTCTGACTGGCGCCTGCTTGAGGGCGTCCACGTAGGCGTCGATTCCCGAGCTCTTGCCGGCCAAGGGGTCCTCGTTGGCGCCGTCAAAGACGAGCTTGCCGTTTCTGGTCTCGAAGTCGGACTTCTTGTTGGCGTAGTCCTTCTTGCTGAACTTCTTGGGCTTGGACGACGAGATGTGCGCCAACGTCTGGCGGTCCAACAAGTTCAACGGCTCGTCGCCGGTGTCCAAGATGAACTGGTTGGACTTCTTGCCCTTGGTGGGCTTGGTGTCCTCCTCCTCGGCCTCGTCGTCGGACACGTCCGAGTCGTACAAGGCCTCTTCGTACGCCGACACAAACTTCTTGCCCGCGTTGCCCGACTCGGCGGTGGCGTCTTCCGTGCCGTCCGCGTCTTGCTTTCTCTTGTTTCTGTTTCTGGTCTTCTTGATGTTGGCCACCAACTTGCGGTCGTCTTCAGGGATGGCCTGCTCGACCTCGTCGATGCCAAACTTTCTGATCAACCGTTCCAAGATGTGCTTCACCTTGGACTTGAAGTGGCCCTTGTGCTCGTGCGACCATCTCATCAACTTGTCCAACAACTGCTTCAAGTTGGCTCTGACCATCTCCTCGGGCAAGGACAAAACCTCCACCTTGACGAAGCCAATGGCCGCCTTGGCGATTTCTCTCGAGTTGTGGGTCAAGAACAACTCGACGGTGGACGCGATCTCCACCAACACGTCGGCAGGCAACTGCGCCTTGAACTCAAACACCAAGCACGAGATGGCGGTGATGGCGGCCGAGATCATGTGCGGCGTCTGCGCCGCCAAACCGGCACTGACCATGGTGAAGTACTCGGTCAAGGACGCCTCCGAGTCCGGCGCGTTGTCGCCGAAGCCGGCCACCTTGCTGTTGACGATCACACCGCCCTCGGCCATTCTGTTCCCCATCTTGATCAAAATCTGGTACGACAACTCTCTGGTGCGCTCGTTGACGTCCTTGGTGGACATGATGATCTCCTGCAAGATGACGGGGATGAAAAACAAGTCGGACGCGGGCAACACCTCGATCACCAAGAGGATGACGTGCAAGCGCGACGCGCGGGCCGAGTTGTGGGTGGTGTCGGTGGTCTGGCCCAACACAGCCTCGATGTCGCCGATGAAGCGCAACACCGACGCCTTGCCCTGGTCGGTTTCGAACAACTTGGAGATGATGCGGTACGATCTCTTCTGCAACAACGAGTTGTCCTTCATCGCCACGGTGGTGGAGAAGATGGAGAACAAGGCGTTGTGCGAGGACTCGGGCACGTACTTGGCCATGGCCACCACCAAGTCCATCATGGTGGCACTCAACTTGGGGGTGTCGTTCTTCTTCTGGTCCTTCTGGGCCGCCTCGTCGTCCATGGCCTGCTTCAACAAGCCACACACCTTGTTGAAGGTGACCTCCAAGTCCTGCTGCGAGATGACCTGGAGGTACGTGTCGATGGTCTCGAGCACAAAGCCTCTGGCGTCGGGCAACGTGGACGAGAACACGTTGAACAAGACGGACAAGACGTTGGACGCCTTGGACGCCAAGTACTGCAAGTTCTGCTTGGCCTCCTCGATGGGGAACTGCTGGAGCATCAACAAGTCGTCGGCGACGGCGCCCTCGCTGTACGCGAGGTTGGACTCCACCAACAACCGCAACGCGTGGCAGATGGGCACACGGAGCTCCACCTTGGAGTACATCAAGTCGGAGATCTTGGCGGCGAACTCGTCGCTGAACGCCGTTCTCAAGTCGGTGGGCAAGTCGCAGAAGTGCGGGAGCAACGACCAGATCTGGTCCACGATGGTCTGGAAGATCTTGTTGTGGAGCGAGTCCTTCTTGTCGGACTCCTTGATCTTTTGCTCAAAGAACTCGGCCGACGGCAAGATCTCGGCCTGGTAGAAGCCCAACTCGACGTTCCGGACGCTGTCTCTCAAAAGAGGCAACATCCAGGCGCGGCCGGTGGAGCTGCCGCCCGTCAAGTTCAACGGCAAGATGCTCAAGACGGCGCCGGGGCCCATCGTGGCAATGGCGGCCGAGATGACGTCCTCGGCCTCCTTGTTGTGCGGGAAGGCGTCGGTCTCGTTGGTGCGCCACTGGCCCACCACCTCGACGATGCTCAAGAAGTCCGGGTTGCTGCGGCTGCGGAACTTGAGCAAGCACGCGGTGACGAACTCCAAGATCTCCTTGGTGGCGTGCTGGTACTTGATGGAGAACAAGTCCTTTTCGATGAGCTCGGCGACGAAGCTGACGGTGTCGTCCATGAGCTCGTAGTCGTCGCCGGAGACGCCGTTGGTCGGCGTGGGCTGCAACAAGAGGCCGTCGGGAACCGCCTGGGTGATGATGGCGATCAAGCACTGGGACGACGAGATGTAGATGTCCTTGGCGTCGGAGGCCATGAACTCGCAAACGATGGGAACCACCACCTGCAACTTGTGCAAGCACACGGCGGGCGCCAACGCCGAGAAGCTTTCCAACGCCTTGGCGATCACCGCCAACCACGACGCGGCCAAGTAGGTGTCGTTGATGGAGGGCTTCAAGTCGAAGATGATGTCCAAGACCTTGGCGAACTTCTCCACGTCGATGATGTTGTTCATGGACTTGAACAAGCCCTCGAACGCCAGGAAGGCGGACGAGACCAAGTACTGGTCCGAGGTCTTGGAGATCTCGAGCAACACGTCGCACAACAGCTCGATGTGGCTGGCGGGCCACGCGTTGGCGCTGGTGATGGAGCTGATCAACTGCAAGCAGTGGATGAGCTGGGTATTCGTCTCCTTGTTCTTGGTGCTCTTCTTCCCCTCGGCAAGCAAGCTCGACAACCGCGTCAAGGCGACCTCCCCGGCCAACGCCGAGGCCACGTGCACCGGCGACGGCGACGCAGGAGGGCTGCTCAAGATGTTGTGGACGGCTTCCTGCGCTCTTCTTCTGACCTTGGGGCGGGCGTCAAACGACAACTCCAACAACCCCAACAACGCTCTCTTGGGCGAGATGTTGCCGCTGGAGGCCCACTGCGCGTGGTCCTGCGCCAACAACAAGCCCTCGAGCGCGCCGATCGTGGATCTTATCAACGGCGCCTCGGAGTCCTTCAGCGTGAGCGGCGGCGCCAACTTGGTCAAGATCTCGCCGAACTTGGACTTCAACAACGGCTTGGGTGTGAACGGGAACACTATGTCCAAAAAGTACGTGGTGGTGGTCGCCAAGCCGGCGTCGACGATGCTGTCGTCGCTTATGCACTGGTCCAAGAGCGACAAGAAGGAGACAAAGTAGGCCACTGGTGTTCTGTCATTGTTCTGTTCCTGGATGTTTTCTTCGACGGCCGAGAGAATGATGGCCAAGTGTTTCTGGTTGTCCAACTTGGAATTGATCTGGAGTCTTATCTTGGCGAACCGCTCTTCCAACTCTATGGCCGAGCCACCGTCTGGGTTGTTCAACGACATTTGGTGGTGGTGGTATGGTAGAAGAGATTTACCGTTTATTGAGATGCGATGAGTTTTTCAGGCGTGGTCACGTGACGCCATCGCGATGGTGTCTGCACACAGCGCGACCAGTACTACATGGCGGGAGAGCGTG